>OX465291.1:26411487-27011487 GCA_949987695.1 Merzomyia westermanni
AAAATTTGTTTGTTAGTTGCGGGAGTACATTAAAACGATCGCAGTTCATAAAGTCTTATTTTGAAGTGATTTTTATTAATCAAAAGTGCAGATTTAATAAATAATTTCACTTTTGAGTGGTAAGTATATTACAGTGCAATTTTTTATATTATTTAGTGTAATTTTACAACCAACCAATTATAAAGTTGTTTTAAACCTTATCAACTTGTGTGAAACAAGGTGCGGGTAGCTAGTAAATTAATCAAATAGAATTACAAAAAGTAATATAAAATCAAATTAAAATAATGTTCACGCATCAAACTTCACGACTACTTGGAATTCACACCTGTCGTATCGAAATATTGTAGAAAAATTTGGAACCGGTTGGCAATGCGTCTTTCGAAATACCCGTGAAGGTCAATTCGTCCTCAAGCTATTAAGTTCTTTAATGATGGAAGGGTCCTGCATCCAGTGTGCCATTCATACTGCTCGAACTGACGTAATGAAGCAGGGGTTGTGAGGATGACATGATACCAGGGAAAAAAGATAACCGCATGAAATTATATAAATATGGAACTAACCAAATATTTCTCGCTTACCAGAATTAAAATATTTACAAGCGAGTTAAACTATTCGCCTAAAATTAGTTGCAAGCGATTGTTGTTCAAAAACCTACATTCTTTCTTACGCTAATTTCCCTACAACTGCAAGGCATTACTTGAATACCTTGTTATATAGTTAACGGTGTGAAATGTAAATAATTTTTAAGCAAAATAAATGCGAAGATTGCAAAGAAGCAACTTGCCGAAATTGTAACAACATTTATGCAAGAGGATACACGAAAAAACAAAAATGCGTAACTACAAAAGAAAGAAAAGAACAACTTTTAAATAGCAAAATAGCTCCAACAAATGCTGAAGAAAATTTTTGTGAAAGAAAACTTAAAACGTACCTTACATACACACATATAAGTGTATGTGTGCGCAGGAAGTCAGTAGCATCCTGTCCAGCAAGAGGCCAACCATCAAGGAATTGGCTTGCCATATAGTAGAGTTATGTATGAGATACACTACAAAAAGCTATACAAAGATTCAATTGAAATCTCCGCAGCTGTCTGTTATACTATATATGATATTTATTTTCTTGGAAATGCTTTCACGAAAGGAAATCCCATTGAAAAAAATGGAATATTAAATAAAGACAAGAAAACATCGAGTGTGTAAGAAAATCTGTAACTGGCATAATTTCAGCAATAAAAAATTATAATTTTTTCCCTCTTATTGTGATGGTATGTACATAGAGTATATAACTATCATAACGGTATGTTGAAATGCATGCAAGCTTGGGTTTCCGTTAAAAAGAGAATGACAAGAGTTCGTTGTTTCTCATAAATCCTTTTTCGCAATAAACTGGGCCTTTCGAGGAGTTGTTGACAGATCTACAACATTTTGTATTGCGTTTTTAAAATACCCAGCACAAGTTCTGGTTCAAAATCACACAAAAGCTTCCAAGCAGATTTGCACAACCCTCCGCTACTGATAAACTTTTTGGTTGCCTTTACGGGATGTAGAGAAGCACCCTAACGGTTGCACCTTCGTTCCCAAGACCAGTGGTGAGTCCTTCGGGGCCGCTAAATACATTTACCGGTGTGTACTCACCGGGCCATCACCCTACACCAAACGGCCATCAATCATAGGTAACCTGGCACCGATCCACCGGCATCCACCAACCCGTCGTTAGTGACTTGCACCGATCCACCGTTATCGGTAACCTGGCACCGATCTACCAACCCGTCGTTGGTGACTTGCACCGATCCACCACCCGTCATCGGTAATTAATACTGATCCACCAACCCGTCATCCGTGATTTGCACCGACCCACCATCATCCACCCTATCAGCCACGTTAGGATGTGGGACCTCTACTCGACTCTGGATAGGCTGAGCATTACCCCAGCCTTCGATGAAACCCACCTCACAACTGCTACCATAAAAACATTGCCGTATGGAGATTGACTAAACCTTCTTCCCATAACTATCTCGAGTAAATGCTGCCCCCGGAAGTCCGTAGTTATGTTAGTTTTGACACCGTTTAGTTTTTTTTCCATGTTATCTAGCATCATTGCGGGTCCATAATTGGCTGAATTCCACATGTTGGATTTGTGGATAGTGTCCTTTACCCTATTTGCGAATGACTGTTACCAAACGGACTGATATTAACTTAACCAGCCAAAAAACTCCTCTTTTATGATGTTCTTGTCAATAGCGTGGTCTAAAGTAGGTGATCTGATGCAGGCGCCCAGCATTCTAGGGAAAGTTCAGCCAGCAGTTTGTTGGTGCGATAAAATTATGTAAGATAGAGGCTTTGAGGCTATCAAAAGTTGGGACTCAGAAAAGGGCGAACAACCATTTTGTGCAAAATATTATAGACTGTTACATTAAAATGAAAACGGACTATGTATGTCCCTGGATATACACAAACTTTAAAACTCTTTTCCCTTTAACGAATGATTGGGGAGATGCGGAATTCACTCGAAAATTCGAGATTTCAGTTTTGCTAGAGACATACAGTATCCAGTTTTCACATTAGATGTTTGAAGTGAGCAATCCGCAACTGGTACCGAAGAGGGAGGTGACTTCCAACTCTATGGCTGAGCTATGGAAATGACGTCCCACGTTTGCTGACTTTAAGCCTATGATGAACTGCGGTTCCTGCAACTTTGAGAAAGTGCATTTGCCTTAACCCAACATCAACAACAACACCGTCTATTGTTAGTCTGAAGGCATCTGGTTAGGTAAATTTGAAGTTACTTTTCTGACTGAAACCCTTCGTTTTTAAATGATCAGTTGAATAACCGCTGAGGTATCTTACTACACCGCAGAAGTCATCATTCATGAGTCAAAAAATTGCAATGGTACGATGAGTTTTTGTTCAATTTTCTTACCTTGGATATATTTTTTAAGACTCCACTATATCCAGCTCAAAGAACTTACAGCTTTTCTTTGAAGAAACATTGTGAATTATAATAAAATTACAGGATAATTCTATCCCGAAGGAAATCCTCCATCAAGTTGAGGGCCTTAAAGGAAGTAAAGTACCAATCAGTAGAAAACTTGGCGTCAACACTTGACTCGAAAATTCCACCACCTACACAATTGGTAGTCAGTAAAAGTGTTACTAATTCAATGAGTCAGCAAATTGTGATGGATAGTGTTCATCGGTCACTTGAGGAGGATCGCCATTCTTTTAAAGTAGCCTAGAACAAGATGCAGCGAATTCAATGCTTTCGAGCTTTCCCAGTAAAAACTTCTTTAAGCACCTAACAGCTCCAAAGCGACAGTGCTATAACTGAGAGACAGAAATATGAGCTCAACCAAGACAGTTTCGATATAAAGGCATGACATAACCAACATGACTTATCTTTGCAAGATATTGTTAGACTTTCCAATAAAGTCAGCAGATTTCCATTAAGATGTAATTAGGCTAAAGAACTTTTATTAGGTCCCACTAAAAATATCAATTGAATGTTAAATTGGCGAAATGGCACAGAAGTGTAGCAAGAAAATGAATGGAAATGATAGTTTTGCAATATTCCCAATGGCCTTTGCTCAATATTAACCAAAAATGCATAAAGGAATCAAAATTTCGCAGGCGAGTGAACAGCAAAAGTATCCTTAAAGGAGCAATGGCTTCGAGCTTCAAATTTGTGAATATTTTTATTTTTTTTGTGTGCTTTGATTGAGAACTTTATTGCTGATCTTTCGTTTTTTGTTTACCTGCCAGTATTCCGTTTTATAGCACCGTTCATTCTATAGCAGCGGTGAAATAAAAAGTACTCCTGATGGGAAAAAGAGTGCATAGAAAAAATAATACCGTTCACAAATTGAATTTTTAAATGTCTTGCCTCAACTTTTAGTTTATCTTTCTCATTTACAGGAGCAGAAAAATTAAAATTAGCTCCACGGCAGTGTCTTTTGCATCATAACTGCACTTTCGAAGTCAATTTAGTCAACACCTCTCTACCCTATGACCAAGAAAAAACGAGCCTATATTGGGAGTTAAGGGCTTTCAGTAAAGCGTTTCCTTAGAGATTGGAAGCCATGATTTTCAGCCGACTACATGATATACTATGACAGCATATCATTGGTTTTATAAGCTGCAGAGCTGTCTAGTAGTGGAGTGGCACCGATATTCATCTAAACTTTGGATGTGGGACTGCCATTAGGAATCTAAGTGACGAGAAACTCTAGCAGTTACTCTCTTCTTCACAGCACACTTAATAGCTACCCTGACCAAGGTAAAGAGCCTTAAAAACAATTACAGCTGTGTTTAATATAATAGTAGCGAAATTAAAATAGATATCGTTCGACGAAATAAGAAGAACCTGTGCATTTAATAATTTTCGTTTAAAATATATCGAATCAAATAACAGAAACCACATAATCTCAAAGTATACACTAAGTTCAGGAACGCTAATTAAACTTTAAAAAATTTTGCATCAAAATCTTTAAATTTTTTGGCAGAATTTCTAGACAATTTTTGAGTACTCAGGTTTGTAGACCAATCAATTTTAGTGCAAGTTAAACCCCTAAAAAATTTTCCTGAATTTTTAAAACTATTTTGTCGAGGGTGTTGAGAGATTCCCTTTAACTTTGTATGGAAAAAGATACCCAACATCGCCGAAAAAAAATACTAGAAAATTCAGGGGAAATTTTTAAGTACTTATAACTTGCACATGAGCTGTAAAACCACGTGCTTAAAAATTTTCTAAAAATTCTGTGAACAAATATTGAAATTTTTATGTAAGTTTTTAAAAGTTTAATTAACTTTCCTCAACTTTGGGTAAACTTTGAAATTTCTGTTTATGTGGTTTCTATTATGGAATTCGTTACATTTTAAATTATTAAAAGCACATCTTCTATTTATTTCGTCGAACGATATTTAATTCAATTTCACTACTATTATATTGAACACAACTGTAAGTGTCTCACGCCAGCAGTGCTTATCGGGAGAAGTTAATATCGCGGTGCCCCATCCCCAACGTTATCGCATTTCTCATGTCACCAATGATCATGTGTTCATCGATAATAGGATAATAAGTATTAAAATACATGTAGTTCATGCAAAGGGTTGCCACCTTTTCAAAAGTTAATTTTTAAAATATATAATTTCATTAATTTTCGAATTTGAAATGTAAAAGAAAATGGCTTGGGCGGTAGGTAGGAGTAAGACTATATCAGTTTTATAAAAAAGGCTCGCAGCTGAGCTAAATTTAATTTTGTTAGCTACACCACGTATATACTTCTGAACAGGGTTGCATGAAGGTGAATTCAAACTGGAGTCGAAAAATGGACCATTTTTAATTAAAATAACTATTGCATATATTTCTTGTATAATAATTTATGACGACAATGGAGTCTGAAACTACGGAACTAGCTTAGATTAGAATTGATATCGATCTAAAAGGTCATTCAACTTAAAATATAAGATACTTTTTATTTCCATATATTGAGGAGGTGTGGCATCGGTAAGCCGATTTATTTTTTGATATTGAATATCTTTGGATATTCATATTAGAAAGTTGAAATTCGGTCAGGAATTAAACGATATTAGTCGTTAACATATCCCAAAAAATGTCTGATAGTGGAAACAGGGGCGTGTCACCTCCAATAAAAATGTTATATTTTACTGTAAATATCTATGGAGGCATTCATGTTAAAACAATAAAACTCGTAAAGGAGTTGTATAGGGTTAATCTGTAAAGGTTAAATGTGGTGTATGGGCACCACACACAAAAACAAAAATTTAAATCCTTTGTTTTAAAACATTTAGTTGATGATTTATTTTAGTTTCAACATCTTGCCAGAAGGTTTTATTCACTCCCATATGATTTGAAATCGAGACAAGAAAAAAATACTAGAGTTCCTTTTTTTTATTTCGGCGACATTTCTCAATTACACCGTCTTTTATTTTATTGCATATGAAGCGGGTTCAGATACCTAAATACGCTTTGAAGAACACAGACCCAGATACTTAATCAAGCGCCATCGCTACAACGACCCTATCCTTTTTATATGTTTGTATGTAATTATGCATGTAGAGTCCCCAGTCGGGAAAGTGGGGCACCAGTAAAGGCAGCAAATACCTACAAACATATTTATTTACTTTTCTCAGTTGGGCTGTGTTAGTTGGAAGCGCAAATATTAAAGTCAAAAGTAACGGTACTCGCGCAAGTAAAAGCGAATAATAAATAATTTGCCTTGAAAACATGATACTCATTGCAATTTTACGCCCAAATTAATTTTAAATTATGCATGAAGCTAGCTTGGCAGGCAAGAAAACATTCAAGATTGTTCATATATATGTATGTTTCAGTGTATAAATATATTTACACTGCCGCAATGGAAAGCATTAAGCGCACACAGTACCCTTGTGTTTTCTCGGTGCAGCCAGCACGTCCAAATCTACGTCTGACCTAAGTGCTAAAGAGCGTATTGAAATATAAAGTTCGCTGATAGCATACTGATGACCCTGCAGTCAATATAACTGGTTGTAGACCAACTTTGGAGCACATAGTATTAATCCCAAACTTGGCTAGTAAATTTTAAAAAATTCAGCAGTGTTTTCTAATTTTTCCCAAAAAAAAAGGATTTCCTAGAAATTCTCTTTTGTTTTCGCCCAGCAAGATTTCTGCTAAAACACGAAACAGGGCGAGAAGGCGACAACCTGGTAAGGCCACTCCGACATAATCGGTTTAAGGGCTTGCTGGGGGGTTCAAACAGCAGCGTCTGATCACCAGGTGGTGCGGCTGCAAGCGGGCGTCTGTCTTGGATCAAGCGGCTCGCTATACAAACGTGTAATAGAATTCAACCTCCCGTGAAACGGGTTGTGCGTTGGGTTTGGGACCCACCACATAAAACAACGTTCCAATGAAATTCAACAACAAAGCCTTGGATATGAGAACCCCTTTTTTAGATGACAACACCCGCAAACGAAATAAGGATTATGAGATAAGGGCATGTACCTGGAATGTCCGGTCCCCTAATGGGGAAGGTGCCGCTGCCCGGCTGGTTGAGGTCCTGAGGAAAGCAAAAGCTGACATCACCGCCATACAAGAGATGCGATGGACGGGGCGAGGAAAAACGATCAAAACACCTTGCAACATCTACTGGAGTGGGCATGAAGACAAGCGCAGATTCGGCGTGGGATTTGTGGTGG
Organism: Merzomyia westermanni; assembly: GCA_949987695.1. Classification (NCBI taxonomy): domain Eukaryota; kingdom Metazoa; phylum Arthropoda; class Insecta; order Diptera; family Tephritidae; genus Merzomyia; species Merzomyia westermanni. The sequence goes on from OX465291.1 coordinate 26,418,684, forward strand.
GAGAGAGACTCCGTCACCGAGTACTGTCGTTCACACCCGTGAACGAGCGTCTCGCTGCAATCCGCATAAAAGAACGATTTTTCACCATATCGTTTATCTGCGCTCATGCACCGACGGAAGAGAAGGACGACGTGGAAAAGGATGCATTCTACGAGCGCCTGGAAGAAGCATACGAGTGCTGCCCCCGTCATGATATCAAAGTCGTGCTTGGCGACTTTAACGCCAGGGTGGGTAAGGAGGGTGTATTTGGCCCCACTGTCGGGAAGTTCAGTCTCCACGATCAGACTTCGCCAAATGGATTCAGACTGATCGACTTCCCCGGTGCCCGAAACATGGTCATATCCAGCACTAGGTTTATGCACAAGAAGATCCATCAGGCTACATGGCTGTCCCCCGATCGAAAAACACGCAACCAGATCGACCACGTTGTGATAGACGGACGGCATGCTTCCAGCGTTTTAGATGTTCGCACAATACGAGGACCTATCATCGACTCTGATCACTACCTAGTAGCAGCCAGGATTCGTACCCGCCTCTGTACGACAGGGAAAGCTGGACGGCGAAAAGCTGGATTCGCAACAGACCGCCAATTATTTCGCAGATCGCCTCTCACACCTGCTCTCCGAGAGCACAATTCAACCTAGTGGAATGCATGAGCAGTGGGATCATATCTCAGGAGCACACCGTACCGCAGCCGAAGAAGTAATTGGATTCCGGCGAACGCGAAGAAACAACTGGTATGATGATGAAGAGTGCCGCGCTGCAACGAAAAGAAAGGACGAAGCCTACAAGGCAACGCTGAGATCGAATGCAACGAGGAGTGTGTGTGAACACTACCGCGAGTTGAAGAGGGAAGCGAGGCGGCTTTTCCGGGCGAAAAAAAGAGAGGCAGGAAAGGGTGAAATAAAGGAGCTTAAGATGCTGGCCAACGGGAATAATGCCCGAAAATTCTATCAAAAAATTCGGCGAATGACAGAAGGTTTCAAACCCGGGGCAAACTCCTGTAAGAATGAGAACGGCGACCTGGTGACCGATGTTCAGAGAACACTCAGAATATGGAGGGATCACTTCTCTGCCGTTTTAAATGGAGAAACTGAGCAAGAAACCAGAGAAGATGCCGAACCCGAGCCCACAATCGGAGATGATGGAATTGACGTTCCAAAACCCGACTATAATGAGGTGCGAATAGCAATATCCCGATTGAAAAACAATAAAGCAGCTGGCGCTGATGGTTTGCCTGCTGAGCTATTCAAACACGGAGGCGAGGAGCTGGTAAGGCGCATGCATCAGCTTCTATGCAGAATTTGGTCGGATGAATGCATGCCTGAAGATTGGAATCTAAGTGTTCTCTGCCCAATCCACAAGAAGGGCGATCCTGCAAACTACGCCAACTATCGCGGAATCAGCCTTTTGAATATCGCATATAAGGTCCTATCAAGCGTATTTTGCGAAAAACTGAAGCCTGATGTGAACAGACTGATTGGACCTTATCAGTGTGGCTTCAGACCTGGTAAATCTACCATCGACCAGATTTTTACAATACGCCAAATCTTGGAAAGAACCCGTGAAAAAAGAATCGACACACGTCATCTCTTTGTTGATTTTAAAGCCGCTTTCGATAGCACGAAAAGGAGCTGCCTATATGCCGCTATGTCTGAATTTGGTTTCCCCGCAAAACTTATACGACTATGCAAAATGACCTTGAGCAACACCGCCAGCTCGGTCAGAATTGGGAAGTACCTCTCCGAGCCGTTCGAAACTAAACGAGGTTTCAGACAGGGTGACCCCCTATCGTGTGATTTCTTTAATTTAATGCTGGAGAAAATAATACAAGCTGCAGAACCTAACCGCGCTGGAACAATATTTTATAAAAGCGTGCAACTGTTGGCATATGCTGACGATATTGATATCATTGGCCTTAACAACCGCGCCGTAACTTCTGCTTACTCCAAATTAGAAAAAGAAGCGGAGAAAATGGGATTGGTGGTGAACGAGGGCAAAACGAAGTACCTTCTGTCATCATGCAAAGAGTCAGCGCACTCGCGCCTTGGCAACCAAGCCACTGTTGGCAGCAATAATTTTGAAATATTAAAGGACTTCGTTTACCTGGGAACCAGCATTAACACCAACAATAATGTTAGCCTAGAAATCCGACGAAGAATTACTCTTGCAAACAAATGCTACTTCGGACTGAGTAGGCAATTGAAAAGTAAAGTCCTCTCTCGACGAACGAAAATAACGCTTTACAAGTCACTCATCGCATCCGTCCTGCTATATGGTGCAGAAGCGTGGACACTAACAACATCTGATGAGGCGGGTCTGGGAGTATTCGAGAGAAAGGTTCTTCGAAAGATTTGTGGACCTGTACGCGTTGGCGATGGCGAGTACCGAAGAAGATTTAATGATGAGCTCTATGAACTTTACGCAGACGCCGACATAGTTCAGCGAATTAAAACACAGCGGCTTCGCTGGCTAGGCCACGTAGTGCGAATGAGCGAAGATGCTCCAGCCCAGAAGGTATTCTTATCGGCACCCGCCGGTGGAAGCAGAGGAAGAGGGAGACCACCACTCCGATGGAAGGACCAAGTGGAGACCGATTTGCGATCCCGCGGTGTTTCCAATTGGCGCCAGTTGGCGCAACGAAGAAACGACTGGCGAGCTATGTTGGACGGTCAAAATCGCCCAGGCGGTTAGATGACCATTTAAAGAAGAAGAAGTGAAAACAGATATTTCGAATTTCTGTGTGAATTCCCCATTTTTGCCAATCCTTCTAAGAACGATTCGGTTTACGGGAGAGTAAACAATCCAATATTTCACAATGTGGTTGGAATGCAATAAGTCAGGGATGCAATAAGCCATATTTCGAATAAGTTGTCAACTAAGAGCACTTCAGGAGTATTTTCAGTAATTTTGGTTTAGTCCACGGGAAAAGGTCTGAAGACTTCAAAGACCTCATAACTTCAATTAGTTAGATTTAAGGCAAAACTTCTCCAGTGTTCTGAATAGCTTGCGTTGTACGTATATCATTGTTTGAAGTATGGAATGATACACGGGAATTTAAGTAAAATTTGTATGCAGTGTAATACATTTCAAGATCTTTAACTCAGATCTTGCTACTGAGGATGTTTTTACAGGTATTCCATTTATTTAGAAATTTTTAAAAATTAGTTAATTTTTAAAGTTAATCCTATACGAATATAAAAGTAAGGAAAGGGCTGTGTTCGACTGTGCCGAAGACTATATATCTTTCATGAATACGAATCAGGGTTTTAAGTGTCCGATCCTTACTCACAATTAGTACAAACTCTGCAAAACTATTAGTTTAAAGATACATAGCCCAAACCCCATTTATCGGAAAAGTCTATTGTATGGGTGCTATGCGTTGTATTGGTCCGATCGTGCTGGTTTCGACAAATAATGTTTTACAAAATGGCGGCCCCTTAGAAAATTTCAGCGAGATATCTCAAAAACTGAAAACGGACTAGTTTGCGTTCAAACAGACATACGGACATGGCTAAATCGACTCAGTTCAGCGCCCTGATCATTTCGGTATACTTATTGATGGGTCTATATCTTCTTCTTCTCATACTTACAAAAATCGGACCAAAGTTATAATACCATTTCATGTTCTTGAAAGGTATAAAAATAGTATTTAACGTAGTATTTCAACACTAATATTCTAGGCACTGTCTTCACCAGGCGGGGTCAGCTAATCACATGGTATTTTAAGTCGCATTTCCAAAATAATATTTGCCGCGAAATGGTGCCTAATCCTATTATATTTATATCTTCGAACATCCGAAGTGCTGCACATAAGTTATCCAGCACTACCAATTTTGTTAGTGCAATTTAAAAAAATAAAATGAGTTATGCCATTAAGGGTATAAAGCGAAATATGCTTTACATATTATTTTAACACTAATATTTCTGAGTAGGGTTGCCTCCTAATCCATATTTTTCTATACATGCTTTTATCTCAAAATCTACTTGGCAAAGATTAATTAATACCGTAGTTATTTTGAGTGGAAAATATTGTGCTTGAAATTAAAAAAACAGCTATTTGTGTAGATCTCCACTCTTGGTAAGTGAGACAATATATAAAGCCAAGGAAAATATCTTCATTGAACAGTATTTAGAACAAAATAAACTATACGGCAACCTCAAACAAAAAAATGTTGTCTAGGTACCTGAAAATCCATAAATGACGAAAACTGGTGTTTCGACAAAATTAAGCATGGTTTATGAGATACTAGATTAAATATTCAAATTTCGAGATCAAACTCTGAAACTAAAGCTGGCATAATATGTCCAAACTTTGTTTGTGTAGCCATTTTTTTCTAACATTTATCTACTCTTTCCTATACAGCCAATGCTCGAAATCTTAATGCCCTATACCGCATATACTAATAATACTTAAAAATGTTTTGGACTAGCCTTTTTTGAGGCCTTCTTTATGTTAATCAAAACATGCAAATTCAAAACTGGTTTCTGCATTTTGACTGCTTTCCTTTGAGAAAGTAATTTATACCTACAAACTTTCAATGAATTTTCAAAGGCAACTAAATAGATGAACAAATTACTTTTGGTTTCATGAGAGAGTGAGAGGTGAATGAAAGTAGGTTACCAGTCTATTTTAACACACACAAACGTCACATCTACTCGGCTCATCAATGCCCACTCCTTGTTTGATGAAAGTTGAACATTTGGAAACTTCAAGCAAGCTTTAAGGTCAAAGGTATAATAACGTGTTGATTTTATCTAATTAGCAAGTAAGAGGTAATAACGCGTTTGTACACCATTGGGAATATATTCTCAGAGAAAATTTGTAAGCGCAAAATTTCTTTTGATTTCGATGCAGCTGGGAGTTATCGCTACAGCGCTTCTTGAGTAACTCTAAAATTTCCTGTTTCCGAAGTCTCTGTAATATTTACACAGTAAAGCAACTTAATGTAAGGCATCCCTTTGGGAAAAAGTGAAGTATGCCCATACTAATATTCTACAGGTAATACAAATTATAATAAATAATTATACCTTTCATGAACAGGAAATGGTATTATTACTTTGGTCCGATGTTTGTAAGTATGAGAATAAGAAGAGATGGACTATCCAATAAGTAAACCGAAATGATCAGGTCGATGAGCTGAGTCGATTTAGCCATGCCCGTCTGTTCGTCTGTCTGTTTGTAGCAAACTAGTCCCTCAGTTTTTGCGATATCTCGGTAAAATTTGGTATGGAGCCACCATTTTGCATGAGACTAAACATTTCGGAATCAGCAAGATCGGAGCAATACAACGCATAGCTCCCATACAATGGATAGTTTCGATAAATGGGTTTTGAGCTATAAATTTGCAATTAAAAAGCTAGGAACGTAAACAGGTTTTATACTTATTATATATGCCATCTATGTTGTGAAAATCACCTAGATCGGACCAACATAACACATAGCTCCCATACAATCGATTTTTCCGATAAATGGGGTTTGGGTTATGTATCTTTAAATTAATAGTTTTGCAGAGTTTGTACTAATTGTGAGTAAGGATCGGACACTTAAAACCCTGATTCGTATTCATGAAAGATATATAGTCTTCGGCATAGTCGAACACAGCCCTTTCCTTACTTGTTTCTGCTATCCAAGCTTAGCAACCTCAAGTGGTATTTTGTGGTGTTAAGCTGTACCGCGCTGTCTACTACGAAGGTTAATCTCTGCTGTTATACCAAGTAAAGCCACATTCTGAACTCCTCCTATCTGCAGCGCAGGACTACAGCTGCTGTGGTCTGTGTTCCCTTTATCTAGGAAAGTACAAATAACTACTTTACTGAACTCCAGGGCACTCTTGATTTCAGTGGTCAGGTGACAAAGGGCATTGTCTGTTGATCTTCGAGTCCTGTTGATATGTTGACCCATATGAATATTCGATCTTATCTCGTTATCCTTTATTTTCTCTATTGATTTCATGACAAATGATGTTAGTCGGATTTATATAAATAACTTTGCCTATTTCGTTTTTGAATTCCACTTTTACTGTACTCCTCACGTTTGGGATGTAGTCTTTATAATTCGTGAGTAAATTTTATGTCGACTCCAATGATGAGGCTTTTGGATTTTTGTAAATAATCTTTGCATAGTTTAACGAATAAAAGGCCGGTTGACGCTTGCGCTAGGCCATCTTTTATATATTGTACCATTCCATTATCTGCTCCACTATCTGGTAGTTCTTCTTGGAAAGCTTTGCAACTTTTTTATTGCTATGGAAACCAAGCCTTATTCAAATTGTTTTTCTTTATTAAGCTCTTCCTTTTCATCCGCAAACTCCTTTAGTCTCACCGAGGTCAAGTTGTTGCTAATATATTAAGGTGATTACTTATCTACTTAGAGCCTGCAATTCCCTACTAATATTAGTTTTTGAATGAAAAACCTCCGCTTTGAATTCAAAGGTAACAAAGCAAATAAATAAGTTTCCCTTTCTTATCAGAAGAAGCATTGAAAAATCTCACAAATAAAAATGAAAAAAAGAAACAACCGGTGAGAAATAAAATGGCATGCAACAAGCGGCAAAATGCCATTCAAACTAAGCGAAGCAAAGTATCAAGCCGATTTCAACCATTTGAAACGCCACAAAAGACACCTGCAACAGTTAGTCAGTTTAGATACAGTAGGAACGTCCTTCTCGGTCGGTTGGTGTTGGTTGCTGTGGCTCGCTTCGTCGGTTCGTTGGCTGTCTGTCTGTCTGCTACGCTCTCGTACCTGCTGCTTCTTCACAATCGTCGTTTATTCTAAGTGCTATCCAAAAATAAACTTAATATGCTCCATTGCATCTTTGCCTACTTACCTGTTTTCTTGCAACCACATACTTGCAATTGAAAGCTGAAAATAAAAAGAAAAAAATGTTGCAACCGTGCGGTGTGCGACTAGCACCATTCACGGTATAACTCTACATTCATACCATGCTGTAATCACCAAGCGTAACATATCCTTTGTGTGCCATTGTCGAAAATTGAATTTCAAATTATTTTCACTGAGTCAATGTTGTTGGCAGAAAAAAGTCTGTGCAGAGCGATAGAGACAAAGAGAGCTGATGTTTGCATGCTGGGGATGCAACAAAAGTACCTTGCGCTAGTAGTTGATTGAAAGGCGACAGCTTTTAGTGCACCACCACTCATACAAAACGAAATAGCCGCTCTCGCTCCATATACTTCTAACGATGGCTGTGTGACTGGCTTTAACGCTAGCTTTTCTGGTCTTGGATGGCAATTCACTACGCTTTTTTTGCACATTTTTGGCTCTTAATCGTTGTCTGATTAATATTTGATTACGCTTTCTCATCTTTAGAGTTTTGTTCATTCTTTTTGTTTTTACTTTTGAAGACTGTTTGTATTTATTGAGCGCATATTCCCATTTCATCCAGTCGCAAGATTTATTAAATATTTATGGCTTATGCTAAACAGGGGAGGAAATATTTTAAAATGTATTTGGTGTGATACTTTTATTTTAATAAGTAAAATATATTAAATTTGGTAAAATGTTTAGAAAATTTATCTACCCACTTTTGAAACTTGTTAACGTTGTCCCAAACTACATCGAAATACATACGGAAATGTCTTGTGAGCGTAAATTCAATTCGTTACCGAAACGTATAAATCGAGAAAATTTCCATGTATCAAAATTCTTCTTCTTAACAAAATTTCTTCGCAAAAGATTTAAATTTGGTTTTCTCCGGGAATCGTAAAAAATATCAGCACAGGTTTTCCGAAAACTGTTAGTATCTATCCCAAATCACTTGGATACTGCTTCCATAAATAATGGACAACATTCAAAGTACTAAACAGCAAAGTAATACATAGGTTCATACGAATACTAACCCTAATTAAAAAACACTTCGGACAAAAGAATTACATGTCGTTAGGCTCGCGGTAAAAGCTACTAAATCTTTTCCAAACATTGCCGCACACAGATAACTGCCATTTCTATTGATAGACAACTACTAGCAAAGCAGGGACTGGTTCCTGTCTAAACGGGATATCAAGGAAATTAATCCAAGTGAAAACCCTGCAGTTAAACCCACTAGTTATATACCAGTTTAATACTAGTTTGCACAGACAGTCCAACAACACGAAGTTCTGTCTTCTTTCCACATTAGTAACTTTATAGATTTAACATTGCGGTGTTCACAATATTAAACAATTGAAACTAATTCTAATAAAAATAAAATCGCTATTCAAAGCACTTTTACCATGGGAAAACTTTTATAAAGAGTATATATCTTCTTTTATTTTTGAATGAGTTTCGTTATTGATTCCACAGGCATTAATCTTAAAATGTTCTTGTAACATTTTGTGGAAATGTAAAAGAAATATTAATCTCACATGCAATCTAGTAAATAAGGAGTTTAAAAGGGTATATTTTATAAACCTTGTTATTGTATGTGTCTCCCCTTTCCATTTTTGTTGTTGCAGCATCCAAGCGCTTCCAATGGAAGCTCGTTTTTTTTTTTTAGCTCAGGTCATTGTTTACTCTTACTAGTTCGGCATCTTCTTTTGCCAATCTTAATGGAAGGCAGTGGACGAAGGTAGCACGAGTAAGTGGAATGAATAAAAATGAGATAAATTATTTTCTGAAAAATAAAAAAGTATCCATATTTTAAATGGGGATGTTACAATATCTCCCAATCAGGTGTATAATAGGCCTGCTTTTTTTTTGCTAAAGAAATAACCGTCATCGGCAGTTGCTTATAATCCATAAAACTATTTGTAAGCACTGCTCGTCAAATGTCAGAGAAACAAATATTTGTTCACGACGTAGATCAACATTTCCTTTGTTGACATTTCGTTTATTATTAAGGCATATTAAAACAGATTGCTAAAAGCATCTCAAGATAAGTTTCCATATATATATGTAGTCAAGATAATTATGCACCTTTTTTTAATTTACTACAGGGAATAACGGTTATTATATTTAACCATTAACATTTGATGAATGCCAAATATTGCTATTTTTTTGCTCGCCATAACTAATATAAATAAAAAATATTTTTTTTTTTGGTTACGAATAACCATTATCAAAATTTTTTTATTTTTTTTTTGTCATTTGGAAAGAGGTGGATGGACAGGACTTTTTTGGTTAGTTATTAACTCTATATAAGTAGGTCTTTATAGCACATTTTATATTTACATATATAAACTGATAACTTTCTCCTAAAAACGAATGTTTGAAAAAAAATTCGGAATATTATATATCTGAAGTATATATAAAATCACCAAATAATCTAGATAATGGTCATTTGTAACCAAAAAAAAATATTTCTCATTTATATTGGTTATAGCGACCAAAAAAATATTTCTTATGATAATGGTTAATCTCTTCGGGTATAATGTCCACAAAAAGTTTTCTTTGCGAAATAACTGTCAATGTTTCATTATTTTTCTCTAAATTAACAATTTATTGGGAACATATTCGCTCGCTTTTCTACATTTTTAGTTTCTCTCTTTACTTTTGCCGTCTCGTTAATTTCATACGAAATTTTCAAATGGACTGAAATATGCAAGTTTGGATAATATTTTGTCACAAGTGAGTCAATATTTTTTTTGTGTATATATAAACACTTTTACCTTTTTTTAATATATATTTATTTATTTTTACTAAAAAAACATTGATTTACTTTTTCATTGAATTACATAAAAATATTTTTTTTATTTTGCAGTTATATTAACTGTTTTTTAGTACTACAAAAAAAAAAAAAAAAAATTTGTTTGAAATAAAATCTTAAGACATTTGTCATTAAAAATAATTCACATAAAATTATTTTTCGAGCGGATTGAAGAGGTTATAAATTTGCAAAATAATATAAAGGTAATTTTTGCGAAACCGTTTTGCCTAACAAAAAGAAATAAGAATTATTTTCAGTCCTTGATTTACTATCCAAATACCCCATAAAATTAAAGCCTCAAAAATGTGTGTAGTTGAAACATGGCGCAACGCCCACAATTTTTGAAGTTAAATGCGCACGATATGTTTAGTTTGTTGTTTCCTGTTTTTTTTTGTTTTTTTTGGTAACAACTCAATAACTTTCAGCATCGAAGCCATGAAAACTACAGGAAAGCTATTTTGGAGTGCTCCTTGGAGCACTCGTAGCAAGCCATAAGACAGACTTTCGCACTTGAAATTGCACTTCATTTTTGCACAAAAACTTTTTGCATCACAACTGATTTCTTCGCAAGATTTTCATCTTCAAATCTGCTATGAAAATCGTAAATTTTGTTTTGTTTTTAGTTTCGCTACAAAAACGATCACAGAATAGCATTCAAATTTCGGGTCATTGCACTTAAGTGCCAAACGCATTTTCCACACACTAATACAAACACACATACGCGCTATATTGCCCCTCTTCCTCCTCCTCCAAACTTGTGTATTGAAGTACTTAAAGTAAAATTTTCTAAACATTTACGAAGTTGCTTTTGTTTTGTTTTCCTTTCTTCAACTTTGAAAGACAGTTTTATTTGCATCAACAGAGTTTTATCCTTGACTGCTAATTGGAAGCGTTATATAGCTTCCTGTTCTCTCGCTGCAGTGAAGTCAGTACCCTGCAAAAAATGCGATTAGTCTATGATGATTCCGGGATGAGTCTCAAAGGAGCATGCGAGCAATGCCAGTTTTGATCCCTTTGTATGGGTTGAAGTGATCTCTTTTGTTTGAGCATGTCCTATGAAGAGACTAATTAGTATTTTACAAATATTCAAATATATTGTGAGTACTTGCCTGCCAAGTGTTAGAAAATCACAGCGGAACTTAATAATTCAATTTGGTATTTTCAGTAACAGTGCCAAAGCAGTGATCTCTCCTATGTGGGCCGATTACTTACCCATAATTGACATCCCTTCATCATATTTCGTTGTAGTTTAAAATAAGTTAATAATTTTTTTTTCTCTCTATTTGTTTTATTCTAAATTTCAGCGGATGTGCCTCTAGAAAAATTGTAAAAGAAACCATTCAATTCCTTGTATTAGCTATGGGTGTTGCTGGTACAAATATACAGGGAGAAATTTAAAAAATAGTGGATTTGGCTTCGTTTGATGTTATAAAGTACCCTTTACGCACTTTAACAAAATATAAGTGTATTATAAAATCGTGGAAATAAATTATTAAACTTCAGCAAAAGGGACCTTAAAATTCAACGTAAACATCTAAAAATTCCTTTGTAAAAATTACATTAAATTCTATGCAGCAGAGTTTGAGTGATGCGCGTACAAACATACAGACAGACAGATGAAAAATTTAAAAACTGTTGTTATAGCTGTTTTTACAGCATTGGTTACGAATGCAGTTAAAGTGCACCAGTTGAGAATTAGAAATTCACTTTACAGCATTCTTTTTCGATGACTGTTTGAGTGTGTGTGTCTGTGGGGTGTTTGTGTATTATGCTAGGCGCTTGCATTAGACAACCACAAAATTTCAAGTAAATCGCACCAAGTATTGCGTTTTGCTCCTCTTCTTAAACTGAAAGACTAATAAAATGAAAAACTTTAAATAAAAGTTGTTGTACGAACTTTGCTACATTGTTTGGCTTTCTTTAGTATTCAACTTTTTGTTATCTTGAATTTTTGTGAGTTTTAGTATTTTTTCGTGATGTAACCTCTCTCTCTTTTTTAACTAAAAATTAATTGTTTTACTCAGGCTATGGTGCAAATGTGGTGAATTCAATTTCATACTTCATTTGTACAACTAAACTGCAGATTCTCCTGTGTGATCTCCAACTTGGTTTCATTTTAAACCTTCAATGAATGGCAATTGAATAATCACAAGAAGCCATTTAGACTAGCAAAAAGCAAAAATTGAGTAAATTGCATTAAACAACTTTATGTCGGTGGAACAGCTGAAATAAAAACGAACCTTGCTAATTCACGTAGCGCCCTGGAATATGCATCTCTCCTATTCTAATAGAGAAAGTGGCTTTACTTTATTTATCGAGACGTCAAAGTATATCCTAATATCGGAAATATGACAGAGCAAGCGAAGGTAATACAATAATTAATAGATCATACTAAAGGGTGTTTTTTTAGGGGTATAGAACTTCAAATTGAAATAAAACACAAGAAAATCGTTTTAAGGTCCATCAATTTGGCTTTATTGGAAGGATAATTTTATGCCATTAATGTTTAAATATGATTTCGGGCATGTGGCCGCCGCGGCTGGCTCGAATAAAGCCAATTCTACAGGTCCAATTTTCAACCACTTTTTCGAGCATATGGGGCCGTATGTCGGCAATAACGCCACGAATGTTGGCTTCCAATTCCCCTAACGTTTCTGGTTTGTTGGTGTAGACGAGCGACTTCACATATCCCCAAAGCAAATAATCCAATGGTGTCAAATCACACGACCTTGGTGGCCAATTGACAGGTCCATTCCGCGAAATTATGCGCTCATCGAATGTTTCCTTCAATAAATCGATTGTGACGTGCGCTGTGTGGCATGTAGCGCCGTCTTGTTGGAACCACAACTCATCCACATTCATGCCATCCAATTCGGGAACAAAATAGTCGGTTATCATGGCTCTATAACGGTCTCCATTAACGGTAGCTGCCTCTCCAGCATTATTGCGGAAGAAGTATGGCCCAATGACTCCACCAGCCCATAGAGCACACCAAACAGTCAGTTTTTGTGGATGTAATGGCGTTTCAAGGGTCTCATGTGGATTCTCTTCACTCCAAATGCGGCAATTTTGCTTGTTGACGTAGCCATTCAACCAAAAATGAGCCTCATCACTGAACAAAATTTTGCGATGAAAATCAGCATCGAAATCAATCTCATTTTCGGCCCATACACCAAAATCACGACGCATTGCATGGTCTCGCGGCTTTAATTCTTGCACAAGCTGGATCTTGTAAGGTCGCAAGCCAAGATCTTTGCGCAAAATCTTCCATAAAGTTGATGGACAAAGCTCCAATTGCTGTGCACGGTGGCGAATCGATTCATTCGGGTCCTCTTCAACACTTTGCTCTACAGCGGCAATTGTTTCTTCGGTGCGCACTGTTCGACGTCTCTGCGGATGCGTATTATCACATAGAGTAAACGTAGTGCGAAAACGATCCATGGTTAACCGAATTAATTGCTCTGATGGACGATTATGTCGACCATAAAATGGACGGAGCTCACGGTAAACTTCGCGAACTGAACCATTATTTTCGAAATAAATTTGCACGATTTGCAAGCGTTGTTCTTTTGTCAACCTGTTCATGATGAAATGGCAAACCAAACTGAACATAAATGACATTAGAGTTTCCAGATTTGACCACAAAATGCCAGTTTTATCTCTATTCGAAAAACAAACCTGTAAAAAAAACACCCTATATATCGCAACAACGTCAAGTAATAGGTCCAAAGCTCTGAATCTCACTGTACTTGGAGGTGTCTATGGTAAGCCGAGTGCTCTAGGAATGCTTGAATTCATATACTGACCTTGATTCAGAGATCTAGTACAAGGATGTATTAAAGCTGGATAATGATAAGATGGGAGCTGGTATCTATAAACCGAGTTTCAAGAAATCAAACCCAATTTCAGCAGAAATCTATGCAATATACTTATTTATTTACTTATTTATTGTCCCAATTAGCATAAAGAATCTTATAGACTAAGTAGACTTATAAAGAGTTTCCACAGTCTAATAACATTTACTTTAAAAAGTATTTTAAGTGCTTAAAAGACGACCTTCTTAACCAGCAGAATCTATCTCCAAAGTTTTAGAAATTCGATTAAACAGGCTTAAAAAACCAATATAGAAGAACTCAGGAAAAAGAGAGCTCTTGCCGAAATGTTAATGAAATCGAAAATGAATGACAGGGGCATAATTATTTTCCTGTTCTCCAACGATTTTATATCGATAGGGTTCGATAGGTAAAAATAATTTCTAAATTATGTATTTACACTAAATCCGTTCAATTCTTGCAGTATGGCGTATGTTGATACGGCGCCCAAATTAAACAGGCGTACTCAGGTTTGGAATGCATAAACTAGAAGCAGGCAGGTAGAAATACCTTAGGTCTTAGAATAGACAGCCTTAAAGGCCTTGCAATATACACAGCTACTTTTGTGGTTATTCAGGAATACATTATGTAATCAAATGCAAGGTTTTGTTGTGATGGGAACGCGGACATGAAGGCAGATCACATCGGGAAACAGGGTACAGAGTCACTGAGAGAACAAGCAGTTTCTGCGATAATGCGTGTGCTTCAAACAGACCAAGTTGTTTATGCTTCTATCAAAAGAGGTATCGCAAAACTCATTAATCTAGACGGACGGAAATAACTTAGTCAATCTCTTTTTTTATCCTGAACACTTCTTTATAAATAAAAATATACTGTGTGTCCGGTTGGAATTGAATTCCCGACCGATTTGATAAAATTTGTTGTATTCAAGTGAGCTCCAAATGGTTAAGTGAGAGAGAAAGCGTCTTCATAGTAGCCCCAATGAGGGTTATTGGTTTAGAATATGCCCGAGGCAGGCATACCGTTCGTAAGATGCAACTTAAATATACTGTCACTTTCGATAACACTCCCCAAAACCTTCGGGAAGTATTTTTGTCTCTAAAACCAACAACAACACAGGACGTGTGACATTTAGGTTGGTTTCATCGCACAACATATCTCTGAAAGTATTCTTGGTAGAATACTGGAAAAAGGTAAAACATAAATGAGTTTTATATCTTTCACCTTAAGAAACGAGGTAGGTTATGGTATATCATATTCATTAATTGTTTTAAATTAAATATTTAAAAATGTATGTACATACATAAATACATTTGAGTTTATTTTTAAAATAATTCTATCAATCTCAAAATTATAATTATCCAAAAATTTTCATTTTAATCGGGTAACTTAATTAAAATTTTTAAAAAGCAAAGTAAATAAAACTACAAAGTATATTTAAAATAAAGCTGAACAAACTGTAATAAAATAAACCCTACATAGGTTAGGGAGAAGGAGGCGTGGCATACCCCTTACAAATGGGACTTTTCTTCTTGGGAAATTTTAAAACGTCAATGAGGTCAATCTTTAGCTTTAAGAAAACCGGGAAGTTGGATAGGATTTTTCAGAGACTTAAAGGCTTTATTTCTTATATTACAAGTAAAATATTAAAAATAGAAGGGGTTAGAAACAATTTGAGAATCTCAAACAAGTAAGATTTTTGGCACAGCATATGGAAAAAAATTGTAAATAGGATCATGGAGGTGGAGCATAAAAATAGAATACGATTGATGTCTGCCGAGCCCTCAAGTTGTTATATAGAAGTCTAAATCTATTTGAATTTGATATTAATGCCTACCTTCGGGTCAGCATATAAATTTAATATACTGTGTAAGCTATGATCAACGAAAAAATCCAACCAAACAAAGCATATTTTATTCAACTTTCTTATAACCACTTAAGTATACCCACAGATACTCTATACAATGGATGCGAAGAAATGTTTGTATTACTCTATCACTTAATCCACTGCTTTCTTTTGTTGTTGTCCCCTTTTGCTTTCGCATTATGTCTATTGTACTTGTATTTATTACTCGTTCTGCGTGGTAACTCATAAATCTTGTTTTGGTTTTATTTGGCTTAATGACCAGACGTGCTCTCGTTCATAATTTACTTACATCTTATGCTTATGTACTTACTTACTTTGTACACCTAAATAACTAACTAAACCAGACACCGGTTGTATCTGTAGGGTTGGTGGGTCGGCGTTTGAAGCAAAGTTACTTAGGGATACGTGCTTATGAATTTGGTATTAAACTGTCATACATATTTACACATTTTCTTGTTTATGTTTAATACTGAAGGTTGGTCTTGCAACATTTGATTGACTAAGTGTGTTATTGCATGAAGGCAAGAATTATTTAGTGGCTTGATATTGCTTTAATTGAAATTCCTTCAGCTTGAAATATGGCCAGATAATAGTCGGAACAGACGCATGTTTGGAGGAAATAAATTAAAATTTAAAAATAAAATGCGCACCTATTAAAGCGTCGGATCAAAGGTAATAGTATCTATGCGCACCATCTCTTTTTTTTCCTACTTCAAAGAAGCTATTGACAGTGCTTTGGAACGAGTGCTACTTCAGGAGATGCTGCAGAAGCTAATTTAGACAGCAAAGGCTAGCCGTATAGGTACAATCTATAAGACGAGAGTGCTTTTGCTGAAAATGCTGAGTAAATTTCTATCACTAAGCTGAACTAACGCGCCGTAAGTACTGCGTTATCGGACTTAGATAAGAAAACGCCCTGAAGTGTGTGCAGCGGTGAATGGTGAAGACGAAGTATTTTCTGTCATAAAAAAAGGAATTACGACAATCGCTTATGCGAACAACAAGAAAAACAACAGTGCGATTCTCAACTCCGCTAACGAACAAGACCATACTTGATTTTTGTTGGAACGATTTTCCGTTCTCACTAGGCATAGAAAATGGCAGAACGCCGAAACCGGTTTCTAACAAAACCAAACTTGACAAGGGATGACGGAAAATCGTTCCAACAAAAATCGGCTTACTATCCTGTCGGAAGATCAACACAACAGAATAAAGATCCTTGAGTTCAAACAGACAGATAAAAATTAGAAAAGTGGTTCAAATAAACTCTACAACATTCCCTACGACACCTTGGATCATTACTTCGAAGAAATATTCAATGTACAGACGCGACTTTTCTAGAGACTTATTATAGTATAGATAATTGTAAGGAAGCGTTATAAAAATACGACTCCCACTGTAATTCCACTAGCGCCTGAAAGAACCATATAACTGATCGCCACGGAGGCAATTTGATCAACATCAGCAACAGCATCACAGATCACCTGCCGTAAATACAAATTAATTCTCAATCGTTTAACAACCGCCCACGTATAAAGGATTACCTTTTGAAATTAGAAACCAGCCACCAATAAAGCGTGCGCTTATGAAGGCGATGGTGTCCAGCAAAAAGACAGAATCATAATCGTTTCACTTTAGTGTAGTTCTAGATTACCCCGATCTTAATCGCTGACCCCCGAGAAATGCCTATTCACGGCAACATCCACAGGTAAATATGCGTCTATTGATTCACTCCACTATCCTCCGTCTCGCTAGGCATCTGCACATACTGCCGGTACTCTGCTGCTGGTAAGCACTCCACCCCCCTACTTCTACTGCAGCTTACATCTCCGTCACTGCTCAACTGAGCTATTACCCAACTGTTGTGTCTGCTAGCAGTAGCGAAGCCGCCGTTTCGTACCACCGTTCAGCTGTTGCACAATGCATTACATTGCAACTCGTCCTTAACCGGTTTCCAATTCGACAGTTCTAAGATAGTTTGGCTTTGGCTAGTTCTCAACCTGTGCCATTTCGGAAAGATGGGAGGTAGTTTTGTTTGAGGATGAGTGATTATCGATGTCCGATTTTTCAAACTGTCTTTAAACTATCATTGTTGTAACCAGCTCAGAACGTTAGAGACTGTTTCATAATTTTACTGGAGGGGTCTCGTCTCACAGCCTATACGCCTGTCCTTCGCGCCTTCTGACTCTCCAGTAACGGAAAACGCATGCTCTCACACTCAAAAGTTTGTAGGACTTCTGCTTGACCCTGAACAGACTGAACTTGTCGTCACCTACTTTTTTTATCTGTCTTTTTGGCACCAAAGAACGAGGGGACGGTCACTTCGAAAAGATTTTTTTTTAAATAACCTATTCAGTCTGAACTAGTATTTGTTCCTAAAAGTAATTCTCTCTACGCTGCCATTGTTTCTGGTGTAAAAGTTGGCCCTCTGGTAAATGCCGTGCTTTACTAGTTGTATGCGGCTGCCAACAGAGATGTATAAGCAGTACGTCTTGACTAGCGTCCAAGTCATAGCAGACGTTCTAGACTATATGATACGAAGCTTGAAACGCCTGAGACGACAAATTTAATAGGCATGGAGTTTAAGCTTAAGAAGTCACACACTCGGTGTACAGTGTGAAAATCAAGGTAGCCGCGATATTCCTTTTTGCTTACAATCGCTAACTAAAGTCTGAAAGCCGGAAGTCAGTGCATAAAATTGAGACTTTATTATTTGGCGAACGTGCACCAACATATTAATATGCGAACAAATATCCAATGTGTTCGTTAAAGTAATCGAGAATCGGAAGGAAAAATGGAAATTGTAGAATAACAGGAAGTTATTGCCACAAAACACGCTAAATTATTTCGCATTTTATGCTGTCGGCAGGTGTAAGCACACGCACGCATGCTCACGTCAAGTGCACTGATGGCAAATGGATTACAAGGGGCTGGCTTAGTAAGGGGTATGATGGAGCGCTTTTATAAGGGCCAGCTCACATATGTGCCAATGTTGCTGACTGATGCGTTTATATAGCGACTATACCACAGCAATTAAGTGCGTTACGGACGTGAAGTACATCACCAGGCAACCGACATCATTAACAGCGCCACCGCTAATGCCAACAACAATAACAACATTAAAAACAAACTCGCGCACATTCGTACAATAACAAAGCTCGTTGTATAGATGTTGTATGAGTTGTTGTTTTTGTTGTTGTTAAAGAAGTAGAACGCATAAGTTATGCCCAACCCCGTTTCATTTATGGTAGAGCTAATAGCAGTAAGGATGCATATAACTACAACACCAACAAAACAAATATACATAATAAACTTCACCTAAATTGCAATTGCTTTTTATAAAAAGGTAACACAAAAACAACAACAACAATAACAATAAAATTGTTTTGACCGGCAACAATTTGCCAACGAGTCCATAATTAATGAGCGGATTAGGTAAGTGCATCCTGTAAGTATATGAATTTGCGGCTCTTTATATGAATAGCTAATACTCGTATACATATATGTAAGTGTGAGTGTACCTTTAGGCTTATACCCTGCAGTCACATATTAAGCTAGTGAATAAAAATTCCAGTTTACAACTACTGCCTTAGTAATGTCTAACTAGGCCGGAGTTGTGATGACAGTACTTCGTCCTACATCACTCACACTCATGGATGTGGGATTTTGCTGAAATAGCAGACCTTGGATGCAAGAAATCCGAGCCCTTACGGTACATGTAATCATCAGTTGTTGGGATGTGAGACTAAATCTTGAAATTAAGACAGGTAACATTTACAAATTCACGGTGTTGCGTTTGATATACGTGCCTTCCCTTCAGCCAAATCTACTAGCTGAGAATAAGAGAAAGACTAAGAGGAAGAAGAAAAGGAAGAGAGATCGAGATTAAGAGTGAGAGGCTGGCGGAGGTGAAAGAGAAATGGAGAGTGCGAATAAGTGGAACGGCGGGTGAGCGGGACAAGGAGGGGGAATGAGAGAGAGGTTTAGAAAAAGAGGTAGGGGGAAAGGCGATTAAGCGGTGAGAGTGAGAGAAATGCGAACTTTTTTTTTACAAAATTTTACCATTTTTCAGTTTCTTAGGAAAGTTGGTAAATTTTAGCGAAAAACACTAATGTCAGGATATCTAAAACTAAGCTAAGAGTAAGAGCTGTGCCGTGCAGTTGAGATTGGAAGTGCGACCAGAAAAGTAATGCTTGCGGATTAATGCTGCTTGAAGCTAAACCAATAATCTTATCGAATTCTCGTACTCCTTTCAGCCTATCCCACGAAGTGAAAGACAATTGATTTTTTGTGGGTATTCCCAGGGTTTTGCAAGTGATTAGCGGCTTTTCACATTTGGTCCGTTTGCGTTGGTTAATCAAACGTGTGCTTTTGCTGGGAAAGGCCATATTTGGGCGTTTCCCGGGTTGAAGTATCACACTTTACCACGTTCTAGGCCGAGAAATCGGGACCAATTTTCAATATATCAACCGCCGGTGAACCTACGCCACTAACCACAAAAGCCCTGAAAAAATAGCTATATTTGTTGTCACGCTAATTCCAAAGCAGGCCCATGAAGAAGAGTGTTTCTATAATTGTATATCATAGAGATAGTGGGGTTAAGTGATTGGTGTCAATCTCCACTTGAATATTTTCCGATCCAGAGTGGGCTATACAGAGTATAACCTGTTGTGCTATCTAGTTCTTAGTTGTACAAGCATTTTTTGAACAGGGAACTACTCCACTCGCCTTAAAGTATACTATTTTATTCACTGGGGGAAAGCAAGAGAAGTGTGTATAATTCACTTTCATTGCAAGTATAAATCGTTATTATTTGAAGTACAGATTTTTTCTGATTACACTGGTGTTTCTACAACTGGTCTAAAATTTTTCAGCCTCGAACTGGTATAAAAAAAGTATGTATAGTCAATGAACTAGAATATTTGCTAAATAGTATGGCTTTTGACTTCAGGGTTCTAATTAAGTCTGCCCTAAACCGTTAACTTATTTGGCTGTCCCACAAAGAGCAAGCCGCTTTCAAATTTGCATCCAATTGAAAACACGAAAAGACCTTTAACTCCTTTTGATCATGCCAAAGCCGCAAGTCTCCCTGTTGATATGTTTCAGCCGAAACCCCACTGGAAGAAAGCGGGTTTTGAATCATTACACTCCGCCGATATCGCCGTATCGAATCATTAGTTTTGCGTTGATACTTTCTTGAATAATCTCATTGCCATCTATAAAGATGTTTTCATCGGCCAAGCCTCTGCACTATATAAGAATAACGGACTTACACCCCAAAATACGCTGTTGCATAGTGTATAAAAACCCTTGGTTGGCGAACTGGTTTGATTCTGAGGAAGCTCGATCTGTAAACATATATGTTTATAGATAAAAGTAATCTACGTTTGCAATTTACAGCAACAACATTGATACACAATCAAAAAAATAGCTATATCGTCTAACGTTAGTATACCTTAAGGGGCATAAGATATTTTTAACAAAACACTTATTGCCATCCTAGTCTCAATAACTAAGTTTAGTTCCGAAACAAGAGCCGAACTCTTGATTCAAATTCAGAAAAACTCTTATCGCCTAAACTTGAACTCCACAAATTCTAAAATAACATCTCGTGCGCCTAAAAGTCTGCAGAGTTTAGTGTATTAAAGGTGGTGTTAGTCTAAAGCTTTAACTGCGTAGAACGAATGAAAAGATATATACTAATTGAATTCTGTATCACATCTGTTACGTATCACCAAATTCCGTGTGGGGTAAATGCAAGTAAAATATTCATTTAATGTATTCGAGGGGAAGCTTTCAATTTGTGCACGCATTGTGCCGTGCACATTGTGTATTTGTTATTTGACTGTGTATTGACTGTCCACATCAAACCATTAATCTATAAACATTGTGCATCGCTTCTTCATATAATAGCCTAACCATATCACTTCTAGTATCACAACGAAACGAACTTTGCAATTACTTGTAAAATACTAACGGTGTGCGTCCGTTCAATTAATCGTAGTATATGTCCTGATCCTGTTCACTGCTGCTGGGGTGTGGGTATCACTAAGGTGCTTTAGCTCAGAAACAGCAATGTGCATAACACAATACAAAAAATTATTGCATGAGGGTACAAGGAAAGTGTTTGCGGCTTCCACATATGTTAGTGGTTTAATCCGAGTTTGCCAAACGGTTAGGAATTTAAGTGAGACACTCTTACTTTGTACACAGTACACAAATTCCGGTCTCATAGCGTGGTCTGGGGACGGAAATATTTCAACAGTTCATGAAAGATCCACGATAAAAAATAAAACTTATTTTCTTTTGGAATTCTATGTTCGCATACTACTACTCCACATAATGTTCGATTGATCATTAATTTATTTCAGCTCCAGTAAAGAGAGAGGTTGAAGAATGTACAGCATGGAACAGGTTATTTGAAGTCTGAATTAATGCTTCTATCTAGTGCCAGTTATAGCGTAGAGCAACGAGTAGAGCTCTCTTTTATAGTTGGTCAACATATACCGAATTCAAAACAAAATCGATCGCGTATTAGTTCTATTGCGACTTGGGATATCATAATTAAAGCGCGACACAATTGTTGTAGTTTTGGTGATGTTTGCGCTTCAACCAAGGGAAAGTGGTTTTGGTGTTAGCGCTGGCATTTGTTTGCCTAACAATTCAATACGAGTTAAGTCGCTTATCCTTTCATGTAGTCGCATGAATCTAGGACTTATACTTGTGCGTGTGGCTGTTATTTGGGAGGCGCACGAGTTAAGCCACTCGCAAATTTGTCGTTATATACAAATCTGAAAATATATTCATAAGGGTGCTTAATTGTCGCGTGATCAGTGCGAAACGGAACCCAGACTGTAAGAGGGAAAGCATATGGTATAAATTATAAGTAGACAGAAAAGGAAAGTATGTGAGGGAGGCAGAATAGGGAAAGTTGTAGAGAAAGAGAAAGGAAGAGGAAGAGGGAAAGAGAATAGGGAACGAAAAGGGAAGAGAAAAATGAAAGGAAAACGATATTGCAACTAAAGACAAAAGTAAGATAAAGGAAAAAGTACAAAGAAAAGTAAAAAGAAAAGTGAAAAGGAGTATTAAGGGAAATAGGGAAATACAAAGAGAACGCAAAAAGGAAGAAGAAAAAAGGAAATCATAAAAAGGAAAAAAGAAAAAAAAGAGAAAAAAGAAAAAAATAAAAATAAAAAAAAATAAAAGAGAAAAGAACCCTGGAAGTAATTAACTGTATCGCTGAACTAGGTTTTGTAATTAAATCCACTCTAGTTTGGCGTGATCACCTATGTTGGTGTTTAGTAAGGTACACCTTAAAACTTTTGTCCCAATACACTCTAGCTTTGTGGTTATGCCTTGAGAACAGTCAACATTTGTTTGAACTCTGCTGAAATGTACGAAAGCTAGCGAAGTGCCACTTTTACTTGGGTATCCTCTGCCTCGTAATAACGTGTCACGGAACGTTTACGGTCTGTTCAAATTTGAAGACATTCCTGAGTTTAAAAAATTGGGTTCAGAACTTTTGTTTTATGTTAAGGCTAGACTGTAATTTTTAATACAATTTAAAGTCTTTTAAAGCCCCTAATTATCTTCATACGAAGTTGGTTTTTACCAGATCATCAAGGGTAACTGACCTCATAGTTATTTATTTTAGCGCGCTGGCTTCAGCAAGACTATTTTGTGTGCACGCAGTTCGTACTTGGAACTATATTCCTGCTAACATAAGGAGCAGTTTTAACAAACACATTTCAAAAAATCTATATTTGTTTATTTCTTTAAATTAATATTTTAATTATCTGACCATGTGTCACTAAGCGTTTTACTATTAAGCAATATTATTGATTATTTTTAGTTTTTTATATGTTCACGTAAATAAGCAAAAATAAATTGAAATTGAAATGAAACACCCTAATGTACACACATACATACTCACCTTTTATATCGCATTACTTCCTTAATTTTCTTCAATCTCTTTGCTTTTTCATTGTTCTTTTTGTTGCATATGAACATATGTGTGTGCGATATTAAATCCAATAAGATTGCGGTACTTGCTTTGTGTTTTTCATCCCCTTTCGATACGCATTGTTGTCATACTCAGTCCATAAACTAATTCCCCTACATAATACTATTTTCAATATGTACTTTACTCACCCACTCACGCACTCGCACAATTGAGCATATGACAGGCGCGCCCCTATCTAAGCTGCCATTCTATGACCCTTGACCCTGTGTGGTAATTCCAGTTTGACAGTTATGTCAATATTTGGTCAGTCATTGTCCTCGCTACTTTTATATCTCTTGGTTGCCTTTGTGTACACTCTTTGTATGTGTCTCTACTACCATGGTTTTTTGCAGAGTTTTGTGTACACATTTGTTTGCATGGATACTAATATAATAACATACCCGGTAGGAAAGTGTTTATGTTCAAATTACAAATAACTGCAGGATATACTTTTCCGTTTGATACAAAATATTTCTTTAAAGACCTAAAAATTAGCAAAAGCTTGCTACAATAGCTAAATTTTAGCTCAAATAATGTTTACATTTCTGGTTCTCCTCTTAATTAGGCCTTAGAATCTCTTCCGACGCCCTCTTTTCCGAGGTATGAATGTAATTATTGACCTGTCAACTTGCGACTTCAGAATTCCTTAGCCCCTTCGTGTGAGAGCAGGAACATTGAAGATTTTACTACCTAAAGACTTAAGATCTTATACTAAACCGGACGCTTGTCTAACTACTTACGGATTTTCCTGCCAGGTTTGTGTGTCGCAAATAATTTTGCAGTATTCTGACATTTTGGCGTCAACTTAAAGCTTTGACCTAAATATAATATTCGTATCGGCTCCAAATACAATAGCATATCAAAAATAACATACAAATCCATATCCAAGTAATTATTTAATTTTGCCTTGCGTAAGTTCGTGTGTTATTTTTATCCCGGTTAAATATTTAATTTGATTCGTTAAAAATATGCCGTGTGCAAAACAAAACAAAGAAGAAGAAAACCAAACCAAACAAAAATGTTAAGAGCTAAAGTAGAAGCGACTAAAATTTTACCCGGTGATTGTTCGGACAGTTCTTGTTTATCGTTGTTTTAACTAGTTCTCAACCAGCTAGATTTCATATAGGTTAGGATTAGTTCTGGTTGTAGATGAGTGAATCCGTTTCCGATACTTGCAAGTACCTTTTAAATATCGGTTTTGCAATTGATATAGAACTAGATACGAAGTGTGCAGCATTATTTTCTGGAGGCTGGTTCACAGTTTTACTACAAGATTTGTCTATGACATCTATTTACCTCCTTCGTATCCTGCAAAAAAATGTGATTAGTCTAGGATCAGCCACAAAGAAGCATGCGGCTAATAAAAGTTTCTATTGATCTCTTTATATGGGTTTAACTAAACTTGTCTGACTAAATGTAACCTTTTATGCATGGACAGGAACTGTTTACTTTCTACCTCCATAAGTATGTTGCAAAAATTAAATTTTACTTATCGCAACAATACCGTTAAGGGACCTGTGGAAACTGGAGTGTGATCCGCAATCAGTACCTTTCATCTACAATGGGCTGTAATTGATATCAACTATTCCATTATCAGCAAAGTTGGGTTAGGTCAATTTTTATTTAATTTAATTTCTGTAGCCTACATATAAGTGCTGAAAGTAGACTTGTCTGATCTTACAGAAAGGAGAACGAAGGGGATCTATCAGACAGTACCCGTTAACGCATACAAATTTACAAGCATACTCCAAACAAAACGCATCACTTCAACCCATATAAAGAGGTCAAAATTGACATTACGCTCATCCTTTTTTGTGACTCACTCCTCAGACTCAGCACAGACTAATCGCATATTTGGCAAGGGTATTTCACTTTCTTTTCCCTCATTGCTTATAGCTGCAATTTTTTTATTGCAACATAACTCGATACCATTACTCTCTTAAAGCCTTCCATGACACTATCGCCAAATCTAGTATATGCATGTATTTCGTTTTTTTTGCCCAGCTCTGTTCTTACTTTTATTCGCCTTAAAGTATGCTTTACTTTAACAGATGCATAGGTTTATATGCGTATAAGTCTGCTGATACTAATTTGCTTCCGGCTTAGCGCTGGCATAATTACGATAAATCGTTTTATAAGCAAACGCACGTTCACAACAACAAATAGAAATTTATTTGCTTAGCAAACAATGGTGAAAGAAATGGTGCGAGGTAAGTCCCTTATTTATTGTGCTTTGTATAAAAATGGAATTAAAAGCAGACAAATAAATAACATAGATATAAGTTTTTGCTTTATTTTGCTGCATTTTACCTGTGACCACGCTTTAAAAAAGCTTAGTATTTTAAATTTTCAGAAAAATAAAATGCAAATGTAGCAGTTTGTCAGACGCCGAAAACGGCTTAAATTGTCAAACATTTAAATGCGTTATCCCTTATTCCACTTTCGCCCATTGCTTGTCAGTATATCAATCGCCCAGAAAATTGAAATGATTTTTCTAAGAAATATGTAAAATGAAATCCACTCTGCACTATGTTAACAAAGTTACTAAATTATAAAATTACGTGTGAAATAACAAACACACCAAAGTGCGAACTTCATATGCAGCAATCAATAAGTTCTTACCAACCGCATAGGTTCCGCCTTATCTAAGGGCCGACAAACTTAACAAAAGTGTTGAATGTAATGGTGCATATTTTGACATGCATGCCTATGATGTACATACAGGGTGGCTGATGAAAGCCGCTACCAAAAAAAAATTAAATAACTTTTTTTCTATTTAATGAATCTGGTTAATTTTTTTTTTATTTTGCAGATTGACTTTTACGTTTAACAAAAATGGATAACTGGGACACTGAAACAAGAATTTGGATTGTCCGCCGCTATCACGCACTGGAGTCCGTAGTTTCGGTTCAAAGAGAGTATAGGCGCACGTTTGGCGGCAATCCTCCGAGCAGATGGATAATAAGACTTGTAAACAATTTTGCCGAGCATGGGACAGTCAACAGAAGACCTTACCATCGAAACCCTTCAGTTCGAACGGAGGAAACAATCGCTGCTGTAGCTGCTGCCATACAAAACAATCCACGTGTTTCGACAAGAAGCTTATCTGCTCAAATGGGTGTAAGCAGACAGTCATTACAGTCAATTATGCACAAAGATTTGGACTTATTCCCATATAAAATTCAAATGGCCAACAAACTGAAAGCTGAAGACTTGCCGATGCGCTTGGAATTTTGCCAGAAGATGCTTCAAATGGTGGAAGAGGATGGAAACATGTTGAACTGTCTTTTCATGTCTGACGAGGCCCATTTCGATTTAAACGACAACATAAACAATTAAAATTGTCGAATATGGAGTGCTTCCAACCCACAGATACTCCATGAGACGGAATTGCATCCACTTCGTGTCACAGTGTGGTGTGCAGTTTCATCACGCTGCATTGTCGGGCCCTACTTCTTCGAAGAAAACGGTCACACCGTTACGGTTACTGGAGACCGTTACTTGAGCATGTTGAGAGAGTTTTTCTATCCAGAATTACGCCGAATGAGAATTTCTTTCAACTCTGTGTGGTTTCAGCAAGATGGTGCAGCTCCTCATATAGCCCAACCTGTTATGACAGAATTGCGACGAAAATTTCCCAATAAGCTGATATCCAGAAACTCCACATTCCGTTGGCCACCCAGGTCGCCTGACCTTACTGCACCTGACTTTTTCTTGTGGGGTTATTGCAAACAGGAAGTCTTCAAAGCAAAACCAACAAATTTGAATGAACTAAGGCAATCCATTCGAGAAACAATTGCGGCTATTCCTGTCTCAACTCTCCAAGCAGTAATGAACAACTTTTTGGTAAGATGCCACACATGCATCGACGAGCAGGGGGGGCATTTAAATTCCATTATTTTTAAAACTAATTAAGCTATATTTAATAAAATTTAATGAGCTTTAACATGAATAAAAGAAAAATGAATTCCATACACTGAAAAAAAAATTATTTGAGTTTCTTAATGTAGCAAAATTCATCAGCCACCCTGTATGTCAATGAATAGCAGTGATTGAATCAATTGGCACGGTAAATCAATTCAAGCCAATTTCTGTATCGGTGAGCGATGCACCACTTTTAAAAGGCTATACAACGGAAATTCATATGTACACATTGGACTGGGATAACATTTTTTTGTTTCATTAAAATGTAATTTGCATATCCTTTCCCTTCTTTTTAATGTATTTTATTTTATTTTACCGTTTCCTTGTCTGCCTCATAATTTTGACTGGTAACTTTCTTTGCCGGCCCCTCTTATTTCCGCTCTTTTCCTATAATCTTTGTACTCTTCCTCCAGCTTTTGTTTGCCTTTCTCTCCTCTCCTCTTATTTCTTCACCATTTAATAATAAAGTTATTTTATTCTATTTTACTTTATTTTATTATATTTTATTTTATTTTAATTTATTTCATTTTATTTCATTTCATTTTATTTTATTTTATTTTATTATATTATATTTTATTTTAGTTTTTTAATTTTATTTTATATTTTTTTTTTCATTTCATTTTGTTTTATTTTATTTTAGCTAATTTTATTTTATTTTATTTTATTCTCTCTTATTTTATTTGATTTTATTTTATTTGATTTTCTTTTATTTTTATTTTTTTTTTTTTTATTTTATTTTATTTTATTTTATTTTATTTTATTTTATTTTATTTTTTTATTTTATTTCATTTCATTTTTTTTATTTGATTTTATTTTATTTTATTTTATTTTATTTTATTTTTTTTATTTTATTTTATTTTATTTAATTTAATTTTATTTAATTTAATTTAATTTTATTTTATTTTATTTTATTTTATTTTATTTTGTTTTATTTTATTCTCATTTTATTTCATTTCATTTTTTTGTTTGTTTTATTTTTATTGCTGGCTTAATGTTTCCAACAAAGTAACTCTTCGTGATTCAGCATCAAGTGAAGCAAAGTGCTCTTTAGCATGAATACGTGTTTGTCATTTGCAGTGGTGTCGCCTTTAAACTGTTTTTTCCATATTAATTTTTTATGGATACGAACGCAGTTTGACAGACAAATTTCTAAATTTGTTTTCTTTATATTATTGGTCTCTAAAATTAATATTAATTTCTGAAAAGTACACAGAATTTGTTGGCTCAATCTAGTATACATGTGTAAAGCGTATATTCTTGACTAAATAAGCACAGCACTGCCACTTTCTATTGTAGGAATTGTTCGATAGTGCTGAAGTAAATGTAATATGCGTTACGCCCGTAATAAGCACTTGGTTGTCAGTCACTCACAACCTAAAAGCTACTCACAAATTCATTAGACGTGTTATTTTTGCTGTAACTCTGCTTTTACGCTAGCGGCTGAATAGCCTAATGCATACATTTTCACTTACGAGTATAGAAACACATATACACATGCACATATTTTTATTCATAGGTGTCGACAAAAGAGCATTCTACGTAGGATCATGAACTGACAAGGAAGCATGCAACAATGGATGTAGGGTGTATCAAAACCCTTATATATTCACTTGTTATTTTTCTTCTTTTTAAATTATCTGTGCGATTTTGTTGAAGTTATTTCAAATAATGTACAGGTTCCACTGGAATATTTTGTTTTGCACTATGAAATTATCCCAATGCTATGACCTATGCGCCTGACACTATTTACTGACACCTGCAGGTGTGCTAAAACAAGTTTTCAAGCCAAAACATAAGTAACATCGTAACTCAATTGCCTTGCAAGCAGGTCCTTCTGTACTGTCAACTCGTATCATGAACCCCGGCGTGCACTTCGACAGCTTTCTTGACAAAGTCTTAATGTTTCTTAGGTGATTTATTTCCTATCACCTTTTCTGCTGGTAGCTTGGAGACCTACAACTACATCTATAAGAAATGCGACCTTTCAAGCCCTTTCGTATCCAAACTCAACCCCGAGTAACCAAACTTATGTCAAACATGTGGCGTTTCCTCCCCTGACTCAAGCCATTTCTTTCAATAATAATCTCTACCCTATTAAGACTATTTGTCTCTTTGAATTTCAGCTGGAACAGCTTGATGCTAATGCTATAAGTGGACTTTCCCAGTACACAGTACGGTTACATAAGCAACTAAATGCTAAATCGAATAGGAAAACTTTTAATATTTTTTTAAATATTTTGAGCTGTGATATTACTGTATTGAAAAAGCTCTGGGTTGGGGCGTTCGCTAAACACATTTTGAAAATGTAGTGAGGGCAGAGGAAGCTGAAAATGGAGAGAAGAAAACAAGGGGCAGAGACAAAAAGAGCAGAAGAAATGTAGAAAAAGGTGGCGGCTAAGAAGAGAGAATCAGTCCTTGCAAGTTAGAGAATGTCCGAGGTAGGCATACCGGTCGTAAGGGGCGACTAAAATTTATAAAGGTGCAACTCGATTGTTGATCTGATTACCCATCTTCAGGGGTGATATGACCTAGAAGGTTGCACTGGTTATTCCAAATCGCTCCCGTGACAGTCGGGCATGTAACGGAAGGGAGTGCCAGGACGTACCGGGTTCGTATCCCACAAAGCACTGTCACATTAGACAACACTTGCCAAATCCTTGAGTATTTTTGTCGTTATAAACAAAACAAAAACAACATAAGAAAGAGAGAATTGGAGTGGGAAAGCTGCAGACAAAAGAAGCGGAAGAGACTGAGATTGAAACGTCCTGACATTACTTTATTTAGTTTATCACGTAAAGCAAACTTCAGGTTGAATAAAGTCAGTCGAGTGTTCTTAACATACTGAAGGTAGTTTATTTAGTATAAAAAATGTTTCCAGGCTAGTTAGTTTTAATATAAATACGTCAAACGATATGGCAGAAGGGGTGATCGAATTCGAAACTCTCTCTTAAACAACATTGTTTTATTTTGTTTCTCCACTAAGCTAGACATCGGTTGCCAACTTGACAAGTTATTCATTCGAAAACTCTTTGTTCTCATAAGTTTTGGGTGACAACTACTTGCCACACCCTGTATATGCGATGTTCACAGCAGTGATATTGATGGCTTGGGCAGTTTAACAGGTAACAACGCCATATAGCACAACACTTAGTAATTAACGGGAAATGATAGTGGCACTTGTAATGCTCAGCCAACAGGCCAACGTTAGGCATAGAACTCTTAAACACTCTTGTCTCCCTAAACACATACACTTTTTCAAATATGTTTGCTTTATAACGTATTCAACGCTGCTCGTTGGGTATGTAGATAGTACTTAATTGAATTAAATGCGAAATATTTCAGTTGCCTGGCACAGCTGTGATATCTTACTGGAATTTATTCGTATGAGTATACATATTTACGAGTATGTACACTTAACATACTAAAGCAATAGTTGAGTGCATTATGACCCAGCATGTGACTTTCAACACCACGGGGTGTCATTTTTCGCGGTTGATATACCCTTACTTACACATACATATTTACCCTCGAAACTGCCCACTTTAAATTGTTTAATTGATTTGTCTTTATGCACTATGACTTAGTTTATGGTTTTCACTTTTAATCACTTCAATCTCTATGATAACTATCTATGTATGTATGTATGCACGATAATTTATTCTCCCTTATCATGATGTTAAATGACAAACGGTTGTGTCAGTTTTTTGAAGCTGCAGGCGCGCTATTGAACTCTTTAAATTAATTGAGTTATCGAAACCGAAAATTTAATTTTGAAATTTATTTATTCAGAATAGTTTTATTTAAGGTTACAACGATGCAAATTAACATTTCGGTTCCGCTTCAGCTTCCGTTCGAAAATAGGTTTCTGTTTCGGCTACGGTAAGAAACGGACCGAGTCCATACTCAACCTCACGCGACCCTCCCTGGGCCCCTTGATTGGGGTACTCACGGGACATTATCTAATGGATATACAGAAATTTCAGAAATAAGTTATTTCGATGGCTGAGTGAAAGATAGCAATATTTCAAAATATTTTTAAAAAACGACATATCTCAGAACTTGTTTAAAGAGCACCCCATCTAAAAACGCCCTATTTCAACATTTAGTTGAAGCGCGCCATATCTCGGAATATGTTTCACAAATGTTCTCTCTGTAAGAAAAGAAAATGTAATACAAATTCAACTGAAATAGGGTGTGTTTGAATCAAATTTTGAAAAAAGGTTTTGTTGAAAACAATTCTGATTTATGGCGTTCTGAAATAGGGCATTTGTAAAAAAAATTCTGCAGTAAGGAGTTTTTCAAAAATATTTATAAATAGCCGTCGATGTATGGTCAATGTATATTTAAACTACTTCCGGACATCCCTTGCCGAAATTTGGCTCGGGGGCAACCACCTTCAGCATCAGTTTTGTTCTGATATGGCACTATGCATTACTTTGTATGTATAGTCTGTAGGTACCGGAGCAAAAACCAGTTTTTAGTTGGGACCGTGCATGATCTTAGATTGATCTTGACAGTCCTTTAGTACAGAATTACAACAACAAATATCTCTTTCGTATAATAGCCCTAATCTTTTAAATAATTTAAGAAACGAGAGATGCCCTTAATATTCAATGAGGCATGTATTACTTTGTGACCTGGATCTCAATAGAAAGCGGAATCATGTATTCTTACAGAAATATTTCAGTCTCAAACTAGTTTAAAATAGACCAGAACTTTTCGTTCAATCGTTCTATACTCGTATAGTTCGTGACTAACTTGGTGTTGCACTGCAGGGATACTGTTTCGATCTATCGATGAGGATGTTCACTTCTAAGCTCCATTTAGTGTTGTTCCGATACCGCCCTGTACTCATTTAAATTTTCGGAGGAAAGTACTCGAAAACTTCTGGTGTCGTAATCATTCACTGCCACTGATTTTTCTCGTTCGACCGGAAACATACTCCACAAACATGTTTTGTTAAATGAGCTCACCCGATGTAAACAAGGAGTACCCGACCGTTAAAATAGAACGTGCTCAAATTTGTCGGGCGTATCGAATGAGAAAAAGCATTATAAATAACAAATTGAGATTATGGAAAACGCATTTTTTCTAAGAAAGAATTTTTTGGATGAAACGAAATCACTATAGAACCATGACAGAAAGTACGAGCAGAGAAATTTTGAATTAAATTTGGATTTTATTTTGTAAAATTTTATAAGCGGAGTGCAATATATATGAACATATGAATTGGTTTAAGCTAACATTTTTGTAGGGTCAGCAAAACGGGTAAATTTTTAGCGAATCTTACAAAATTTTGTCCGCAATTTGCAAAACAAAACCGGTGGGAAGCGATAACTGACGTGCGAGTTCGATACTGAACTCACGTACTTGATTCCTGTACTAGTACTGGTACGTGGTAACCGCCATATGGGGAAGTCAGTAACTAGTAAGAATAATTTCCGGTTCAGAACTAGAGAAAAAGTGGCTAGTAAGAACTAGTGAGATAGTAACAAGATTTTCACTAGTTTGAAACCGGAAGTTGTGTAAACACTAAAATTTAACAAAATTCAGATTCATATTTGGAAAAATGTTTTGTTCTTGTAACGTTCTTTAAAAAAAGGCTAAAATTTGAAATCATAAATAAAAAAAATTTTAATAAATTATCAGTTGGTAGGATTCGAACCGACGCGTTCCGCATTAGGGTCGACTGCTCTACGCCCTCAGCTACGGTGCACGCATCAATAGTGTGAGAAAAGGTTACATATGTATACATTATAATAGAATGGTTTAAAATATAGGCTCAAATTACTAGCCGTGCATAAACTAACCACAATGGTGTTGCGGTAGTGTTTCTGCACTATCACATCGAAGGTCCAAGGTTCGAGTCCTGGGAAAGGGTACATCGAAAGTGGTTTGAAAAAGCTATTCAAAACAGGGGTCGCGACCGTAGGCAGTCATTTGGCAAAAATTCTCCGAGTGTAGTTCTACCATGGAAAGCTTCTCCAAATATTTTTTTTTAATTCTAAACTAACTACATCCAAATTGAAGAATTTGGAAATAGTTTAGAACTAGAGGAATATTACCAATAAACAAACTACATCCCAACTGTCGAATTTTAGCTATTTCGGAACTGTCGAAAACGTAATGCAGCGGGGGACAATTTCCACCGCCTAGGACATCGCCATCTTAAAGTCGCCAGTTGATTACATGTGAAAGAAATTGAAGGCGAACTACTTGTGGTTCGAAACGCACTAGATGCGCACCAGCTCAGAACTAGAGATTCTCCCCACAGGGCGACTACAAAAAAACACTTGGTACTTGAGCAGAATACTCGACTATATATTGTTGCGCTGCTGTTGACGTTTATGCACTCCCTCTTTTGCAAAATAGATTATTCATTTTTGCTAACGGTACGGTAGACGTTTCGTCTGATCTTAAATTTAGTCCCTAGAGGGACTAATGCAACATTTTGGTAAAAAAATTATTTTTGGTTGATGTAATCATGATCTTTCTTAAAAGAAGCTAACGGAAAATTGCTGGTAACTATTACTAACTTATACTTATTATGTGAATTTCTCGAAACTACTGAACCGACTTTAATGAAATTTTGTAACTACTTAAAAGTATTAATATATTAAGGGCATGGCGGCGCTTAATCGATTAATTTTTGGATAGATACAACAAACTTTTGGAAGTATTCTCGTAACAAAATTTTAATTCAGTTAGGAATTTACTGACAGTAGCCTTTAACATATGTCGAAAAATGGACGATTATGGAAAAGGGGCGTGACACTTCCCATACAAACGGGATTTTTCAATGCAAATATTTAAGGAGTGTTTATGTTAGAACAATAAAATTCGGATTAATCTTCTGCACCTCCAAAAAATTTGGGATAAGGAAAATGAGGCTGCTCCCATAGAAACAAATATTTATTTTAGTAGTAGATATGTATGTAATTTTCGAAATACCTACCGAAACTGAAACAGGTCAAAATACCTGAACACGCTTACAACCGGACGCGAGAGAATCGCCCGTTTAAATTCTTAAACCTACACTTACTTAACTAGTGTACATGAAACAAGCCGTTTTCCATCGATTTTACCATCAATGGCAATTAGTAAAGTAAAAGCATCGCTTATCGCACACTCGAAATATTCTACCTACTATAATTTACGGGCTGGCGCTAAGTGTGTATGTTTGTATATTGACCATGACATGCTAGCGGATGCATCCGGCTTTGCCATGCAAATTGGACAGTTACTATGACGTAGCAATGGCACAATGTCGCTTGGTCCAGTCTTTCACTTTTAGCCGAAATTCAGGTATCATTGTAAAATGGGAGATGGATGAGGTTACAGCCGCATTGTGGGCAATTTGCACATTCAACCTTTTGTGTCGCGAACGTAGTACGGAATAATGAAGATCACAGTAACGTCGAAAGAATGCTGAGCCAAAGAGCCAAGAACAACGATTGTTAGTAGTGCTACTACTTTTTATTTTTATTTCGTACTTTATATAAAAGTACTTATATATATTACACAAAAAAGTAGAAGAAATTAATAGAATTTTAATGATTGCCATGTAATAAAGTTGACGTTGACCATGCTGTCTTCTTCACCTGCTCTATGAAGTAATATTGCGAAAATAAACTTGTGAATTCAGTGCAACGGAAAATGAATCCCGGAAAGACAACTAAACAGTTTGTGAGTGTGAGAAGAATTATAAGAAGCAAGCACATCATCATAAAATCTTACAAGGATTGGGTGGTTGAGAAGTACAGTAAAACCTGGCATGAACGGATGAATTCGTAAGCAGTCATACAAATTAAAGTAAATGAATTTTTCACAACGAAAATTTTGAACTTTCAGACTCATGTACGACCAAGGACATTTTGATATGGCAAAATAAAACCTCCAGTTCATCAAACAACCCATTCCCAAATATTTTTAAGCATACATTCAAACTGTTAACAATATGCAAATCTCTAGTTGACAATTGTAATGGAAAAACCAAGGACTGAAGATAATTGTGTTTTTTTTTATCAGCAGAAAGGCTACGTACTTTTAGTGTAAAAATTTGGCGGTTCAGAATTTATCATTCATGAATATTCAAGTACGTTCTTTTTCGAGTTTACACGCGAACGTGAGCATTACACAAAAAAAGTTTGCATTCGCATTCGCGAATAAGAACGCATAAAAAATCGAGATCGTTCAAGTTCGCGAATGCATTCGCGAATCAACGTAAGAACGTTCTTTCAAACTTCCATCTTCAAAAACAAATGCATATATTGTGTGAAATATTCGCAAAAGATTGGAATGGTTAGTTTTAAAAATGCTATTGCAGGTATACAGATCGATGAGATAAAAAATTTATTTTGAAGCTTCTTGGATTTATTTGGAGGCATGCATAAAAGAAGCTTTTTGGATCCGTTCGGGACTTCTTTTAAACCTTTTCGGGATTTCTTTCGATATATGTTATTTCGGGGATATTTTTTCGTGATCATTTCGGGACCTTTTGGTATTGTTTTCGGAGGCAGAGGTCTACCAAGGTCCGAATTCCAAGCAAATTGCATCATAAATAAAATTTCTTTTTAATAGTTCGGTCCCTGGTCCACTTTTTCGGTATAGCATGAATCTGTTACCTATTCTATGCTCCTGGCAATAAGTGTACAAAATTTGGTAGATCTCGGTCAAGAGTCTATCAGAGGTTGACCCAAAAACCGTATGCTCAATGCTTCATTATCGACGATTCGCTGATTATCTTGTGATAAAAGTAACTAAAGGATGGACCGCAAAACAAAAAGTGACAGCTGAAAGTAAAAACTTATTATGGTATACATTTTTTTGCTAACAAATTTTGCGAGTAATATAGTTTAAAAATGTAATAATATCCACTTAAAGAAATATTAAAATTGAAATTTGTAGACCAAAATGGTTTATTTAAAATGGCAAACAAAATTATATGTCCCTTTTTATGAGTTCACAATGCAGCTTTCGTGAATTTTTTACAAAAACGTGCACAATTACCAATTCAATAATGGTAACTTAATCAGACCTTTGTGTGAACGAAATTGTCATTCTGAGTCAACCCATTATTACGTTATCATATGATAAAATTGAGCATAACCAGACATTGAGTAAACGGCCTTAATGTTACAGAAAGCTGAAAAATTATCAGTATTTTAAAAGAATTCGCCTGAAACTAAATACAATAATTGAAAAACCGGAGGCTGAGCTCTGTTGCTCTTTGATGGCAATATTCTCTATTTCGAAAAACAAAATTCTTCGCAAACTGAGAAATTTCTACTGGTAGTGCCTCTTACATATAAACAAATTCATATGACAAAATTAATAAATTTTTGAAGTGGCAACTTAAAACCCAATCAAAATAACTTATCGAAATGCCACTACTATACATGTTCTTGATTCCAAAAACAAGAAATAGTTTTAGCAGTATAGCTACTTACAAGCTTGCAAATAAATTAGTTATTTGTGTATAGGAGCTATCACCGTATTCCTTATGCCCCGTCAAGACGATATCAGAAGTGTACTTCAAATGGCAAACATAGTGGGAGAAGAAAAAAAAATAGTGGAATAAAACAAAAATAATAAATTCGTTAGCTTGGCTTGCAAGTGGCTGCGTTTCCAAGCGGCTGTAGATATAAATTCATACATCTATATATTTCAGCGCCCAACGCACCTACAAACGTCGCACAGTTTGACGGTCAAATGCGGACGGACATATGTACTTATGTACCAACATAAATATAACAGCTAGATACAAAGACTTTCGCCCTTAAACGTATATCAGCATTGCATCTATAAAAGGGCACAACCTCCACTGTGCGCTCAACCTAGTCGTACAGACGGACAGACAAGCCGTTCAAAGCACTTAAATGCTATTTTATTGGCTGAGCGTGAGGAATTTTTATATTAATTTATTGACATGCCAAACGAGCAGACAAAGTATTTGGCTTGGGTACGGTTTGTTGTAGCAGAGAGATATAAAAGAATTAAAAAGAAATTCCGTTTAGCAGAAAAGATGTGCAAGCGAAATGGAGCTGAAGATAAATGATAATTGAATGTAATATGCTCCATGTTTATCGCTTGATTTTGTAATTAAGGTTCACGAATGGCTAAAACATCTCAAAGGATGGTATTATGATAAATTAATTCAACACCTGATTACAGTAGCATATTAACTCAATGATTGAGATTGGCCATCAGCGGTGCTTGGGTATTGTTAAAAGTGGGTCTTGTGCAAAGAAACTTTTTGAAGGACTTAATTAAAGGTAAATTATTTTGTTGATAATTCTGATATTGACACTTTCCAGCTAATAAAGCATACTACGACACTTGATAAGGGTACAAGAAAACTTTCTGAGATGCTTTGCTGGGTCGGATTAGAGTTATTCAGGATATCCTTTTCGTGTAAAATGAACAACTTAATTCTTATTAAAAAGTTTGTTTGTTAATAAATCAAGTAAGAGCAATACTGTCATAACATTATTGTGAATGGAAAATTATAAACTGATTACAATTTGAAGAGCTTTGATTTCGAATACTCTTAGGTCCGCAATATCTTCAGCGTCTCCAACTAATACATCAGGACGGTAACTCTCATCAGTGACGTCGTTTCCAAGGCGCATTGTAATGATCTTTTATTCAATGACTTTCTTAGTTCTGTTCTTGTTTACCGCAAGTGGTGGTACTGGAAACCGTGATTTGGAATAGCTGAATGGAAAACGGAAATGGTGCCATTTGTGGGATCGGCTTTCATGTAGGTGGGGCACACCACGGTTAAGTTCCGATTGTACTTACGTTGGTTTCTATCGCTCGGTATTGGTATATTAGGTTAATCCTGAAAGCTTTTCTCTCCATTACTTCAGTACGCTTCGTACTTCATTTAAGGTGTTGCCTTTATTGTGAGTTCGCCCCTATATTGGTACCTTCAGTCGAACAACCCATCTTGTGACAGAATTTTCGGGCACCATACCGGAAAGCTGTCACCTCAAGTTCCTTGCACTCATGTTGAGGCAGCTGAAGTAAATCCTTTCTAAGCAGGATTGTCTTTTCCTTTTTTGTCTCACTATAACGCTTAATGGCGGCTTAGGTGTTGAGAGACATAAATACATATATACCAGCGCTGAGGTTAGGGTATTTTGTTTTTGTGTCAAAATGTCTGCCGGTCGATCCGATAATACTACTATACAGACAGACCTTTCTGACTGTTGGACTAAGTGTTTTTCCTTGCGCGGCCTCTAGTTAAAGTCAAAATTTTATTTAGAAGCATTTCCTTTCCACGTAGACGGCATGGTGAGTCATATGTAACTTACGTGAACATATCCGAATACGTTTATTAATCAATTGTGACTCTCGGAAAATTTGTTTACAACTGACTAATTTCGAGACCAGGTGTAAACAATCACCCTAGGAGGTGCTACAGTTATGAGGTGTTACACGTGCAGACAGATCTTTCTGACCAAAATCGTCCCCATTGCTAACCTTTCGTTAAAGTCGCGATATCATGTTCGGCGCAGGGAGCATGTGTTTTTTAATAGTTTATCATAAAAGGAGTCCCAATCCACATAGTCCGACCCATGAGTCATATATGACTCACACAACATATTCAATTCATGAGTTTGTTTATTTGTTTTCCAGCGAAAAAAACACTCCTCGATGGTATTGGGGCGTGTTGTCGAAAGTGACAGTCGTTTGCAGGATATGAACCCGGTACGCTCCGGTGCATCCCCGACTGTTGCGGGAGCTTTTTGATATGACCAGTGCAACCTTTTAGTCGCCTCTTACGACCGCTATGCCTACCTCGGGCATATTACAAACCCCTATCCTGCAGGTGTGTCAAATCATAAGTCAAATGTGACTCCCAGAAAGATTTGTGTGTTGTGGAGTTGTTTCCCAATCATATCTCAAAAATAATAAAATAGTTACTTTATTCGGCAAAGGAGCTTCTACACACTTAGGCCCGGTTTTTCAGTCCTTGGTTCAGCTCAGTTTAAACTAAGTTTGCTTAAACTCGGCATAAATTTAAACTCCAGTTAAACTGCAGAGCGGTTTTTCAGTGAGAGTTTAAGGCCGCTTTTAAGATTTGCTTTTTATACGGCAACATTGGTTTTTTCTTTATCTATATACGGCAACAGATAATATTTGTTTAGATATTCAACGCCATTGCTTCTCCTCAGCATTGTAATAGTTAGGATTTCGCTAATTTCTGCATTACTATAATCACTTTCGTCAGATGATATATTCTGTATTTAATTAAATATAAAAATATCGTCCTTTTTTAATTGCGTTCAGTTTATTGTTTCACAACCAAAACCATCAAATATGCAAACAGCTGACAGGTTAACTAGAGTTTAACCCTGCCAAATTGGCCGCTTAAACTACGTTTAAACTTCGTTTAAAGTTGACTGAAAAACTGCGTAACAAGTTTAAACTTAGTTTAACTGACAAATTGAGTTGAACTTGTACTGAAAATCTGGGCCTTAGTGAGTAAAAATTTGTGAAGTGGAAATTTTTTTTTCGAAGTTCGACTTTCTTTCTAAAACTTGTTGGTACAGTTCACAACAACAACAAAAAAATGTGTTTAGGCCGGTTTTTCGAAATTCGAATTATATTAAATGTTATAGCTGTAAACTTATTTTCGAGCTCCATAGTTTTATACAATTTTTTCGGGACTGATCAGTCCGATTTTTCTCATTTTTGAAGTATATTTACAAAATGGTATCCTGTTGTTGTTGTTGTTGTTGTAACGACAAAAACACTTCCCGAAGGTTTTGGGGAGTGTTGTCGAATGAACAGTCCTTGGCCGGATTTGAACCCGGTACGCTCCGGTACTCCCTTGCGGTACTGCCCGACTGTCGTGGTAGCTATTTATGACCAGTTAAACCTTCTAGGTCATTTCAATCCTTACGGAAGGATAAGTTTCGTAATGAGAGGTGAGGGGCATCATATCCGTAGATCAACCATCGA
Source organism: Merzomyia westermanni (assembly GCA_949987695.1). Lineage (NCBI taxonomy): Eukaryota > Metazoa > Arthropoda > Insecta > Diptera > Tephritidae > Merzomyia > Merzomyia westermanni. The sequence goes on from OX465291.1 coordinate 26,458,926, forward strand.
GTTGCACGTCATTACCTTTGTGCATATTAGTCGCCTCTTACGACCGGTATGCCTACCTCGAGCATATTCTAAACCCCTAACCCGCAGGGGGAAAAATGGTATCCTCTTCCCCCCTGCCTTTCTTATTCTAGAACATTGTTATTTTTGCAAAAAATTATTCGATATTTTTTTAATATTTCTGACTCTTCATCGCTGTAAAATTCTACCTTAGGATAGTATTGTTGGGCATTCTATTACAAACTCTCTACATAAAAAAATGAAAACAGCATTGGAAGGGGAGTTGTTGAAATTTTTAAGAGGCTTTGTTACTAACTTTGTATGAACATTTTTATTTTTCGGTACGTACTGTGTATTATAAATTCTGAGTTATAGCATTAATAGTACATCGAGTGATTTTTAATCACGTTTTGTAATAAAATCAGCGACTAACAAGAGTGAGAGAATCAGTGTCTAGCTAGAGTTGTCATCCTTAATATTCTTATATTATTTTTCTTATAACAGAATTACATATAGACACACCCGACCTTAAAAAATAAATTACTCCCCTTCCATTGATTGGCCCCAATTTGTATACCTTTCAAGAACATGAAATGGTATTATAACTTTGGTCTGATGTTTGTAAGTATGAGAAGAATAAGAGATAGACACACCAATAAGTATACCGAAATGATCAGGACGATGAGCTGAGTTGATTTAGCCATTTCCGTCTGTCTGTTTGTACGCAAAGCCGCCATTTTGAATGAGATTAATCATTTGTCGGAATCAGTAAGATCGGAGCAATACAATGCATAGCTCCCATACCATCGATAGTTTCGATAAATGGGTCTTGGGCAATAAATTTTGCAATTAAAAAGATAGGAACGTAAAATTTTTGCAGGTTTGGGACTTATGATATATGTAATGTGTGTAGTGAAAATCAGCCAGATCGAACCAAAATAACATATAGCTCCCATACAGTAGATTGTTCCGATAAATAGGGTTTGGGCTATGTATCTTTAAATGATCAGTTTTGCACAGTGTTTACTAATTGTGAGTAAGGGTCGGACACTTAAAACCGTGATGCGTATTCATGAAAGGTATAAAGTCTTCGGCACAGTCGAAGACAGCCCTTTCCTTGCTTGTTTATTCTGCTGATAGTATGTAATGGAATTCCCAACAACACTATCAAAAACTTTAACAAATTCGCGAACAAATGTTTGCAAATGATGCAGTTGGGAAGAGGATGCAACCAGGTACTGTATATTAAACAAAAACTTTAGAACTTCGACAATTAACTTAGAAAATAGTTCGAGTTTTGAAAAGTTGTGAAATCGTTGTGAGTCATACCACCCAATTTCATCAAAGTACATGACCTACGAAAAAATTGTATAGGTATGAGTTTTGAAGGCTTCAGTTATTATAGGGGATGCCACACTCTGTGGACTATTCATAAAACGCATAATCAAAGCAATATAAGCTCACACGGCTAGGAATATGAACCTAACCTTTAAACTTCTCTTGTCTACATATATGTCCAAGCCAAATTCGGTTTCGAATTTAAATTGTGCCAGTTTTTGAGAAAATGAGCGTGAAGAAATCAATTTTAAATCAGAAATGTCTTAACAATTAAAAACATAAAAAACGTTTGTATCAGCTGGCAGGCTTCGAACTGACGTTCTCCGCATCAGAGTCGTCTGTTCTACCCACTGAGCTACGGCGCACAAAAAATTGTAATGGAAACAATTGAATGAATTAAAAAAACCTTCAGAAATAAATGAAAATAAATTTTAAACATTTTCGTAAGGCTTATTTATACATATATTTCTAGGTAGACTTTTGCCTATTAATTTTAGCACATGAAGAACACTTCATAACAACAAGTCTTCCTCTTAAACCTAACGTCTCACGCAAGTTCTGCTGCAATGCTGCTCTCATGCAAACCCATGACATGAACAGAAATATTTTTCCTGCAAAGATATCCTTCCATAACCTTACTCAACTAACTATGAACAGGTGGCAAACAAATTAGTTTTTTTTTGTTTTGAAAGTAAACAATAACAATAAAGAACAAGCACTAGACAACAATAGGACAACAGACCAAGGAAAAACAACTACAACTACTTTAATAAGGTGAAGGTAAGACGTACAAACATGTTTTCACCGGAAACAAGCAATAAGATGAAGATACCACATTGGGTGGAAGGTCAACAACATACCAAATTTGCGTTTTATTTTGTTTTTATCTTAAAATTTTGTGCATAGAAGTTAGGCATATACAAGGTGGCGCAAAAGTAAGCTTCCGATGTTCAGCATATCGGTTGTGGCACGTGCAGTGTGTGCTGTTGCACCGTCTTGTTGGAACCACATGTTTTCCAATCCCAATTCATCAAGTTGCGGCAAAAAGAACTCGTTGATCATTGCTCTGTAGCGCTCACCATTCACAGTAACCGTTTGGCCCCGACCGATTATTGGTCAAATAAATAGTCAGCAATATTCCGCGTTCTGGAGCAGTGTAGCATAACATTGTTTATTAATGTGTATTTCGCATGTGTTTACTACACAAATGTCAAAACAGAACTGCCTTTAGGGGTCAATCGCAAAATTTATAGCATTTTCTGATAGGAGGATTACTTTTGCGCCACCTTGTACTTTTACGTTTCTGTATATATGTATACACAATTACACACCAACATAAAAATGTACAACTTATATTAGGCTTAGTCGCTTTGATAAAAGCATGCAATATGAGAACTGTGATTTGTAAGGAGTCTCAGTTGTATGACGCATTCCTTATACGTTCTTGTGATGTTATTGTATTGATGAGGCATATGTATGTTTTAGCTCTCTCGCTCTCACTTTTCTTCCTTTGTCTCTCTCTCTCTGTATAGGCGTGATCTGTTGCTATTTCTTTCTCTCTCGCCCCTCTCTATATAACACTGTCTTAGTTAATGTAAGCCTTTTATAATGTCTTGAAATAACCAAGCTAACCAAAGTGGGAGCGCTTCTATAGAATGATACAAAAATAGTTCGTAATTTGAGTTTTATTGGAGTATTATTTAGTAAATATCAAAAAACCCCCTTTTTTATTAAGATTCACGGAGCCTTGGGAGAATAAATGAATATTGTAGGGTGGATATGCATGATTTAGAGTGATTTGTACGCGTAATAAAATAAATAAATACACGTTGGAGAGCGAAGGTTCACTTTTAGAAATGTTTAAGAACATTTTCTGACATTTTTTATTGTACCTAACGGAGCGTATAGTTTTTTTTCCTATATGTTTATAAACTGTCGAAGGTTGAAAGTCCAGGGAAGTGCTTTTAAAATTAAACAGTTTGATGTTTTGATAAGTTCGTAAAGAAAAATGTATAATCTTAGATGTACTTACTTATATATATAAACATTTTGCATAAAACTTGCTTTCAATAAAAAACTAGTAGAATCATATTTTCAATGTTAAATAAAATAAAGCAGCATAAACAATTAAAAATTGTACTATCTTTTGATTAGTTTAACTCACATATACTCCTATGTCTTAAAAGCTCATGTGAAGTTTCCTAATTGAGTCAAAAAAGGCTCCAAAACGCTTCAGAAAAGCATCAATAGAAGGTTCCAAAAAGGTTCCAAAAACCATCAAAATGGAGGAAAAAATGTACATAAAAAGACTCAAAAAATACTACAAAAAAGCTTCAGAAAATCATCAATATAAGGCCCAAAAAAGATTCAAAAAATACTCCGAAGCTCATTTAAAAAGATTCATAAAACGCTCCAAATTCATCGGATTTGGTATCATTTTCGATTCTTTTTATGACTCCTTTTAGGGTGAACGCGTAGAACGATTTTTTACTAATTTTTTTTTTCAAAAAGAGCTCATTTCTGATGGTAAAGTTTCGAAAATAGTGCGTTTTATGGCTTCGAATGGAGTATTTTTTCCTGTTTTGGTCTGCTGGGAAGTTATCTTATTAGAAGGCTTACGAGTTTAATGCCGCATGGGTTTTAATTAGTGTTGTAAAGGAAGTTAGTTTACTGGATCTGGTTTCGAAAATTTATTTATTAATTTTTTTCTTCCAATTTGGAATTGAAACCAGAATAGTAAGTCAAATCAACAGAAATCAAAGAAAAAATATTTTGAATGATATTGTTCGAAGTAACCCGGATGTTCGAAGCAGGACTAACTTGTTATTTACAGCACTAACCAGCTTTTACATCACTAAATGGGGTGACAATATGTCTAACTGTTACTCTCTCAATACAATGCAGTAAAATATTTAGTGTACCAGTTCAATTTCATTCCTATTATGATATCAAAACCATAGCTAAGGCTTAATAATGTAAAACTCTCATGTTCATTCTTGTTGTGCCAACCAAACAATAAAGTTCATCTGCAATGTAAGTTTTCTATTTTTATTAGCGTCTTCTACATTATGGAAAAAGGTGGTGCAGACCAGCCTCTCCTCGAAACAGATATAAATAAAGCCTGGCACTACAGCGCCCATCTACTCTCAAATAAAACTAAAACAAATGAAGTGATTGTTGGGTTGGAGCTTTTTCGCCCGATAAGGTTGAAAGAAAGTAAGAGTTTTTACTTTTCGGTCCTATGATTATCAACGCTTTCCCGTCATCCTCAGAGAAGTCTATATATATTTCAAACAACATATAAACAATGATATATTATATATAAATTGAAATCAATTATTAAACATTTAAATTAAAGTTTTAAACAAAAACTCACATAAATGTTGGTAATTAATTAACGGGCACATCACAAGTTACCACAACAACATATTTAACATATTCCTTAATTTTTGTATTTATTACTTTATGACAGCTGTGTAGGCGTTGTTCGTATTGTCTACATCTTCTTTGAAGCTCATAACTGCTCCAACTCAGCAAACAATATTATAAAAAACTTGGCCCAACTACAATTTCAAATAAAGTGATATTAAAAGTTTTTTGTTTTTAATGTTCAAGGCTAGTATTATAACCTACGAGGGGAATGCTTTTTCGAATACACCAAAAGTGAAATTTCTTAATCACGTTTCCAATTACCGGATTACAAGCTGTCCGATACAAATCGATATCGAAATCCGAAATCTGAACTTTCCAAATAAGAATCGTAACGCGCCTTGTTATAGTTATATACGATTTTTCGTTTATCGCAGTAAGCAGCAATACCGCCGTAAACCACACTTCTCAAAATGGTTTACACAATTTTTTGCTGGCTATACATACTCTAGTACTAGTACATACTCAACCATACAAAAGACATTCAACAACAATGGCGCGTCGCAAAAGATGTATTGTCTTTTTATCAATTCCTATAATTAAATAATGAAAATTGAATAGTCTGAATTCATCTGTTGACTACTAAAAACAATTTGGGTGCTTTTGTCTGCTGATATATCAGCAGCCGGTTAACTTAGTATAGCAAGAGAAATTAGTACATCTGACTATATAGAATATAATGTGGGAAGAAGATCGTGAACAATGTACGTGCTTTGTGCCTTTTGTGTTTGTTTCTTTGCGCTTGATACCGAAGTTCCCAGGCTCGACTTTCCCGGAATATTATATTAAGAGCTAGAATAATTCAGGTCTTCTCAAAACCCCTTTCGCCCTTATATGTGAAACCTACGAGCTATAAAATCTTCCAGGGAAAAAATTGCCTGATGCCCTTGTGGAAAAACCAACATGCACCACACCATATGCTTTAGTCGAATATTGTCCTAAAAGTTTTCGTAGTGATTTTCGTGCAAAATTCTCAGACTTAAATATGCATATGTATGTAAGTGGAACAAAAAAGGGTAATAACTTACAATTTTCAACGCAAATAGTTAACAAGAACAACAAAAAAGATATACGGATATCGTTAAACTACATTGTCGGTGTTTGTGAATGTGCGTGTTTCGGATTCTGAAAACGGTGAAATTTCCGATTGATTTTTTTTAGGGATACGATTTCGTTTCGGGGTGTTTGAAATCCAAGTTATGCTAAAGTAGATCAGTAGAAAGGCTCTCCATGAAAGCGCAGAAATATATTTAGGATTGGGAAATTTTTATAGTTAGGAGGTGATAATTAAACGTTCATACAAATTAGCCACGGAAAATTTTTCCAACATGGGAAAAAATATCTCACCACACTTATTTGATGTCACGGCTTTACAATACACTCGATTTGGGGCGAATGGAAAACCCCTTGAGGTTGAGATTCGTGTGAAAGCTTTATGGGCTGACTAAAAAAAAGTTTTAAAGTTAACTTGCTCCTCTTCCAGGCAATGCCCACTAATTTTTGCATAGCGAAATCAGTGGAACTTTTTCAAAAATAAGTTTTAACCTAAACTGTAGCTATACGAGCTTTTAAGCTGCTTACTAGAAAGTTTCTTAAAGAAATTAAGCATAAAAGTTGTTCTTCTCATAAACTCGACAACTTTAAATAGAGCTGTCTGGTAATTATAAAACAAAATATTGATTTGTTGTTCACAGACGGTTATTAAGGAAAAGGGGTTGACTGAAAGTTAAGTTCAAGCGGAGGCTGAGGATAAGATGGTGTTAGGGATTGACATAAACGGAATTGATGTTCAGGAGGAGGAGAGTGAAAGGAGGAAGGAGAGAGATTTGTAAAGTAAAGCAAAAGGATGGGGAGAGTAAGAAAGACACGTGGATCGAGAGAGTGAGGGAGAGAGTTGGTGAGAGGTGCAGGGCAATTGCTTTAGCTGGTTATGTATACATTCTCCCGCAAAAAATTTATCTAGTAGATCCCACCACGAGCTAAACCTTTTGCTAACAGCGCTGTATTAACTGGCTTCTTTCACATGGCACTGTCATTAATGGTGGCAATTGTAGCTTAGTGCATTGGTTGACCACTAATGCTCAACCGGTGAAGTTTCGGGCTCTTATTATATTATTATTATTATTGTAGTAGTACTTCGCCATGTTTAGTCGTCGCATACATTCATAGAACGGGGTGTACCGGTCCAAACAGGGTTTTACTGATGTTGACAGTCCTTTGCAAGATATGCATCCGGTATGCACCTTTAGAAGCTTCTTGCGGCACTAAACCAACTTCCGTGGTAGCGATTTTGTTGATCCCGCAACCGGGATCGATGTGTATTTTAAGCCGCAGGGATTTTCGGCCAGTTCTAATGTAGCTTTACATTGGGTAGTTCGCAACCTGTTGGAGCTAGGATATTTTAGCATTTGTTTTCTTTGTTGATAAGAGATTATTGAAGTCGAAGGATGTAGCTTTCGCCCTTTTTCTTGGAGCTCGCTTCTCAGTTTTACTGCAGGGCACTTACAACACACATACGTTCGAAGTGTTTGTTCCCTGCAAAGAGTTTTGGTAGGACTTTGCTAGTTTTTTTCTATTATTATCTGTGTTTATGTGTACATCACCAACTTGATTTTTGCATAGGCTTTTATAAGTAAATATCTGTGCTTCTCTGCGACTTCTTTACGTGAGTTCACTAAATGCACAATTGTGGGTTTCCTTTGTCGTTTCCGCTTCCGTTTAAACTTTTCCTCGAAACCTTTTTTTCGGTTGAGTATTCTTAGCCATTCATAGCAGCAAGTTTGTTTTATTAAAAGCTTGAATATGTAAGTATGTATATATCTATATGTTTGGTTTTTATGCGTATAACCGCACATTTGTTGAAGTCCTACACAATTACCGTTGTACCTAACCTCAATACTATGCTTGTGCGCTACTTACGCCTTCCACCTGTTTTCCAGTGCTTTCGAAGGCGACAAAGAAAACAATGTTGACAGAGACGGTTGTTCCCGGACGTGCTATCAGGCCAATGACAAACTTGGGTGGCAAACAAGTAGTCTCTACAGACAGACAACAACAAAGCACCGACCTTAGGTTGAAATGCCCGTAATGTAGGCTAAGTAGGGTTTTAGGCATACGTAAATTTAACAAACAACAAAAACAAACATCAAAATAAAAGAAAAAATACTTGAAATTAATCTGGCCTGTGTGGGTAGAAAAATAAACTACAGTACGAAATAAGTAACTTGACAACAATGCGCCTAAAAGCAGCACACAAAAGCCATTCCGGCACGTTTATATTCATGTTAGACATGCACATACATGCAAATATGTATGTTTATGAGTATGTGCGTGCTGAAAAGGGTTTCCTTAACTGACAGCACCGTTATTATGCCTGCTGCGACTTAAAAGTACAATAAACGTCTTTTAGAATTCTTTGCGTTTATATTACGAACTCTTCTGTTTTGGCTCTTGCATATGCGTGTAGGGGTTGCGACCTTAAATCTTACAAGCGTGCAGATAAAAAGATAAAAATATGAGTGACTGGCAACTGAGACAAAAATACAATCTTAAATTGGTTGTCTGAAAAAATATTTTAATTTAAACCGTTTCGAATTAACTTGAATTTTATGAAGTGTGTAGGTTTGGAGTTCCCCTATTTCGCTTTTGAAATAAAAAGTACCTTCGTAACCATGTCTTGCTCTCCAGTTTTCGAAGTTGCCATTTAATTAGCAGATATCTTGTTATGATACAAGACTAAAATCTGTCCTTTAATGTGTGGATTTTTTATCTAAATTAGTGGTATGGTGATCTTCTTAATGTAGCGGTTTAAGTTGAAAAATGTGTAGGCTTTTTTAGCAAAATCTCCCACCGTAACATGGTAATGCTCAAACCGATAGGGTATTATCAATCTCCAACGTCAGGTTAGGTGGCACCGGATGATTACCTGCGTTTACAACAACAACAAAATCAAAAAGTCTACGTTGCACAATTCTGAAGACCACTCAAAGTCTGTTCTACAATCCGTGGACTTCCTAATTGGTATGACACCGCTGATGCAATCTTGTGGAATTCAAACCGGCCAAGGACTTTCAAACTGGATGAGCTATCTTCTAGTAGCCGAAAGAATTAAACCACTGAGTTGAAGTGTGTTTACTTAGGTAAATTTATCCTTCGATATTATAAAAACTAAGGTTTCAGCTACGAAGAGTGGAAAAGAAATTTTAGCCGGAGAGCAAAGTTATAAGCACTGAAACACATTGCGAACGGCTCCTCTAAGAACTCTAAAAATGTATTGTCATATTCTTGTTGGCCGCTAGACGCACTTTAGAATTCTTCACTGCACTTTAACCCGTAGAACGCATTCTATTGATTCTTTCTTAGATTCTGATATGGTAGGCTGGGTCCATGTTTTGCCTTGGTATTGATATTTATAAACATCATCGTTTAGTGGCCTCTAACCGCCTAAGCAATTTTGGCCGATGCATATCAAAACAAAGAAGTCATCCATTTTCATCTATATCTGACGCCAATTGGAAACATCAAGAGAGTTCAATTTCTCCCCCACCTGTGTTTTCAAACTCAGTCCAGTTCGCCACTTCCTTTGCTGGCAAATTGGGATGTCGCTAGGAAAACCTTGTAGGCTGAATCTTCTTTGACCATTCGCATAACATGACCCATCTAGCGGAGTCTTTGTGCTTTTATTAGCTGCACTATGGTCACATCTGCTTAAAAGTTGAAGGACCTTAAATATTCCGGAAAACTTTTCTCTTGAATACTCCAAGGACCATTTTATTTCTTTCGATACTGTCCATGATTCCAAGCCGCATATGAGAAGAGGTATGATGAGAGGCTTATAAAGCGGAATCTTTGTCCATCGAGAGAGGACTTTACTTCTCAGTTGTCCAAAGTAGCACTTGTTGCCAAGAATTATTCTCCTTTAAGTTTCTCGACTGACATTCATTCAAGTTGTTGACGAAGTCAAATGCTGCGCCTTGTCCTCGTTCACCAAAAAACCCACTTTATGCGCTTCTTTATCCTGGCAAGAGAATTCAGAACTTACGGCGCGGTTATTAAGGCCAATGATATCATTTCATCGACATAAACTAGCAATTCCAAGCTTTTGAAGTGCTATATTAGTTTATGCGGTTAGCGGGATCGGCTCTCTTGTGGATTGGACAGGTGTGCTACCGACCATATTCTGCATAAGAGTTGATACATGCTTTTAAACCGCTCTTTCGTATTTGAACACCTTGGCGGGTAGTCCGTCCTCTCCAGCCGCTTTGTTGCTTTTGAGCCAAAATATACTGCATCATAGTAGGGCGGTGGGACGTTTTGCCCATAGTCGTGGATTTTGGTATCAGGTTCGTCGTCTCTCAATTTACCAACTGATTTAGATCTAAATGTTAGACATATCTACGTATCTTTCCTAAAGGTCGTTGAGAAACACTTCGTTGTAGCAAAATCTTCACAATCCTTTAGTTCATTAAAATACAACCGAAATCTGGTTAGAATAACAATCTATTTCGAATTAAACAACATTGTTGCCTTTCAAATAACTAACTAACAAACAAAACAATCCATAACCACCCTCTAACTCATGGTATAAACCACAAGGAAATGGAACACACTCACACTTTAGTAGCGATTTCCTGCGAAACTTAGTAAACAATTGAGTTCTAAATAAATTTTTATTTGTGTGTTTTGCGGAGCATATCGAATATCTATCGAAATAGCAATTTAGAAGAGTAAATTTGACTTTAGCAGACAAAAACACAAAATAAAATGAAAACAAGAAGGGCAGAATAGAACCGCAACAATACAAATGAATTGACCAAAACAACAATGAATACTAAAACTTCATAAATTGTTCTTTCATACGCAGCAAATGAAACAAGCAACTCACGAGGGCAGAAAGTAGCGCCATAGAAGAGTTAAACGGCGAGAAAATACGCTTGGTTGGAGTTTATGCCACGGTCATTTGTTGTGCTCGTCGGTAAAATCAGCTACGAGCCAGCGAACTACAACGAACTCGTAGAGTGAGCAAACGAAATATAAACGATCAACCAACCAGTCGGTTTTCCGGTGTTACCACATTGTTTGTTGTGTTATGTTGAGTGTTGTGATGGCTTTATGTTGTCCATAAAAGTACGCATATTGATTTTTATTTGTTTGCCAATAAAACCCGTATATTTAACGAGCATCATTACAACAACAGCAATAATAATAGTAAGTTTGGTAGCGTGAGTGTGGGTATATCCGAACGTTATATACTCAGCTCTGTAAATTTGGTTTATTTAGGGGTCATTCTATGTCAAATCGTACATAGTTGGTATAGACCACATCAGATTTGAATAAAATATGGTGAAGAGTTTCCTGTTTTCAAAATCGAAAAAATTTAAGTTTATCATTAAATTTTGTGCTCAAATATTTTCGTACAATACCTCCGGCAGTACAGTAAACGATGGCATTGACTCAATAAGCATTTGGAGCTAAACCGTGCCACCTAACCTGACGTTGGAGATTGATAATACCTTATCGGTTTGAGCATCACTATGTTACGGTGGGAGATTTTGCTGAATAAAGTCTACAATTTTTTTAACTTTCTAGTCAAGTTCAATTACTTAGTTAAACACAAAATTACGCGATTTTGATCAATAAAATATTTTTTTTTTTGTGCTAGTGGAATGTATATCTTAGTCTTGAGATTTATTTTAAGTCTAAATAAATAATAACTATAATAATAATAAAAATAAAAAAAAAAATGAAAAAAAAAAAATTTTAAGCATATTTTTTTTTTACCCTCCACTAATAAGAAAAAAATTTTCAGTGATCAAGGTTCAGTGATTATGTGCTAAACTAACTAAAAGTTAAAAAAAAATGTTGTAAAAAAATTCAAAAATACATACAAAATTGTTTTCTACAATTTTGTACCTATGAAAGTGGATGTTTATATTCTCTGATTTGCGCTCAAAAGACCTGTGCGGAAGTATGGCAAGGAATCATGATCGGTATCGAAAAAAGACGAAACCTTAGAAAGCTCTCTGAAAGATTTCTGGTAATCCCCGTGACTCTAACTGCCTGTATATAATTCGAATGTGATAACGATTGAAGCGAATCGAATTGACATTGTTGGCTAGGTCATGTTGCGCGACTAGACAGAGGCCCTCCGGTTCATAAAGTGTTGAAACTGGCACACGGCTTAATCATCACAGGGAAGAGAGGCACCGACATACATGGTTCAGTGGATTTTTTTTTATGACAATAACTTTAGTCTATGTAAGTCTATATAGTTTAATCCTGTTATGTAGTAACAACCACCACTTACGCCAACAGCGTAAGTTCTTGACGGAACAACAACAAATGCGTAAAGATATGTACTCACATACGTACGTACATACAAGGTGGCGCAAAAGTAAGCTTCCGATGTTCAGCATATCGGTTGTGGCACGTGCAGTGTGTGCTGTTGCACCGTCTTGTTGGAACCATATGTTTTCCAATCCCAATTCATCAAGTTGCGGCAAAAAGAACTCGTTGATCATTGCTCTGTAGCGCTCACCACACAGTAACCGTTTGGCCCCGACCGATTATTGGTCAAATAAATAGTCAGCAATATTCCGCGTTCTGGAGCAGTGTAGCGTAACATTGTTTATTAACGTGTATTTCGCATGTGTTTACTACACAAATGTCAAAACAGAACTGACTTTAGGGGCCAATCGCAAAATTTATTGCATTTTCTGATAGGAGGATTACTTTTGCGCCACCTTGTACATATATAATGATACGCGGCATTTGAGACCATGAAAGTCAACAAAAAGGAAACAACAAACAAACGAGCTTGTGGGACATGCTTAGTTTGGCCGGTTAAATAGAATTGCTACTTGAATCGATTCAATTGCAAAGTTATTTTTTGATGTAAAGCGGAAAACGTTAAACGGACTGTAAATACCAACAAAGTTATATAAAAGTTAATTCAATACAGCAGGAAAGAACCTTTTTCGGCTGGAAAGCCCTTAATTTTCCATTGTCATTTGAATCATTTCAATGGTAGATTGCTGAATGGGGAACTAGGGTGCGGGGCGCCAATTGTTGTTTGGCACAGAAAAAACTGTTGAAATGAAAAATAGGTTTTCTTGTAAGATATTGCGGAAAATGCGCCTTTAAGCTTTGTACAGTGTGTTAAAGTAGTGAGCACCTAGAGTATGACAGTATATTTTTAGAAAATACTGATTGTGAAGTATGTTTGCTGTTACCAGTCCTGTGTAGTCTTTAGCTGTTTTCATTCAATTCCCATTATATGCTAGAGAGGAAAAAATTTATTTTAATTAAGAAATCTGTATTATTTACAAAACTAAAAGCCAACGTTTTTATTAGAGCAAAGTAGCCGATCTACTTGTGCGATTTCTCTTAGTCAAAACTTAAAATAACACATAATAGTTGATAATAGCAAGAACGTTGAATAGACTATTGGCTTTTGAAAAGGAAAGAATTAACCCGCTGGGTCTGTAAGTATAATCCTAATATGATAAACTATATATAGTTTGCACCATTGAAGTATAACTCGATACAGAGATAACCGATAAAAAAAGAAGATTCCAGTTTGTCATACAATCTTTTTTCGAAATATATTTCATCTTTACTTTCTTGCGAAATTTAGTTTGTTCTATATACTTATCAGGAGAGCACATTCGGATTGCCACCACTTAGGTAGCAAAGCTTGAAATGTAGCATATTACCTACCTCGAAAACTCATCCAAATGCGTTGAGTCGGATAAGGTGGAAAGCTTGGGTGGTAACCCCAACATATTTTTTCTTGAAATTCATCAAAAATTATCTTTTGTTCTGTGCCAACTTTTACGTTTTTCATTTTAATTTCATTTAGGTGGCAACACTCTAAAAACAACCGGAACAGCAGCACTTTAAGAAGAGAGCCTTAAATATAACAGATTCTATACCTGCAGCTGCGTGCAAAATAATAGGAGTCAAAATAAATTGGATATCGTTTAAAAAAATAAGAGGAAGCTGTGTGCTTGATAATTTTCATAAATATATCCAATTCTGTACCAAAAAACGATATAAAAAGAAATTTCAAAGTTTAAACAAAGTTCAGGAGAGTTGTTTAAATTTAAAACAAGTAAGGAAAGGGCTGTCTGCGACTGTGCCGAAGACTTGATACCTTTCATGAATACGCATCACGGTTTTAAGTGTCCGATCCTTACTCACAATTAGTAAAAACTCTGCAAAACTGATAATTTAAAGATACATAGCCCAAACCTTAATCGGCAAAATCGATTGTATGTGAGCTATATGTTATGTTGGTCCGATCTGGCTGATTTTCACTGCAAACATTCCATATATAATTAGTACCAAACCTGAAAAATGTTACGTTACTAGCTTTTAAATTGCAAAATTTATAGCCCAAAACCTATTTATGTTGTTGTTGTGGTATCGACAAAAACACTCCCCGAAGGTTTTAGGGAGTGTTGTCGAATTAACAGTCCTTGGCCGAATTTGAACTCGGCACGCTCCCTTGCGGTACTGCCCGACTGTCGTGGTAGCGATTTGTGACCAGTGAAACCTTCTAGGTCATGTCACCCCTCCTTCCGTAAGGAAGAATAAGATGGGTAATAAGAGGTAAGAGGCATCATATTCTTAGATCAACCATCGAGTTGCACGTCATTAACTTTGTGCATATTAGTCGCCTCTTACGACCGGTATGCCTACGTCGGGCATATTCTAAACCCCTAACCTGCAGGGGCGAAAACCTATTTATCGAAACTATCGATTGTATGGGAGTTGTATTGCTCCGATCTTGCTAATTTCGACGAATGAATAATCTCATGCAAAATGGCGGCCCCATACCAAATTTCATCAAGATATCTCAAAAACTGAGGGCCTAGTTTGCGTACAATCAGACAGAAGGACAGACGGACATGGCTAAATCGACTCTGCTCATCGCCCTGATCAATTCGGTATGCTTATTGGTGGGTCTGTTACTTCTTCTTCTCATACTTTCAAACATCGGACCAAAGTTATAATACCATTTCATGTCAGTGGAAGGTATAAAAACTGGCATTAAAATCAGCAAACTTTTTTGGAAGAGTTTTTGGAATGTTTTTGAGCACGTAATGTAGTAGACCAATAAAGTTAAGTGCAGCAATGTGCAAGGTATAGCTTGTTCAAAAATTTCGTTGACTTCTCAGCATTTTTTTCGTCGAGGGTGTTGACTGACTTCATCCATACAAAGCATAAACTAATTTTTTTTTGGCTAGGAAGTGTAAAAGGTACTAAGTCGGTAAAGCTGCATACGCACATAGATATATCTAAGAATTGCTTAAGCGAATACTTTTCTGACTAAGTGTGTTTAGTAAATAGCTATTATATTGATGACAGCTGATTGTACATAAAAGGATAATAATACAATGTCTCTTTGACTATTAAATATAAAAAGGAAATTCAGGATTGTAGCGGACACAGCAAACACGGAAACAAGCGAAACGAATTATAAGGTTTAGAGGTAACAAATGAGCATTAACAATAATAATCTAATCATGAATTTTGTAACATCTTGAAACGAAGACGAAATGTTAATGCGTAGAAACCAATTTTTTATTTTAACCATATTTTAGTTTAAAAGTAAATTTAACAGAAAACTCATATCTTAGAATTAGGCCTGTGTGGGATTAAAAAAAAAGGTAATTTCCAATTGCATATAATCCATGAAATTATTTGTCAACACCGATCTTCAAATGTCAGACAAAGACATATTTGTTTGCAAAGGATCTGTGCATAGCTCGTACAGCGCAATCGTTAATTTTGCTCGATACAAGCTCTTTTCGTTGCCAATTTTGCTAGATACAAGCCCTTGTCGTTGGAAGCATAAAATAAATCGTCCTTTGAACTTCTAGGGGTAACTGTTATTCTTGCTTAAAACCATTTGCATTCCACTCTAATTCAGTTATACCATCATACAGGCAGGTCTTGTTCTCTTATCACGGATTTTTATTAGAACCGGACAGTCGTGCTCTTTTGAAAACAAAAAAACAGGCTGAATAGAGCAAGCACAGCGTAAAATTAGCCGATCTTGCCACCTGTGGAATATACAGGGTGTTTTTTTTACAGGTTTGTTTTTCGAATAGAGATAAAACTGGCATTTTGTGGTCAAATCTGGCAACTCTAATGTCATTTATGTTTAGTTTGGTTTGCCATTTCATCATGAACAGGTTGACAAAAGAACAACGCTTGCAAATCGTGCAAATTTATTTCGAAAATAATGGTTCAGTTCGCGAAGTTTACCGTGAGCTCCGTCCATTTTATGGTCGACATAATCGTCCATCAGAGCAATTAATTCGGTTAACCATGGATCGTTTTCGCACTACGTTTACTCTATGTGATAATGCGCATCCGCAGAGACGTCGAACAGTGCGCACCGAAGAAACAATTGCCGCTGTAGAGCAAAGTGTTGAAGAGGACCCGAATGAATCGATTCGCCACCGTGCACAGCAATTGGAGCTTTGTCCATCAACTTTATGGAAGATTTTGCGCAAAGATCTTGGCTTGCGACCTTACAAGATCCAGCTTGTGCAAGAATTAAAGCCGCGAGACCATGCAATGCGTCGTGATTTTGGTGTATGGGCCGAAAATGAGATTGATTTCGATGCTGATTTTCATCGCAAAATTTTGTTCAGTGATGAGGCTCATTTTTGGTTGAATGGCTACGTCAACAAGCAAAATTGCCGCATTTGGAGTGAAGAGAATCCACATGAGACCCTTGAAACGCCATTACATCCACAAAAACTGACTGTTTGGTGTGCTCTATGGGCTGGTGGAGTCATTGGGCCATACTTCTTCCGCAATAATGCTGGAGAGGCAGCTACCGTTAATGGAGACCGGTATAGAGCCATGATAACCGACTATTGTGTTCCCGAATTGGATGGCATGAATGTGGATGAGTTGTGGTTCCAACAAGACGGCGCTACATGCCACACAGCGCACGTCACAATCGATTTATTGAAGGAAACATTCGATGAGCGCATAATTTCGCGGAATGGACCTGTCAATTGGCCACCAAGGTCGTGTGATTTGACACCATTGGATTATTTTCTTTGGGGATATGTGAAGTCGCTCGTCTACACCAACAAACCAGAAACGTTAGGGGAATTGGAAGCCAACATTCGTGGCGTTATTGCCGACATACGGCCCCATATGCTCGAAAAAGTGGTTGAAAATTGGACCTGTAGAATTGGCTTTATTCGAGCCAGCCGCGGCGGCCACATGCCCGAAATCATATTTAAACATTAATGGCATAAAATTATCCTTCCAATAAAGCCAAATTAATGGACCTTAAAACGATTTTCTTGTGTTTTATTTCAATTCAAAGTTCTATACCCCTAAAAAAAACACCCTTTAGGAGTTTATCCTGTATCGAATTTGCCACAGTAATAAAAACCTCCCTTTGATTGATAAATAGTATACTTTTATGCTGGTACACAATGAAAATCGTGTTGATAGTATCCAAGGCCATCCTGTCAGCAAAACGAAACTTAATATTAGCTACTTTTTAATGCAAGTTACGATAACACAAAAGTTCAAATATTTCTTGCCTATTTCGAAAAAGTTTTGCATCTCTATTTTCACAAAGGAAAATTCAATTCAAAAAAATTTTAAGTAATTTATTTTGCTCGTTCATACCTTGCGGACATAGCGTTGAAGCAAAGTAGACAAAATATTCTACAGATTTTTCTCGTCAACCATTGGTCAAAAAGTAATCTTTCACTTTCATGCAAACATAGCCAACACACACTTGCATACATATGCACTTTAGCACAAAATGGCTGGCATATTTTAAGTAAAGTGCTTCGTGCTTTGTTGAAGATGCATTCTTGCATTTCGACCCCAAAGCAAGAAAAAAAGATATGGTCATATGAAATTATGAATATTTACTCGAAAGTCGAAAAGAGCTGTATATAAGTATTTGTAGAAACATAAACATTACGTAAGAACTTGCTTTATAAAGAAACCCTTTGATGGAGCTATACATGCACAAATATGTATGCGACTGATGTAGGCATGTGCTGTAGGGTGTCCGTTCAAGGCTAAGGCAAATAACATAGTCATCATCGACACATAAAGAAGAAAGTGTATGATTGAGGAAAGGAGGGGTTCAAGATGTTTAGGACTGGTGCAACTCAAAATAATAGAATAAATATTAAACTAAACTTTAGCCAGACTTATTAATTTGAGCATGTATCGCAGTTAAAAGGAAGCGACCTCAGCAGGTACGTCAATTTATAAAAAACACCTCTGGATATAGGGTTAGCCGTATTCAGAAACTTTTGCGGTATTTTCTGGTATTACAACGATCCCTTACATTGTCCAAGTGAACCTGTTTTATATGCGTTTGCTGGCACACAACATAACCTATGGTAGTTCACGACTGAGAACCAATACGCTGGAAGTACAAACAAGTTTCGTTAGGTTTCGTAGATATCTTATATTCAGAAACCTCCAATTTTAGGCATTTTTGTACTCGGCTGAGCTAAACTCGTAGAGTATATTTATTTTATATGCGTAATGGTAGCTCGTAACAACATAAGCGAATACAAAAACATAAAACTTATGTATACAAAAGTATTTAGGAGGAAAAAATGAATTTATCTGAGGCCGTTCGTTGGTCCTTCAGTCCGTTCGTAAGTGTACCCATATGCTCTTCTCGCTATTCTTAATTCCATGATAGTTCTAATCGCTGAAAAGGCCTTTAAAGGCTTTAAAATAAATTTTCGTTGCCAATGTAGCTTATATCAAGCGGCAGTGAAAAACGTATTCAAATATGTGTTTGAAACAAAAAAAAAAATAAAAAATAAACAAGCATGGTATATAAATGACACCCTAATACAAAATCGTAGGATTGTTGAAAAACAAACAAATAAAAGTACGTTATGGAAGGGAGATAAGAAGATGGACATGAACGCTTATACAATTTTAATGCCAACATGCAATCTGCATTCATGTTGCGCTATACATATACACATATATACAAATGTATCTATATATGTACGACCACATACACCCACTCGTGTGTGAATAATGCCATAAATGTTGGCATAAGCCACATTGACCTAAACACTCGACGAACACTTCTCATGTTACATACAAAGCCATGGCAATGTGGGCCAACAGAGCAAATTGCAACTGAAAATAAACACAAATACTCACTATAACACATTTGTAAATAATTAATAACACATTAGGCTGATCCAAAAAAAATAAAAAATTTTATGAAAATTATTTTTTTATTGATTACTTTGGAACTGTCCACCTTAAGAACATATTAATTTGCCATATTTTGTGGGGAATTCAAGCTCCTAGAAACCTCTATACAGCTAAATTTTTTTACTTTAACAGTTTTTCAGTTTTACAACAATAATGCACAGTCCTGCAAAATCTAGACTAATTACCGATGATTAATTAATTAATATTAAGATCTGTAACTTTTTAAGTATATTTTTTATAAAGTATTTTAAATAATTTCAGTATTATTATAAAGCAAGTAAGTAAGTCTAAGTTCGGGTGGAACCGAACATTAAATACCCAGCTGTGTAAAAGTGGTTATGGTAAATTGCTGTTGAGTTATGACCCATAGAGATTTTAAACTTTTTCTACTACCATGTGGGTAATCTTATAAATAAAAATGAATGTGTGTCTGGCGTCCAAAGTACTTAACAGATCTGGTTACGGTATAGGCTATATATAATTTTGGAGAAGTGGGAGGTGCCACGCCCCCATGAGATATAACATTTAAATCTCGTGTACGCGTTCAAGGTACTCAAACCCATCTTTAGAAAATTTTCACAGTAGATTCTTGAATTCACTGGTTACAGCATAGACTATATATAATTTTGAAAAGCGTAGATATTATACCTTGTATCACGGTTCTAAAATTAATAATGGCTGAAACTTGACATCTTGTTCATTTATATGTAGGCTGTGCCACGCCTATTTTGCAAAATTTGAAAAAAAAAATCATTAATAAGATCATCAGGTCATTGCAACTACGAGATTCTAGCATTCTATCTGCATCAGTGAAGGAGATTTGGCATGTTGCGTTTTCCTACCTCTCTTTCAGAAAGCTTTGGCCCAAGAGTAGACGTGGTCGTCCACCGATTTGTTTATTATCCGTGGGAGTACTCTACATGTCTATAGTATACCTCGTATTAAGTCTCGTAATTCTATCTTACACCGTTCTGAAGTTATTAAAAATCGAATTTGAAATTTGCTTGACTCATAAGTGAGTCAAAAATTTTATAAAATCGTCAAAATTTTATAAAATCGTCAATTGGATAACCAAGTTAATAAATATAGTAAATTTCATCATTGTTTTATTATTGAATTAACCCATTTTATACGTTTTTCGAAATTTTCGATATCGAGAAAAGGGGCGTGGTTATGGTTCGATTTCGCCCATTTCAAATAGCAACCTACCTTGGCCGGAAGGCAACCTGTGTGCCAAATTTCATTCAAATATTCCAATTTTTACTCAAGCTATCGTGTCCACGGACTGACGGACGCATATGTCTTAATGAATTCCTCTGTTCATTCTAAGAACTTTGATATATGGAAGTCCATATCTATCTCTATTATTTTGTACCGTTACAAGCCACCTTTATATGACCAAAACTATAATACCCTGTGTAACTAGTACAAACAAACAAATTTTATAGCACAGTCTAATTTACATAGCTTTCGTTACAATTCAGTCTTCATTCTTGGTGCAATTATGAAATTGTGCAAAAAACAACAAGAAATTGCGTATTTGTTCTGTCGCTAAGAAAAACAAATAGACTGCGCTCTGGGAATTACAGAGGAATATGAAATCATATTTATTTGCTTTTATGAATGCTTGTAAAGGGTGTTTTTTTTAGGGGTATAGAACTTTGAATTGAAATAAAACACAAGAAAATCGTTTTAAGGTCCATCAATTTGGCTTTATTGGAAGGATAATTTTATGCCATTAATGCTTAAATATGATTTCGGGCATGTGGTTGCCGCGGCTGGCTCGAATAAAGCCAATTCTACAGGTCCAATTTTCAACCACTTTTTCGAGCATATGGGGCCGTATGTCGGCAATAACGCCACGAATGTTGGCTTCCAATTCCCCTAACGTTTCTGGTTTGTTGGTGTAGACGAGCGACTTCACATATCCCCAAAGAAAATAATCCAATGGTGTCAAATCACACGACCTTGGTGGCCAATTGACAGGTCCATTCCGCGAAATTATGCGCTCATCGAATGTTTCCTTCAATAAATCGATTGTGACGTGCGCTGTGTCGCATGTAGCGCCGTCTTGTTGGAACCACAACTCATCCACATTCATGCCATCCAATTCGGGAACAAAATAGTCGGTTATCATGGCTCTATACCGGTCTCCATTAACGGTAGCTGCCTCTCCAGCATTATTGCGGAAGAAGTATGGCCCAATGACTCCACCAGCCCATAGAGCAGACCAAACAGTCAGTTTTTGTGGATGTAATGGCGTTTCAAGGGTCTCATGTGGATTCTCTTCACTCCAAATGCGGCAATTTTGCTTGTTGACGTAGCCATTCAACCAAAAATGAGCCTCATCACTGAACAAAATTTTGCGATGAAAATCAGCATCGAAATCAATCTCATTTTCGGCCCATACACCAAAATCACGACGCATTGCATGGTCTCGCGGCTTTAATTCTTGCACAAGCTGGATCTTGTAAGGTCGCAAGCCAAGATCTTTGCGCAAAATCTTCCATAAAGTTGATGGACAAAGCTCCAATTGCTGTGCACGGTGGCGAATCGATTCATTCGGGTCCTCTTCAACACTTTGCTCTACAGCGGCAATTGTTTCTTCGGTGCGCACTGTTCGACGTCTCTGCGGATGCGTATTATCACATAGAGTAAACGTAGTGCGAAAACGATCCATGGTTAACCGAATTAATTGCTCTGATGGACGATTATGTCGACCATAAAATGGACGGAGCTCACGGTAAACTTCGCGAACTGAACCATTATTTTCGAAATAAATTTGCACGATTTGCAAGCGTTGTTCTTTTGTCAACCTGTTCATGATGAAATGGCAAACCAAACTGAACATAAATGACATTAGAGTTGCCAGATTTGACCACAAAATGCCAGTTTTATCTCTATTCGAAAAACAAACCTGTAAAAAAAACACCCTGTATATGTGTGTGCGGATAAGATAAATGTAAGCCAAGCACAACAGCTTATTTCCCGTCAGAAATTAGTAGAAAACATGTATCGCCTATCTTTGAAAGTCGATTTTTCGTTACTAAGACCATGGTAGGAGCTAAAAGTTTACTGTAATGAAGAACCTGGAAGACTTGCGGATAAAATCACAATCGTCAAAGATGCCACGAACTTTAGCAGGCAGTGTCGTAATTATTGAGCTACATCGAACCTTGTCTGGAGAAATAATAAAGATAGCAGGAAACTAGAGAACCTACCGTGGCAGTCATGGCAGATGGTGATATTAGTCCTCATGCATGGCAACTAGCCTTCGGCTATAGTATGATCTGCAGAGCTGTATCAACAAATAGAGCTCATGCACCTTTAAAACTTAATTTATCTGTGATCATACTGCTTGTTTGATTAGTAATAAACCCACCAAGCCTTAGCAACAAACAACATTTTTCATTGTTATCAAGAACGCCACCTTTTCTTTCAGTATTTTCGCCTACGAAACCATATTTCGGCGAACATATGTGTTAATGTGCATTCGAAAGTGGGCTTCAGCTAACTAACAATTTTCTAGGTGAGTTAAATCTAGACCTGGGGTCGAAATACGTTATATGTTCCGTGATCGATAGCGAGTTTTTAAATCACAATAGCTCTAAGCCCGTAACTCGGAACGACATCACACTTGAGCAATTATCTTAAAGTACCGGTCGGTTTAATTATGTATTATTACTATTTTTAAAACTTCGAAAGTTTGAAAGTTATTGTGACTTAAAAAACAGTAAACGATCACAAAACGTGTGTCGTAATTCTGACCCTGAACAATCGAACTTAAGGACTGAGTGAAAACAGAACAGATCATAGGAGCTGCTATCGTGGTCGTAACAATGTCAGTTACTTTAAACTTACATGTCACAGTGACCGATATCATGCCTGCTAAGGTCACAGTGACTGGACCCAACGTCACGGTAACAGTAAAAGTAAGTTAAAGGGACAGTGACTCGAACTACAGGTGATATAATGACCATATTCCTGACCACTACAGTCGCCGAACAGTAATAGAGTCCTTAACCCCGAAAGTAACCAATACCGTGACAGTAAGAAACTTGTGATGGTTACAATAACCGGACTCTACACTATGACAGCGACAAAAACTATAACCCTTACAGTGAGCGCATTGCTTGCAGAGAGCGAAAGTATGAGCGTAACCTTGAGCGTGGCCGGAAGATTTTCGAAAAGTGACCATAACACAAGACATGACTTAAAGCGTTACAGTGACAGTAATCTTGACATAGTTGCGATATTGTCAGTGATCGTTGATGGTTGCAACTATTAATAATATGATGTACATAGGAAGAATTTTCCGTCAACCCTTGTGTTTAGATTTTTTGTTCAGTCCATCCTCAGTGTTTAGATTTTTTGTTCAGAACACTGAAGATGGCAGAACGCCGAAACCGGTTTGATACGAGACCAAATTTGACAAGGGGTGACGGAAAACCCTTCCAATGCACATCAACTCTCCAAACTGTCAACAAAGCAAAATAAATCACTAATATAGTAATCTGGTCTAACGTGACCTAAAATAAGGAGTGCATTAATTGAAACGTCACTGACTTTATCCGTGATCGTTAAAGTGTACATTTCACGAATAGTTGGTAGTCACGTCTTTTTTGATTCCATATGCCAGAGCCAACAGCTGGGTATATAAATTTCAGTTTAACAAGAAATAATATAGTTTTTTTTTTCGCTTTTACTTGCCCATATTGATGCAGCTGTGTTGTGTTCAAATGAACACACATAAACATACATTTATCTTAACCTGATCTCTATGCCAGCACCGACACAAAGTCCAAGCAGTCGCAAGTATGTTTAATGAGTTAAACGAACATAGTGACAAAACAATTTTTGTTAAGATAGTTTATTATTTATAAATGTTTAATTTAATTTTCGCTTTTACACAAATCAAGCTATAAAATAAACATCTTATAAGATATGTATAAACATGTTTAAACATGTATCGAGTATGTTGGCGTTTGGTATTTATGACCCATAAACACCATCTTTTCACGCGTTACAAATTCGATTTCCTTTATGTGTTGGCACCTAAATCTTTCCTTTCAATTTTCTCCAAACATTTAGGTGCCCACATTCACAACAATTTGATTTATGCTCATATGGCTTGTACGAGAGTTTGATTCATCTAACAAAAGTTCGTGAGCGCACGAATCATAAGCTATCGGTTAAGGTGCTGTGGGCCGTGTATGGTGGCAGCCAAGTGAGCTTTGTGTTGTGCTGTCGAAGCTAGTGTAAACTTCTACTTAGCCTGTAGTGAAACAATAAAGTAGTCAGAAAAATACTGGTTTACAATTCTAATTTCTTAACTAGCTAGTTGTAAAAAGACCCAGTCTGTATCAGGGAAAATTTAGGTTTAGTTAAATCCAGAGCTGAGCTCGCATCTTCTCTCCCTCTATTATCCAGCATGCCAGGAGATAACTAAATTATATTCTCTTAACAATTTACACTTAAATTTAACTTTTATTTCTATGTATCTATTTTGAACTAGTTTGAGACTGCTATATTGCTGACTGAAATCTAACAATTGACATCTCTTAGGATATCACCAAGCTAAAAATATCAGTTGTTTCTATGAAAAAAAAACACATAAGTGTGGCTTGTTGGTCATACTAGTTTTGAATCACTTTCTAGTTAGTCCCTTAGTTGGTTTGACTACAGGTTACCTGCATGAAGCACACATTTACAAATGACTTCACACACGCATACATATACATGCAGCATTCTGTGGCGTTAAATGCCGGAAGATGCTGTTTTCTCATACGTCATGTTGGCCCGTTGGCAAACGTTAGCGTGCTAGTTCCTGTAACAAAACGTGAAGGAGATTGGTGCGCTTAAGATTTGGCAAATCGAAGACATGCCAGGGACATAAAAACAATAACAATTGCAATCTAAGCACATGTTCGCGTTGACTCAAATTGTCACTTCAAATTTTCCTCACGCTTGCTTGTGTGTGCGCCAGATGTTATTTCGTGTGAGTGTGGGTTGACGTTCGATTCTTCTGAAATATTGCAAATACCACAACCAATCTGTTATTTGTTTTTGTTTGGATTTTTGAAGGGTGTCTAAAGTAAATGCATTTTAGTGTAGGAAAACTGAACACCCACCTTAAAAAGAAGTTGAAAGAAGACCTAAGATAAGTTAATCGACACGCATAATCACTTTATGGATTTCATATCAGCTTTGTGGAGCTTGGACTTTTCTGCACAGGCTGTTGATCAAGATCAATGCTTGTTACAGGCTTCTTTGTGCTACTTTCGGCTGAGCAAGGTCATAAGAAGTAAAATCCTTTTTCTACGATTAAAGATAATACTCTAAAGGAGCCTCAATTATTTTGGGAATCATGATCAGAGTTGAGGAAAATGTAATACCCCTTGCAGTATAAGAGTAAGAAGTTTTCTGGAATGCCTATGGTCTTTCCCGTAATGCTAACGTTGTGAGAGCTTTAGGGAGATATGGGCATAAAGCAGCGAATTAAAGCCCACGCCTACGTCGTTGTATGTACATTAACAAAGAGGCTCTGGTCTATAAGCATAGAAAGGGTGAGACTCAATTGAGAAAACAATAAACAGCTAAGAGTCTTAGACTCAGTTAATGTTCCCAACTGGCATGACTTATGTATGTTTTGAGAGGAATGCTGAAGGTTCTAAAAGATGTTTTATTTGGGGCTTATTTGTTAATTCTAGTTGGTGGTAATTTCTGTTGCTCCACGTAACAGCCCGGTGAAACAAAAATATATATATGATTACTTTTAATAGACGCGGACCTGGCATACGTTATCTTGAACGAAACTTTATTTGCCTATATTTCTTTGCTGCTACTAATATCTATAAAGCTCCGAGCAGTTTACAATTTTTGGACGTGACACGGCTTACCAATCGTATACCGACGCCAGCATGCATTTTTTCATGATATTTATTGTGGCTTGAAACTACTAAAGTATATGTAAAAAGAGACATGTGGGCCTACATATATGGCCACCACTGTATTTTGCGAAATAAAATATTTTCCTGTTAGAAAAACGGTCCTGAATTTCAAGTCAAACATTTAGCTATACTTCTGTGGAAATTCTATTCAATTCCATGCAACAGTTTCTGAGTGATGCGCTTACAAACATACAGACAGACATACAAAAACTCTAAAAACTGTTGTGCTGGATCCTGTTGACACTGCAAAAGCCCCGATTGGTAAGTTTTTGTTAATAATAATAATGTACGGCCAGTTACAAAGTGTATATTTGCAGTGAAACTCCTCCAATGGTAACAATACAGAACACATTCTTACTACCCGGCCTTCTTCGCTAGAGGAGGTTGGGGTAAATGAGAACTTTGCGTGCATTTAAGCCTTCTTTTCGTCGGTATTGTACATAACCTCTGCTTTGGTCCATACGTTTATTCAAAAATAAATTATATCGAGATCATCTTACCGTAGTGTAACCTCACAATGGTGCGTAGTGAAGTTTGTCTCAGACGAGTTTATTTCACATATCATCTAACAAGACGGTTCACGAGTGGAAGAGACTCTTCAGCAACATGTGGAAGAGGAGCACCATTTATAGCTTTCGCCATTTGCAATACTTTTTCATCCCCGCCTAGTTTTCTTTTCACAACACTCTTCTTAGTCTTCCTTGAGTATTTCTGCGGTGACAGTAGCAACAAATTTCTTTTAATGTTAGAGATAATTTGGATAAAATAGTGTACGAGTATATGCTAAGATTTAAAGGACAATTTGTTTTCTTCGAGATCCTGATAAAGCTGGATGTTCAAATCTACTGATTTCTCTCTCTATGGCGCGATATACAACAGGTATATCATCATAAACCTCCTAAGAGATTTTTGCGCCAAGCTTCTCTTCCAATTTGTGGTGTGCCGATTTGAATTTTCCCTACAAATTGGTGGGACCTACAGTTCTTTGCCGATTTCGAACGGCATCTACAAAGGAGACGAATTTTTGCTGAGAAGCCTGTCATGGAAGAAATACACTCGGAGAGTTTGCCAAACCACTGCCGAGGGGCGACCCCGTTTTTGAAAAACTTTTTTCAAATCACTTTTGATGTTACCTGTACCAGGGCTCGAACCATGGACCTTCGGTGTGGTAGGCCGGCAACACTACCTTCACACCACGGCGGCCGCCACTGATTAAAATCGTTTAAAACTGAGAGAAAGAACAGCAAATTGACGGCTAGCCTAGTGATTGACTGGTGGGGTGAAAAAAAATGTTCAACGTACTCGTTTCAAATTACTACGTTGACTGAGAGTATTACCTCTTGGGATTACGAGGCTGATTTACGGAAGCTGACTACCATTTGCTTTCTTAAAAAAATAAAAAATACAACCCAAAAGCATCAAAATATAGTAAGAAAAATGCTTTAATAATTTCTAACTTATTTAACCATGAAGCTTTAACTTGGAAGTTTTTCACTGTCCCATATCAAAGCTGGTGCATAAATTGCGAAGCCACTTAACTTCCTAGCCATGAAATTATGCGCCATTTAACTTCAAATATTTCATATCGGCCTGCTACTTATTACGGTGTGTGATTCTTTTCTATGAAATTTGCACACGTAATTCGAATTTATAATCCGGAATTCCGTAACTAAATGGTAATTATTAACGCTTTTATTTTGCCCGTTTCACAATCCGTGCGCGCCTAAATGTATGCTACGCTGCTGTATATTACACACTTTATCATATTTCTGTATACAAATATACACATATCTATGTAGCTATTTATTTATTTATTTTCGTGTTGTTTGGTAACCAAAATACATAAACCATAAATTTTCATGGCGTACTTACCAAGTCACTTAAAATTTAATTATCCGCGAGTTTTGCTCTTAAGACTTAAATCTGCTTTTGCTCTGTCCTATACAAACACATATGCACAAGTAAAAATTGTAACAATACGGAGTTTTATATTTGTAAAAGAGCAGGTGGTTGTGTGCAGAACAGCTTATCGTTGAACTGGCGGTGGCAATAACAACAATTACAAGAGCAAAAGAAAAAAAAGACTACCAACGAGATTAAAAGCAGCGTCCTTAAAATATACAGACTCAACCGCAAAAATAATCACAACAAAATTGGCGTAGGGTGCTGGCAGGAGAGCAGCGCAAACATGTATGAGTGTGTATGTAAATATGTCTGACTGTGTGAAACACAAAAATCATAGTAGGCGGTTATCAAGGCAGCTGTAGATAGTAAGCTGGCGGAAAAAGCACCGAAAAGCTCATGAACACGAATAAAGGAATGAAAAAATTATTTACGAGCTGTCAAATGCCTGTGTACATGTGCGACAAAATGCGCCCAGTTCATAGAAGCAACAATAAGGAAATGTAGCAAATTAAAAAAAAACAACACACTAAATTATCAGGGAAGCGTTTTTGGCTGTTTTTGTGCGTATCGTAAGATTGGCATGCATCAAGACCTGGCAGTAAAAAAAGAAAATGCGGAGTCGTATCACGATATCTTCTTAGATATAAGATAAGAGACATCTTTGAATTTAGTTAATACTATTTTCCTTTTCTTTGATTTCCTCTTCTCTCTTTACTTTTATTTCTACTCTATTGTCTTCTCGTATTCAATTTTATTGTATCCTTTCTTTGCTACTCCCTTAATTTGCCTTTATTTTCGTTCTTTTCTTTGCTTTGGTTTTGCTGAAGTTCCCTTAAATTTTTTTATGTTTATGATTTATATTATTTTATTTATTTTATTTTATTTTATCTTATCTTATTTCATCTTATTTTATTTTATTTTATTTTATTTCATTTCATTTTATCTTATCTTATTTTATTTTATTTTATTTTATTTTATTTTATTTTATTTTATTTTATTTTACTTAATTTTTTTTTTATTTTATATTATTTTGTCTTATTTTATTTTATTTTATTTTATTTTATTTTATTTTATTTTATTTTATTTTATTTTATTTTATTTTATTTTATTTTCATTTATTTTGTTTTATTTCATTGGGATTTATTTTATTTTGTTTTATATTTTATTTCCTATGATTTGTTTTATTTTATTTTTTTTTTTTTTTTATTCAAATTAATTTTGTTTTGTTTTATTTTAATGTATTTTATTTTATTATTTTATTTAATTTTATTTTATTATTTTACTTTCTTTTATTTTATGTTATTGTTTTAATTTATTTTATTTTATTGTTTTCTTTTGTTTTATTTTATTTTATTTTATTATTTTATTTTATTGTATATTATTTTATTTTATTTTATTTTTTTTTTATTTTTTTATTTTATTTTATTGTTTATTATTTTATTTTATTTTCTTTTATTTTATTGTATATTATTTTATTTTATTTTATTTTATTTTATTTTATTTTATTTTATTATCTTATTTTATTTTATTATTTTATTTTCTTGTATATTATTTTATTTTATTTTATCTTATTTTATTTTATTTTATTTTATTTTATTTTATTTTATTTTATTTTATTTTATTTTTTTAATTTTATTTTATTTTATTTTATTTTATTTTGTTTTATTTTATTTTATTTCATTTTATTTTATTTTATTTTATTTTAATTTATTTTATTTTATTTTATTTTGTTTTATTTTATTTGGATTTATTTTATTTTACTTTATTTTATTTTTTTTGATTCAGATTTATTTTATTTAATTTTATTTCATTTTATATTATATTTTATTTCTTATGATTTGTTCTATTTTATTTTATTTTTTTTGATTTAATTTAATTTTATTTATTTTAATTTTATTTAATTTAATTTTATTTTACTTGATTTAATCGTTTTTTTTTTATATCATTTTCTTTTTTTGATCTTATATTTATATTCTATTTTACTCACGAGAAAACATATAATTTAACACATCAGCTACTGTAGCATGAGATGAAAAATTATTTGAAATTCGCAGCATTAATGTGTTTAAATTTATAAAAAGTAGGAAATGGTATGCTACATGACAAATTCTACAAATAAATAAACAAGCACATAAACGGCTTAACAAGGAACCAAACAAGAAAACATAATGCGTTCGCAAGTGAGAGATAAGCGAAACTTTGGCTGTTTAAACGTTTTCCTTAAATAATAAAAGCGAATTTTTTAAAGAGAAATCTCGAGAAAGTCCTAAAAGAAAAAAATCGGTGAAGTCATCGAGGCAAACCACGCTACTGCTGATACATACAAAAATGTCATGTGAAAAACGTGAAAAATTATAAAGTGAAAGCATGCACATAAATATTTGATACGAAAGCAATTCATATTACTCTTCTCACTCTTTTACGCTCGTGTTCTTTTTCGTATGTAAGTAAAATGTATATTTGTACGTGCACGTTTAAAAATATAGGAGTTGATTTGAACAAGTCCATTGGGTTACACAAATTTTTTTAAACTTTTTTGTATTTATAACCAGATTTTTCTCAATGTAGTTGCGCACACTTTAATTTTGTAAAAAACTCTTTTAAAACATACTTAAAACAATATTCTTTAATATTCGTATGAAATATTTTAAGTCAACTTTATAACAAAATGTAAAACTTTACTATAAAAGTTAATCAAGGTAAAGTGCTGCTTTTTTTGTGAACATAATTGTACACGAATGTTTCAAATTTAAGCTAAAACTTTTAAGGGTGTATTTATGTGCGTTTCTTTTAGTCATTTTAAGAATTTATGTTTGCACACTTGCTTCTTATTTCTGTTATGACAAATTGTTCATATAGTGGATTTAAATGAGCGTAAAGCTTGTTTGCTGCTAGGCAGATGGCCCTTGGTGGAAATGGAAACAGTTAACATTTTCCGTGTTCTCTTCTGATTACATAACCCTTTATAATGGGGACATACTCGTCAACCTTTTAATTTGTGAGATATCAAGTTATAGCTTTGATGGTATTCTGAAAAGAATGTAGAAATCGAATTAATATTCGAGTTTGTGTATATCGAAGGTCAATAAAATGTGTTTTTCATTTATATGACTGTTGTTTTTGATGTAACGAATATCTACTCCCCGATCAAACCGGTACGTTCCGATATAAGCACCTTTCAACACCTTTAACCTTCGGTTTTTCGATTTTAGTCGCATCTTCATTAAATGTCATCAATTATCGGCAATCACAAGTTTGAAACAATTAGGCATTGAGTATATTTGCTCTTATTTGATAACCAGCATTTACACCCAAAATAATGTCAGCCGAGGGACCTAACGCACAACACTCTTACCGAAATGTGATACTTGGGACTGAGAAAGCAGCCAAGGGGTAAGCTTCTCTGCCGACGAACATAAATTACCCTACAAAAGTATCTTCTAAAATCTGTGATCTGAGTCAGGGACACCTTAGAAAAAATATTAGATGCTGCTACTCGCAATTCAATTTGGGAGTATCGTAACTCTACGATCTTTATTCAGATATGAGCATAAGTGCAACAAAGTACAGCCCAAAGGCCCCACTATGATATCTACGAGGAGATTAAATCCGAGCTTCACATCGATGGTGTGCTGCTTCAAATATTTCCTAAAAATTGGTGGAAACACCATGTCTTACGATGAATCCGAAAGCTATCTAAGATAAGCTCTCTACCTGATTTGCATGTCTCAAAATTTTCTAAATGTACCAAAAGTTTTTATTTGTGTTTTAGTTTCCCTCTCAAATTTGTTCGATTAACCAAAACAAAGCTTTCCATCTCACTTTCCTTATGTACGCGTTTAAGGGTGTTTAAGCGACATAAGCCGTGATTATTCTTTTGGTTTATTTCATTTGTATTGCATGCTTAAGACAAAGTTTGTGTTTGCAATCCCAATTGGTGGTTTTCCACAGCGAAAATGAGGAGGCCAGTCCCGCTGTAATAAATCAGAGCCAGAAGTGGTCACCCTCAATGAATACATACAATATGTAGAGGGTGCTCCGCACCCCCCGATCTATAAAGAACAAATACCTGATAAAAAAAATAATGCAATATTATTTAAAGATTGCCACTATGTAAAATGCGCTACGCAATCCCCGTTCTACTCTCTAAAAAATTAATAAAATAATACACAAAAATTTACTTAAATAAGCTACACACCCTCCATAATATTAAAGCTTAGAGAATGAAGAAGAAAAATTCTTTAGAGAATATTTAGTAGAGCCAATAATGAAGAGCTTACTTCAGCCATTTAAAGCCAACCGACTTCGCTGTCTAGGTTATGTTTTGCAAATGGACATAGACTTTTCGGCACAGAAGGTATTCCTATATCTTCAATGGCAAAGCTTGTTTTGGTTTTGGACAGAAAGTTTTAAGTTCATGACGTTGTCTTTTAGGGGCCGCAGTTCGGGAAAGAATTTGTATTTCTCTTTTACAGAAAATGTTTATTTTGTATTAAAAAATTTGGTTTGTCATGCAGCAACTTGTGTTTACTACAAAGATTTATTAAAGAGTATATAACTCATATAATTCCTATTTCAATTTCCTTTCACTCTACTATTTTCTTTTGCACTCAATATCTGGTTTTATCTCCATCTCCCTCTCACTGAGCCTTCCACTTTCTCCACTCATGCTACCTATCACTCGACGTCTCTTGATATCCACCTTCTTTTATCCGTTTCTTGCAAGTTTATCAAACTTCCGTTAGTAAGAAATACACGCACGAGTACGCAAGACACCATTCTATGTGTCTGGTAACCGCAACAAAAAATATTACTTGTTTTTGTTTATCACGGGCTTTTCAAAATTGTTAGTTGGGAGCTTTCATTCCCTATGAAGAACCCCTGCCATATTGTTGAGCCTAAGTTATACAAAAACTCAAGTGCATTCATTTTTTACTGAAACGTTCCACCAACTTCAGTTTTTATACACTCATGGTAAGTTTATATTTGTAAGGAAACAATGATTTCAATTTAAAAATATATAATCTTACTTATTTAACTTTAAATATCAGGGAGATAGCTTTCAGTGACATCACAAAATCATATGAAATTATTGATTTTGTGATGGTGTGTTGACGCTTACTAAGATAACAGTATATTTGTGAGCGGTATTAGCGGTATCAAAAAAAAAACTTAAAAATCGGTAACCGTAAACACAACTTTTTACTTTCCTTATCATCTAAGTGTGTCAGCATGTGCCCTGACATTCAAAGCTGTGCGCAATCAACACTGGCAGGCAGAACTCAAAAATATCTTTTTTTAAATCCACTCTAAGCTTAAATGTGTTGTTGCTTTGTAAATGAAGCAATCATCGATGGGCACACAATCTACATACATACATATCAGCATGAAAAAAATTTGAAAAAATCATAACATTCCAATTCTTCGTATGCCAGTATATGTTTTGTTGCTGTTGCTTTTGTTGTTGTTGTGCTTATTTGATTTCGTTTGAATTTGAAATTATGTCAAACACCTGCCAATAACTTTGAATTGCCTTTCGTTTAACTTAACGCTTGGAATCGTATCTAAACAGGTATCGAAACACACAGACAGACATTTAAGCATAGATTCATATTTAATATTTTTTTAGTTAAGGTAAATATCTAAATATCTAACACTTTGTCGTTTTAAGATGCGTTTGTAATTTTCTTCCATGAGCTGTTATTTTCCAATCGCTTCAATGCGCCCTGGTTGCTTCTGCTTTGACTGCACGGGTCTCTCAGTGTGACGTGACTTGCGGTTTCAACATATTGACAGCAATTAGTTAATATTTGATATTGGCAACAACTGTGTTTGTCATCAGTTGGGATCAATGTCACAGTATAAATGCAAGTTCGCAGTATGAGGTCGTCATAGCGCCATGGCGTATACACAACATTTTAATGAGTTTTGTACAGACCTGTTAAATAATGATTACTTATCGTAATGATTACCGGTTTGATTAATTATTTTCATGAGAATCCACTTCATGATCGATTACCGATTACTTTCAATTTTTAATGATTATTTTACAAATAATTAAAAAACAAATCAAAAAAAAATCATGACTTTTTACGATAATTAAAAAAAAATCAAAAAAATCTAAAATTATTAAAAAAACTGTTTTGACTTTTTTGGATTTTTTAAAATCTTTTTATAAATTTTTTCTTTGATTTTTTTTTCAGTATTGTTCATATCAAAAATGCTAAAAAAATCAAAACTAATAAAAAAAAATAAAAATAAGGAAAAGTTTTTTTTTATAAATGAAAATTTTTTTTTGCTTATTTTTGATTTTTTCTAATCGTTAGCAACTAATAATTGCCTTTTCTTGAAAAAAAAAAATTAAAATAATTATTACCAATTAAAAAAGCCGGCTAATTAATTAATTACTAATTACTAATCAAAATTAACAGGTCCGGTTTTGTACCATTTTGTATTGAATTAAGCATGTCAGAGATTGCGATAAGAACTACATACTAGGTGTGTTCAAAAAGTATCGCGAATTTTTGTGTTTTTTCAAAAATTATTTATTTATTCATGAATATCTATTTTGTCCCCTTCAAAGTAATCCCCATGAGATATTATACACTTGTGCCAACGGTTTTTCCAATCTTCGAAGCACTTCAAAAAATCATTTTTTTGTATCTTGTTCAGCTCCTCCTTCGATGCCGTCTTTATCTCGTCAAGAGAAGCGTAACGTCGTCCTTTCATGGGCCTCTTCAGTTTAGGGAACAAGAAAGTCTGGGGAATACGGTGGCTGCGGCATCATTAGTGTGTTGTTTTTGGCCAAAAAGTCACGCACAAGCAACGATGCGTGAGCAGGGGCGTTATCGTGGTGCAAAAGCCACATCTTCTCGGCCTTCTGAGAACATTTTGTACCACCGATAAACGTTGCTTCGGTCCAAGGTGGCTTCTCCGTATGCCACAGTCAACATTCGGAATGCATCCGCGCACTTAATTTCGTTTTTCACACAAAATTTGATACAGGTCCTTTGATCCATTTTTTTGAATAGGTAAAAATCGAAGACGATCCAAAACACGTGCAAGCAAGGCAGCTATGAACAATTAACTGAACATTCAAAATGGGCGAGCTTGTCGGCATAAGTGAGAGACATGAGTACCAACATAACGCCACAAAAAATTCGAAATTCGAATATACGTAACCAGCGAAAATTCAAAATTCGCGATACGTTTTGAACACACCTCGTACATGATTACACATTGCCACATTGTATTCACCAATAGGTAAGGTAATATGTTTTGCGGATTTTAAGTATTGACTATTACTGGACAATAACAGCAAATAGAATTTTAGCTTTTTTTTCCATGGGTATGAAGCTAGAAAAGTCACCATCATGTTAACTATCTAAAGCTATCCCAATTAGCTTTATTGAAGTTGATGTATGTGAGATGAAATGCAGTCGGTTGGGCGCTCACTTAAGGTTAGTATGGACAGGTGTTCATATAATAGAGCTAAGATCAGCTGAAAGTGAATGCAGTTTACAAATCTTGATCTGGCGATGGTCATGCCTGGTGAGCTATGAGAGCTAACCACGCAGATGAGGCATTTCCATTCACCGTCCTGACTGTAGTATCATCTACTCGGCCAACTTCTTGCTCTTTCCTGGTCGCGCCCAAGAAGTGCACTAAAACTAGGGCAACATCAAGGGCAAGGGATAAAGAAAACATTGACATGATAACCTGACCGGTCCTTGACGTTGTATGGTGATCCTCTTGCGTTCGATGTCTTAATGAACGTATGATAATACACAGAGTAAAGTGTGATCACGGCGAGACTATGAGAGTCAAGCACTGAGTTTTATGATTATATGAAAGTAGGTTTTGCTTCTCCACTTGCTTAAATACTAAGAACCATGCAATATTTTCTGGTATGATAAAATTTGATACTCTGGATGTTCGCGTAGTTATGAACTAAAAATTAACTTTGTAGTAAAATCACAGAGAATAAAGAAATCAATTTATGATAGCCTGAACCCAAATGGCGGGCGATTGTTTTTTTCTCAACTAAATATCTTAGAGAGTAATATTTTGTTGTATTTTTGTGTGCGAAAACTTGCTTAGTAAAATTTTTTTTCGCATGGTTTTTGCAGCGTTTCTGAAACAAATCTATGTTTAACATAAAGTTTTAAAGAAATAAAAATGTGCTTTTGAAGATTTTTGGAACAAGAATACTGGCATTTTAATTATCAAAGTCGGTCCAACATATCGGAACTTTGACATAAAAAGGACAAACATTTTCAAATGGCCATAAAACAGGACAACAATTTTTTTCCAAAAATCAAAGATAGGCATCGTCAATAGCCACCAAATGATTTATTATTATTTTTGTGAAAATTAAATTTTCACAATTTTAAGTGATCCATTTCAGAAATTCTTACCATACCCGTTCTAAACCCGTCTATTTTACAGTGCTGTTTTATTGAAGCCAAGAAACTTACTGCCGTAAAATTTTTAGTTTGTTCTCATAAACTTGCACACATCCTCAACTTAAAAAAAAAAACTCGGCAATAAAAATGATTACGTTTGAGTTTTGCTTCAAAAATCTAAACCTACTCAGGCATTGGTACATAAATTTGTAAATGTATGCAGTACTTAAGACTACTTTAGCATAAGTTTCTCTTAAACTAAGTCAAACTGGACAAGTTAAGTGCTATCGTCAGTCACATAAAGGTTGCAGTCACCTTGCAGAGTAAAGACATGAGCAATTGCCATAGGCAGTGCATAGCTTGGCCATATTTGAAATCTGACAAAAGTTTGTTTGTTGCAATGAAATACAAAAACATAGACAAACAACATGTCTACACCATTTCCAGATGGATTTTAGAAAGCGTCAATTGGATTTTAGATTGGTCATTTGGAGTTTCGAAAGCGTTAATTGGATTTTAGAATAGTCAATTGGATTTTAGAAAGCGTCAATTGGATTTTGGAATCGTCAATTGGATTTTAGAAAACGTAAATTGGATTTTAGAAAACTCACCATTTCCAGATGGATTTTAGAAAGCGTCAATTGGATTTTAGATTGGTCATTTGGAGTTTCGAAAGCGTTAATTGGATTTTAGAATAGTCAATTGGATTTTAGAAAGCGTCAATTGGATTGTAGAATAGTCAATGGGATTTTAGAAAGCGTCAATTGGATTTTAGAAAACGTAAATTGGATTTTAGAAAGTTTCAGGTGGATTTCGGAAAATGTTGACTTTACTTTTCAAATTTCCTATAAAAACTTAGTAACATAAATTTTTTATGTGCGATATTTGTAAATACAATTTTTTTTACATAAAATACTTAACATTGTATCGTGCCGCGATTATTAGTCTTTTGTATAAAATATATTAAATACCAAAGATCCCGAATTTTTGTGCCTAAAATCGTCAATTGAAGAGAGGAGTGCTAAGTCAAGATTTTTTTACTATAATCCGGGAAGATTGTTGACCTAAGGCTTGAGATCCCGGGTTTACCATTTCTAACATCCATAAATAAATTTTGAAATGACGCAAAAATACACTTCCACAGCTACATGGTGCCCAGTTTGTTCCTTTCAGGTAAGAAATCAATTCTCGTGACCCTTAGATTCATGCAATTATTTGAAATGTGCCAAAATATATGCAGACTACTCATGGCAGGGACCAAATCTAAAAATATTTTTTCATGTCCTTAAAAATAACGCAAAGGAGAAGACCAGCAAAGCCTTTAAGTTAGACAAAAATGTGTTTTCGTGCTGATGTTGACACACATTGTCTACAAGGTAGCTATAACTTCAGTTAGACTTCCTCGCTGCATGGGCGCCAGCCACTCATCATTAGGTTGACCGCACAATGGACATCACTAGCACCGCTCCAGATGCATCAATATTCAACAAATGGATGTCTTGATCACGAAATTTGTGATCTTAAGACTGTGCCCGTACTAGTTACACTGTCGCAGAGTTTTAACGTAAAGCGTCTTCAAAATATGAAGGACACATCGCTTTTATTGAACTGAGCTAAGTCGAGGAACCCCAGTTCTTTTGAAACAGAGTCGCTTATCGCTTAGTCCATATTTAAACTATTTGTCAACTCTTTTGTGGAAATGGTCTATTCCAAAATAAATCACTATCTCAGCAGTCGGCAGTCGTCTATTAAGCTCACGAATTCGAAATAAAGATCCGAAAGAATTGAGCATTGGGTTCAAGGGTATATTATTCTATCCCTATGATTGTTTGATTTGTATATCTCGAAACTTCCTTCTAGAAGGTATTTTCAGAGTTAACTGGGCAGACGACTGCACTATAACAGCAACGAGTTTGCGTCCTTCCATTGTTACTCCAAGAGCAATAGTTATCAATCGGTTTCATTTGGTTCTTTAACCTAGCGAAACTGGACACTTTCGCCAAAAAAATTTTTTGGCCACCTTATTCACAACATTCGGCACGTAATAACAGATGTCGACTTCGATGTTATAGCACAAACTATCTAAATTTGCTTAACTCTTCAAACTCACTCAAACTGAAATAGTTCAGTGAATTAATTTTAAGTGGCTTCGCTGGTTAGGCCATGTTGTATAAATGAACGAACATGCTCTGGCCTAGATGGAATTCGTATCATTACTGCCAGCGGAAGCAGGGAAACAGAGATACCACCTCAGAGATGGCATTATCAAGTGGAGACCGATTTGCGATCCCATGGTGTTTCCAAACAACTGACGAGCTATGTTGGACGCCCAAAATTCTTTAGATGGTTAAGCGAAATTCGAAGAAAGAAGTAGAAGGAACTTTCTGCAATATTATTTTAAGGTTTAAAGTAAATTTTTTATAAATATCAGGAACGAATTTTTATAAATCATTTATTTTTGAAAGTGAAATACAAGTGTTTACAAAAACTCCAGGAAAAAAGTATACATTTATACATTTGTATACCTTTCTATGAACATGAAATGGTATTATAACTTTGGTCCGATGTTTGTAAGTATGAGAAGAAGAAGAGATAGACCCAGAGAAATGATCAGGGCGATGAACTGAGTCGATTGTCATAGCGACATCTAAGTTTGTTAGGAATTTTTTAAATTTGCAATTATGACACACATATTTGCGAATAAAAGTATTATTTAGGGAGTTTACGAAAACGGATGGAAGCTTTGAAGCATTTGATAATATTGTATAGCTTTGCATTCATTAGGTTTCAATCAACGTGACATTTCAATTATAAAACGCATATTTTCAGCGTTTTTTAAACTAAAGGTCAGCGTCTTATGAACTTAAGTTTTAATTTCCTCATTACTTGTGATAAGCTAACGTTTATCGTTTTTCATCGTCTATAATTTAGCTACCCAGTTTTTCTTTTTTTTGTTTTGCCAAAAGTTTCAAAAGTAATTAAGAAATACTTTTGAGTTCATTTATTTTTTAAATCGTGCTGACGAACAAAGAAAGCGAGTATAATTAAAAATGGTTTAGGATAAAATGGAGTGATAAGTGCGTCAATGATGCGAAAATTTCTTTGACAGATACAGGGTGTCCCACTCGACTTAAAAAACTCTTTCAGTCGGTTCTTCTCTTCCCGTTATATCAAGCTTAATGCAGATTCCAATTTAACACAGGAAATATATCCAAACTGCCTGCAAGAGTCTCCCAACCACATCGCTTTTATAGCCGACTTTAGCAGCGAATCAGGAGTCAAACACTACTGAGTTGGGAATAGCAGCTAGATGAAGAACTCCTCGCGTCAGGTGATGTCTAAGATGTTGATGCTCATATTATGCTATGCTGTGAGATGATCAAACTCGTTGTTGTTGTTGTTAACAGTGCTTCGCCCTGCCCAATGGGCTCGATCACTTTAAATTATCATCAGGCTTTTCTAACGGAACTCCGAGGAAACGCCCAGTTTCGACTGAACAGGAGAAGAGATGTTTGGTATCATGAGGGGACATACCACATGCAGGGCATGTGTTTGGTATATTGGGGTTCAGTCTGGATAAGTACAAGTTTAACCTATTACAATATCCAGAGCGAAGTTGTGCCAGCATGTTTCTAGTCTCCCTCGGAAGTACACGTTCCTCTTCAGCCAATTCAGGTGGCTGAGTACTGATAGCGAAATTCATAGGCCGAGATCTGAGGGATATATCTACCGACTCAGTGTGGAGGTCATTTAGAGCCCGTCTATGGTTCCGCAGATCAAACGGCAAAGAGATATGGTGCCGGATCTCATCGTAGTGCTTACGAATTGTGCAAACTCGTCAAGGCTGTTAATCATCATGAAAGTATTATAAAGATCTTTAAATTGTTTAGCCGTTATCGGAATTCATAAGTTTGCTTTGAGTTTTGTTACTTCAACGTCTACAAACTTCTTTCTTTGACGGAGACTTTTAAAGCTGTTTCGTTGTCGGTATTGTTTTTAGTCTTGTTTGAAATTATAGAGGGATGCGCTCACTTTAAAAAGGCAAAGTACCACATATTTAATCCCCTTGGTTCATTCTAAAAACTCCTCAAAATAACTGTAAATCCAATTAAAGGTAGCACGTACCAGAATATTTGAACATCTATCTGAAATTATACTCGCATCAAACTTATAAAACAACAAACAGGGAAAGGGCTGTCTTCGACTGTACCGAAGACTTTATATCTTTTATAAATGCGCACCATAGCTTTAAGTGTCCGTTCCTTACTCAGATTTAGTAACATCTCTGCAAAACTGCTCATTAAAGATACATGATCATTTCGGTATACTTATTGGTGGATCTATCTCTTCTTCTTCTCATACTTACAAACATCGGACCAAAGTTGTAATACCATTTCATGTTCACGAAAGGTAAATATAATAAGTTTTAAAATCTTTATGAGGTAAGTCTTTGTCATTTCTTAAACTGTCTTACATTGTTGATTCCAGAATGTGTGGCTTTTGTTTGCTCCACATTGTTCCACATGCGCATTCTTTTCCTCATTTTCCTTTTTGTTTTAACTTTAAGCTTTTTTCAAAGACACAACCCTTAATTTTGCTCTCATACTTTAAGAGCGCGTGTGTATGTATTCTCTGGTATGGATTTTGCTCCTAATAAAACTTTGGATACACAGCCATGGCTTACATAATTTTTTGAAAAATTTGTCTCAAATATTTTGACGTTGGCGCTAAGTAAAATAATAACATGCCCCCAAGGCCTTCAAAGTAAACGGCAAAGTAGTCAGCGGACAAAATGTTCAATTTCCGTAAAGCAAAAGAAACTACAAACTTTAAGAAATTGTGCAGTAAGATAAAACGCGTAACAGGGAAAAAGAGTAAGGAAGTCGAACATAAAGTGAAACAAAATATTTAATACCCTGGTGTGAGTTTAAGCAGGCCTTCACTGTATGAAAAATATGAAAACAGGCAGATCTAGCTTAGACGGTTTGAGTCGATTTAAGTGCTATACACGCAAAACGACCGCTCAAGGAGCTTTTGTAATGTCTGACGTTGGTCGCAAGTAAAAGCTCAAAAAAGATCACACATGCGTGTAACTTTGGAACTCACTGATCTATTGTGAAAAATAAAGCTTGGCAGTGGCAACTGACAGGTTTAGAGAAATCAAGTTTCCAAATTATTACAAGACCAGGTTTTAAGATGATTTCATAAGAGAGGGTGGGAGTAGCAAATGAATTAATGATAATTTAGTTGCAGTAAAATTACTTCCATCACAGCATTCATTTCGCTGATATGCACTGCGAGTAACTAAAAAATCTGAGTAAGATTCGGTTATTGACGACACGATTGAAGCTAACATAAAAACATAATTTTCGGACGAGCTAAACAGGGTCCGGACGAAATCTGGCACTGGCACCGAATAAGTCCTCGTTCATCTTGCTCACGAATTGGACGGCGTAAGTTACCATCGTATAAGATGTCTACGTCGACGGCATTAAGCTTCCGACTGTCGTACGTCCCAAAATCTCAGAGGGGACTTTTGATAATATACCCACTTGTGCTACTCATTCCACCGCGATCGCCACCAAATTACAAAGCCGCAACAAAATCCTCAAGTCACATCCTGGCAGTACTTTGAGAAAAGATAAAGAAACGTTGCCTCCAACGTACAAGGCAATTGGCCAGACGGTTCTGAGCTACTCATCGCCAATATGATCAGAACCTCGCACTCAGAACTGCCAATTGATGTCTTCTTTTGTCACCAGAACACCATCTATTTAGTGAAGAAAAAATCTTCAACTGTTGCAAACCGCAATACTCGAACAAGGACCCGCTTTAAGAAACTCCGCCTCCCTGGAAAGTAGGGATACATTTCTGTATTTACTCCATTAAAATCGACATTCCCTCGACAGCATCCACAAAAAGTTGGTAGACTCCTATGTCAGCTCTAGCTCGGTGAATGCTGTCATAAGCTTCATTAGTTACCGAAGAATACAATAAGAGACAAGAGTCACTCAACTTCGACCTGAATACTGCAACAGATTAAACTCTTACTTATATGACATACAAATCATTATTGGGGACTGTTTGGCTTTACAGTGGCTGCACAACGGCCAGAAATATGCTCATATGTCCTACGAAGCAACCTGGCTGTCTCTTGGTCAAAAAGCATGGAACCAAATTGATCATAGCATAACCAACGGTAGGCAAAGTTGCACTATCTGAGAACCCTATTTTGACTTGCACCATAAACTGAATCTGTGACCGCACTATGTAACCGAGCACTGGGAGTATATTTGTGAAGAAGAAATTATAAGACACACATACAAAATATTTCTTCATTGCTTAATTCCGAGAGAGAGGACGAACCCTTTCGAAAGGAAAGGTCTTCTTATAGAAGACATTCACGAATATCGAAGCAGCGCATTATAGAGACCTGCCAATGATCAAAGCAACAACAGCCCAGAAGTTTCCCTATCGGTACCCGAATTCAGCGCCAGAGGCGGGAAACTAGGTGTAGTATGATGTGGTGTCCTATAAAAATGTTTGTCCTGGCCTGCTTTGTTAATCAAGGTCAAAAGCGGTTAGATGGATAATTGTCAGTCGGGGAATGAATTAAGCAAGTCCAGTCACTTAGCTCCGACTTCCAAAACTCAAAAAGCTGAAGCCATAACAATAAACTACTTAATCGAATGAAAGTTAAAAGAACTTGACAAACATAAATTGGAATGATATTGATTTCCCGTTATCCCATGGCGCAAAAGTGAATGAGAATAACAAGATAAAGAACTTCAAAATAGAGAAATTAAAATAATACATCTAAGTATTTAAGTAGATAAAAGTATTTCTTAGCGGAGATAGTGTGATTGGTAGCAAAACACTTTTAAAATGAAGCACACACACACACACACACACACACTCAAACTTAAACATATGCACATTCTTACAGGCGCAACAACCCTTCTGTGGCAATGT
The DNA here is from genome assembly GCA_949987695.1 of Merzomyia westermanni. Classification (NCBI taxonomy): domain Eukaryota; kingdom Metazoa; phylum Arthropoda; class Insecta; order Diptera; family Tephritidae; genus Merzomyia; species Merzomyia westermanni. The sequence continues at coordinate 26,502,172 of OX465291.1, forward strand.
GCGTTTTACGAAAATTGTCACTTTCAATTTAGTTGGATAAACTAAAGTGGCGAAAGCAAGGGCAAACCAACAACAACAAGGACACAACTACATAAAATGAATTGCAGACAGCTAAAAGTTGTGGCATTTCTGCCATCAAAACCACCGCTCTTGTCAACGGCAAGGTACGACGTGCGACGCAGATCGAAGTGAAAAAATTTGAATCTACAAAATACGAGGTAGAGAGTTTGAGGCAACCAAATAATAGTTAGCGCAAGTGACATTTATGCGCTTGGGAGGCGTTGATGCGATGCTCCAAACTAAGCCAACTCAACTCAACTTAACTTGCAACTTCAACCAAAGTTGTGTGCTACACAATCATGAGTAACAATAACAACAAAGTTAGCGCCTCAACAAACACTTGAATGAACTTATCCCAACGAACTATGATGCTGTGGCTATATAGATATCATCCGATCTGGCAAAAAAGTTGTATAAGCATTACAGCACTTTCCCAGCATTAAAATTGCGAACCAGGAAAAGAAAGTGTTATAGTTACACGCTTTGTATCTGGTTCACTTACAAAAGCGTTGGTTGAAAGCCACTTTCAAGTACCGAATATCGATAATCGCTCATCGACTACCAAAACTAACAATAAATTATCCGAAATGGAACCAAGTGAGAACTAGCCTAAGTGAAGCTATGTTAGAACTGTACCAAAGGCAACCAGTTGCGAAGGCGTTGATAAGGGCGACCATTGGTATTCCCAATGACACCGAAAAGTAAAAGTTGACATTTGAAAGCATTGAGCTAGAACTGGTACTGCCGTCAAATAGTTAAGCTAAAGATTAGTTCAGAGCGAGTCGAGTAGTCTGCAGGGCTTGCTTCGGCTGGCTGGCTGTTTGTAGACTAGTGGCTTTGTTGCAGTGAACTTGAAGTAATAAGGATTCCAGTTTGCATAACTACTTCCGTGCACAAAGCATTACTTTCCTGCGCTTCTATAGACGCGACAGTATTTTTCGTAAATATTTTTGTGATTTTTCTAACAATACAATTTTTTCGATTTGAGAATGAGAAATTGTACAGTGGCAATCAGAAATTTAGTAAATTTTATAAAGAGCTCAATAAAGGAATTGAAAAGTTAAAACGGCAAAACTAAAAAGGCATTCCCAACAGGGACCGTAATCAGTTAATTCAAAACAAAGTCAATATTACATAAAGCCTACAAAATTAAATAAACCAAAACAAAATAAAATCAAATGAAATAGAATAAAATAAAATAAAATAAAATAAAATAAAGTAAAATAAAATAAAATAAAATAAGATAAAATAAAATAAAATCAAATGAAATAGAATAAAAAAAATAAAATAAAATAAAATAAAATAAAATAAGATAAAAAAAAAATAAAATTAAATAAAATAAGATAATATAAAATTAAATAAAATAAAATAAAATAAAACAAAATAAAACAAAATAAAATAAAATAAAATGAAATAAAATAAAATAAAATTAAATAAAATAAATAAAATAAAATAAAATAAAATAAAATAAAATAAAATAAAATAAAATAAAATAAAAAAATTAAAATAAAATAAAATAACATAAAATAAAATAAACTAAAATAAAATAAGATAAAATAAAATAAATTAAAATAAAATAAAATAAAATAAAATAAAATAAAATAAGATAAAATAAAATAATATAAAATAAAATAAAATAAAATAAAATAAAGTAAAGCAAAATAAGATAAAATAAAATAAAATAAAATAAAATAAAATAAAATAAAATAAAATAGAATAAAATAAAATAAAATAAAATAAAACAAAATAAAATAAAATAAAATAAAAAAAAAAAAATTACATAAAATAAAATAAAATAAATTAAAATAAAATAAAATAAAATAAAATAAAATAAAATAAAATAGGATAAAATAATATAAAATAGGATAAAATAAAATAAAATAAGTTAAAATAAAGTAAAATAAGATAAAATAAAATAAAATAAAATAAAATAAAATAAAACAAATTAAAATAAAATCAAATAAAATAAAATAAAATAAAATAAAATAAAATAAAATAAAATAAAATAAAATAAAATAAAATAAAATAAAATAAAATAAAATAAAATAAAATAAAATAAAATAAAGCAAAATAAGATAAAATAAAGTAAAATAAAATAAAATAAAATAAAATTAAATTAAATTAAATAAAATAAAATAAAATAAAATAAAATAAAATCAAATAAAATAAAATAGGATAAAATAATATAAAATAGGATAAAATAAAATAAAATAAAATAAAAGAAAGTAAAATAAGATAAAATAAAAGACAAAAGTCTAGGTACGGAGTGAGTCAAAAATATTATCGACGGCTCGGTTGCATGGTTAGTTCCCAGATTACACTCAGAAAATAGGTGTGAACAACTAAGATCCGAGCGGTGCCGTTCTATTTTGATCCGAGTGATTTTGTTTAGTCACAGTGAGTTGGTGAAACATATTTGCTACCGCCAAACGTTGGCTTCATATAAGATATGCACCTCTGACTTAAATATTATTGATGGATTACTTAATAAATATAGAACGGATTACAAACAACTTTCAACACTAAATTGTTCAACTTAAACTAACAGCATGTCATGGGATTCATATTAATGCGCTACCACAAAAACAACAACAACATGCGAATCAAAGAAAAGGCAAAAGCAGCATTTGACAGCAGAGTAATTAAGAATTCATCAGAAACAGCGGAATGCAAGTGAAGTGAGCAACGTAAACAGACAAATTAACAAACAAAGGTTATTTCTTATTTTTTTTTTCTTTAATAAACAAGTTGTACACACACATATGAATACATACAAACATTCGTATGCTCGGGTATAGGACAGAAGGCAATGCCTAAAGCTGCATGCCAAACGCGCTACAAAGTCCAATATCGGAAATCCACCAACGACGGGCAAAGAATGCAACATGGAAGTTGGAACGCATGCCGTGCAATCCCAGAGGGGAATGCTAAATAGGAGAAAAGGGAAACAAAACATCAAACAAATAATAAATACTGACGTTTGCATGGTGCATGTCAGGAAATGTTTCGTACAAAACAAAATAAGGAGGGGAAATGATTTTAATTGAACATTTTTTCTTTAAACAAAAATATGTAAATGTGCAACAACAACAAAACTACACACAACAACATACGAGAAAGTTAATTAATTGTGTGCATGGCATTCGACACAACGAAAAAATTAATGTTCACATGCGTTTGTGTGGGTGGCTCGTGCATCTGCGGTAAGTCAACCCGAAAGGCCAACAAATCCAAACAATGTGGAAATCGACATAGCGTTGATTGATGCTTTGTTTATATATATTTGTATATATATGATTTGTGTTTACATGCAGTAGCAACCACACTTTAGCATTTGTACATGTCTTACACGCATTTGTAAATACACAGTTATACAGCATGCAACATGTTGCACACTGGGTTTATTGTTGTTTGTAAACATTTTCGTATGCTATGCACATATATGTAGGTGTATATGAGCATAAATAACACAGGTTAAAGTTGAATGCTGTTGTAGCTAGCACAAACTTCAATAATCAGAACAAAATGAAATGAAGTCTAAATTAGCGTTGAACCAGCTGCTTTATACCCAGTAGCCAGCTAGCAAAAAGAGTCGTTGAAACGGAGCTGCGACCTTTGTTGTGATGGCAACTATTTAAGCTATTGACGGAGCTCACCGATAAGCTCCTGGGTGTGCCTCTTTATACACCTAGGAGACGCTTCCAGAAGTTTTCTACTGAAAGGTCCCGTAAAATTACGTTTCAGCTGAACAAGTTCCAAAAGGCCTCGTGAGTACCCCCTGCGGATTAGGGGCTATAATATGCCCGAGGTAGGCATACCTGATGATGCCTCTCATTACCCATATTCTCCTTCTTTACGAAAGGAGGGGTGACATGAGAAGGTTCCACTGGTCATACCAAGTCGCTACCACAACAGTCGGGCAGTTCCGCAAGAGCAGTACCGGAGCGTACCGGGTTCATATCGGGGAAAGGTCTGTCACTTCCGACAACACTCCCCAAAGCCTTCGGGGAGTGCTTTTGTTGCTAAAAACAACAAAAATAGGTGTCGTTACTACTCTGTGAATGAGCAAGAGCTCAAATGTTAGGAAGGGAGTATCGATACGTAGAAATTAAACAAAATACTACATTGAAGCCCCCATTTTGTGATTTTCCTTGATCCATATTTGAATTCAATAGGACAATTCGTTTAAGATTGGGAATTTCGCGATCAAATTTTAACTAACTTTCCGGCAGCCTAGGGAGATGAAGTTCAGAACACTACGGCAGTATAATTTTTAGAAAACAAAATTCCGCTAGTTGGCGTGCTGAGGACAAACCTGTGAAATACGAAATGCAATAAAAATTAAAATGCCATTTTTCATCGAAAAACTTCCGCTAGGTGGCGTAAAGGGCGAGCCAGTTAGAAAATTCTTTTGAAATTGGAAATCTTCTGATCGACGTTTAACTAACTTCCCGGCGACCTACAGAGACACTTATCCTACAACTTGTAGGAAAAAAAATTCCGCTAGGTGGCGCACTGATTGAAATATTTAAAAATCTCTGAAAAACTAACTAAGTGCTTAAATTTTATATTCCATTATTTCCTTTAATTGGAAACTACCGCATTTGGCATAAAAGTGTTTTATTGGGTTGAATTTCTCATTCGATCTGTGAATAGAAGTGATTTTCACAATACGTAAGACAGTGCTACTGGGTATAAAAGAATAAAAAGATGCTACAAGAAGACAAACAATAACAAGCAATAATAGTAATGAGACCCGAATAGAGCACGGAGTGAATGCGGATGTTGCTTGTTGCATTAAAAGACGCGATGACTTGAGTCCATATTTAACGGATCTACATGCAATTGTAATTACAACATTTACATATACGAGTACATAGGTACGATACAAGAGAAATATTTTTGGGAGGAATTCATTGCTGTTGCCGCAAGACATGAAAGCGTGCGCTATTATGTAATGAAAATAAAAGTTCAAGGCAATGCCGAGAATGTTGCAATAAAAACACGACGTGAAGCAGAATAATGTGGCATGCAACAGCAGCAAATAGCATTTTCTCTTCCTCCATTATTTAGCATTTCACTTATGCGCATACATACATATGTACACTATTGCTATTTAAAATTTTTTGCTTGCATTTATGTTGTCTCCATTTTGTAAATGTAACTTAAGCAAAACATGCGAATCATTTGAAAAAATCGCCCGAGGCAAAATATGCAAAAGAAAATAACACGAGTGGGAGAGGTAAGTTGAATGAGAGGGTAATTCAAAGAAAACGCTGACAAAAGCAGAACAAAAAAAAATATCAAATCAAAATTTCTATAGTGAAGAAGACTCGATTTCGATGAGATGGCGACGGTGTGTGCTACACAAGGAATGTTCGGGAAATGAATACGCACACAATGCGGAAAAATGGCTTAACTAACAGAACATAACACAAAACAGAGCAGCATCAAAATAGAAAATAAGTATCGCAACATTTTTCACTGTACTTCTTCGTATGTATGTGTGTATGTAAGCCTGTACGTTTGCTAAAGGCTACAGGCAGGCTTGTTAATGCTTAACAAGCCTCAAGTACTAACAAAAGCAAACAAGCAACGGCACTAACCATGACAAAAATAAGCTGCTTGTAGTCCAATGCACAGCAAAAAAAACAATGACAATGAAAAAAAATTGCTGAGATTGTCCCAAAAACCAAACTAAACAATGTAGATAAAAGAAATTTTGCTTCCTCAAGTCTAGAATTTCATTTTCTGGCACACTCTCTCAGTAAAAAATTGTATAACCTTTTATATGAAGCAAGGAAAACAACAGTAGTGCTACTATATATAACAACAATATTTGAAAACCTAAAGCAATAAACTTAGTTCTAGCAAAACAGCGGATCCACCGGGTACATTTAACAAATTTAAGTTTAAAAGCAACATATTCGTGTCCCTTTGTGATATAAGCGTTTTTTAAAATGCAATTTTAATAAAAACTATGTTTAGTTAATAAATAAAATTTCTAAATAATATCACGAATTTCTAGAATATTTGCCCTTCAAATAATTTGTGCTTATATTCTCAGAAAAAGTCAACCGAAATAGATGTACAAGGAGCGCTACGCTCATGTCAAGGCGGGTGCAAAGGAGTGAGAGGGAGAGGTACCGATAGAGAGGAAAAGGTGATGATTGAAAAAGATAAGAGGGAAGAGGAAAGTTATGAGGAAGACGAACTAAGGAAAAATTAAAAAATTAAGAAGACAAAGGGAAATAGGAAGAGAAAGGGTAATAAGAATATTACCATTATACCATTATTGGAAGTAGAGTTATTAGGAACACGAAGAGGAAGAGGTAGAAAATTCATGGGATATGGGAAAAGAAAAGCGTGAGGGATAGGAAGAAGAAGAAGATGGTGATAGGGATAGAGAGCGGAAGTGGAAACCAGGGATGAGCAGGGCAACCATCAAAATAATCAGGGGCGTATTTAAAAGGTTTCTAACCCTGACTCTAAACCTAGCGGCTACGATATTAATAAACTGCAGAATTTACTCCAGTGAAAATATAATGGATCCAAATGGATGCCACATGTCGACCAGCAACTGCGCTGGACGTTCTAAATAAGTATCAAAATCAACTATTCCCAAACGGTTTTAATTTCTCAATACTGTATACAATATTCCCTGTTGTTACATGTAGCTCGAAATTTATTTTCAATTTTGGTGAAATTGACAAAAACTTAAACAATAACAATGTTTTGAGAAACTAAGTGCGTTTTACTCCATCCATGTAGATCTAAAATAAAATAAATAAATAAATAATTGGCGCTACATATACCTCCTGGGGAGATTAAGGCCGAGCTTCCCTTCCAATTCGTGGTGTGCCGTTTTGAATTTTTTCCTACAAATTGGCGAGACCTACAGATTTTTGCCGACTTCGAACGGCATCTACAAATGAGATGAATTTTTGCTGAGAAGCCTTCCATGACAGAAATACACTCGGAGAGTTTGCCAAACCAATGCCGAGGGGCGATCCCGTTTTGAAAACACTTTTCCAAACCACTTTTGATGTTACCTGTACCAGGACTCGAATCTTGGACCTTCGGTGTGGTAGGCCAGCAACACTATCGCAACACCACGGTGTAGATCTATTTGAATGAAAACTTTTTATCTAGGTTCTTTACTTTAAACATACATATCTTTTTGGTTTATCATGCGATTTTGATAAAAAAAAAGATTGTTGTTATTATTTTGGATTGAAAAGTATCGTTTCTTACAGTTTCGTTACAACTTTTGCAATAGCATATGCTGTTCCTTTACTTACCAGTGGAAGAGTAACGAAGCAGAAAAGGGTTCCAAGTACCCGGATTATACGCAATTACCGGTGACCACTTTTCTTTAATCGCAAATGTATATGCGTGTAAGAAAAGAACAGGGTTATTAAATACCGCTGGTAGAAAGAAATATACAAGTAAATGTTATGAAATTTTGCATAAATAACTTTTAGTCTTTGCTCTCAAACATTAAAAGGTTTCCTCTGTAATCTGCTAGCTTCTGTATTCTGCCTGCTTCTTTGTTATCGAAACACTGTGCGACGGTAGCCTTTTCAAGGTATTTTCTATTATACCAAAAATAACAATCAACTAACAACAATATTTATTTATGCTACTGATTAAACAATTCCCAGAATCAATTACAATTCTCTCTCCTTAAAACTCTCTCCTTAAAACTTTAGCACTGTTACGGTTTCGCAAATGTCTGCGAACATTACGCGCTAGATACAAAATATTTAGCAAGTAAAAGACATTTAAAAATGCCCAAAGGGAAAATTTTGTCAAATAATTTCCAAGTATCAAACGCTTGTAAGCAAGCGGAAATGAACCCAGGCAGAAAAGCGTGTTCTAAAATGTTTTAATGTCAACATTAAAACGCGTCAGATTTTGCTACCGCAAATGTTTACATGTTATTTATACATATATAATTTATTTTAAATGTTTTTTTCTTCTTCGGCTAACTGTAAAAATGCTTTCTCGTTACCACCTTTCGGACGAATAGTTTTTTTTTTGTGTTTTGAAAAATGAGCGCAAGCACTGTTCCTTTGCTTGTCGTTCCCATTTGCTACCTCTCGTTATCCCTATTTTCAGTATTTTTGGTGGTTTTTGTTGCTGCTGTTTCTTCTCCTCCCCTTAATAGAGCAATGAACATAGCAAAGTAACTGCCAGCGCAATTTCTGTTTATGTTTATTTATTCGACCATTCACCAACTTGAATTCTCCTTTTAATAGATTTAGCCAAATTTTACATAACTTGTTGGACTTTTGAAGTTGTTATTTTAAAGTTACAGATTTTCCTGCAATGCTGCTCCTGTGCTCACTTCTTGTGTCCAGTGCAGAACGTATTATTGTTACAGCTGAAATATGTTTTTGTGAAATCACAAAAATACCCTGAGGCGAAGAAAAACTGTAAACGAGATGACCGAATTTCTTTGAATGGAATGAAATGGACCTTTTATGTACTACATTACTGTGCGCACAGCAAAGATCGTAAGCAGATATATACGCAAGGACTTGATTGTCTGAAAATATATGCTTGTTTAAGTAATTGCTGTAACGATATCTCAATTTTACAGTTGTTTTATGATTTTGGGTTTTGCATATGAAGCAAATCAAATCATAATTGGAAAAGCATACAATGCAAAAGTACAACTACTCACACTCTTGCGAAATTCAAAAAATAACAATTAATGCAGTTGTATTCACTGCATGTTGGAGCTGCTTGCACTCACACGTTGAGCTCCGGACCCGACACAAAAAAGAACTAAAAAATCAAAAAACAATATGTTGCATCGGTTAGTGAGTTTATTACCGACCAGTACAACTGATTTTCCATATCGAAGCCATTCTGTCGAAAGACTGCCCACATCCCCAACACTCCGCAAAGCGTCGGGGATTTTTTTGCAGTTACAATAGCATAACAATAACAACAATATTTGCATAATAATTTTATCAACTGATCTTGAGATCCTCAAATAGACCGAGAAACCAATAAGAAAAATTATCAAAAATTTATTTCATTTGTAAAAAATAAAAAGAAAACTTAAATATATAACGTACCAACTATTATAAGATAACAGTAATGCTGAGGAAACTCAATTCCATTAAAATACCGATTACATTCTTAGTAATTATTGCTTTTTTGTACCAACATTTTTTGTTGAGTAATTAGGAAAAGTAATCAATTCCTCTGCATCGCAAAAAAGCTCTGTCTTGACGAACAAAGAGCACGTTCTACATGTCTCTCCTCAAATCTGTCCTGCTTTATAGCTCGAAATTCTGGACACTTTCACAAGCAAACAGGATGACCCTCGGTCTATACGAGAACAGTTTGAAAATAATTGTTGGTGCTTTGCTGGTGGATAGTGACATTATACGCCTTCGTGCTTTCTAATGCAGGTATTTATACCTCGGATGTCCGAGGAAATAATAAAAAGCATGGCAGAAAAGTTCACTTACATAGATCAAATACGTTTTGATATAAGAATTAGCTTTCGGCTTTTCAAGTACTTTGCCAATTCCTTTGAGAAATGTAATTAGAAATTCGAAATTAGTTTTGGGATTCCTTGTAATGCAATTGAAAAAAATTTAATTACATTTTCAATTATTTTCAAAAGTACTGGGGAAGGAATTAAGCATAGTAATTATTTTCAACTAGCTGGACCCGTGCGCTCCTTGCGCAAAAAAAAAACCAAAATGGTTTGAAACCTTTTGTTAGTCCAGGTCCAAGATTTTTCAAACCTTTTTCTCAAATTATAAAAAAAGATTTTCAGCTATACTTGTTGTGAGACCACAAAAAATGGTAATTCTATACGACAGCACGTAACTGCTAATATAGGTCCAAAAATCTCGGGAAAGGTATCAAACGACGCGTTTTGATCTCTGTATCAATAATCCGAACGCGGAAATTAAATAATTTGTTTCAGGGAAAAGTTATTAGTAAAAAACCCAAAAATTGCCTAGGTCCGATCCCAAATAGGGGACTTGATCCAAGGTATTTATGTGCACAACACCTTTCTGCGTAGGCTTCAAAAAAATTACCTTAGCCGGTCCAACACCGGCTACGCGGTCCACAATATTTCTGCACAGAACACATTTCTGCACTTTTCGGTAGACCCTAATCTGTGATTACAGCAACCACATGAAAATGACAGAAAAATTTCCACTTTAATTGCAAATATCTCTGAACAGACATAAAATATCGAATTTCCGCTTTCGGATTATTGATACGAAGGTTAAACCCCGTCGTTTGATACCTTTCCCGATATTTTTGGACCTATATTAGCAGTTACGTGCTGTCGTATAGAATTACCCAAAAAATTATACAAATATGCGCAAACAGCTATTTGAAATTCCACCACTTATATTACATTCACATTGAGCCATAAACTTGAGTTGATTGCCAACATCAATATGAATTAACTCAAAAAATGTCCCTTTCTCTCTCTCTATGGCGCGATATACAACAGGTATATCATCATAAACCTCCTAAGAGATTTTTGCGCCAAGCTTCTCTTCCAATTTGTGGTGTGCCGATTTGAATTTTCCCTACAAATTGGTGGGACCTACAGTTTTTTGCCGACTCCGAACGGCATCTACAAAGGAGACGAATTTTTGCTGAGAAGCCTGTCATGGCAGAAATACACTCGGAGAGTTTGCCAAACCACTGCCGAGGGGCGACCCCGTTTTGAAAAACTTTTTTTCAAATCACTTTTGATGTTACCTGTACCAGGGCTAAAAAATGTCCCTTTAACTCGAGTTTATGACCCAGTGTGAACGCAGTCTTATTCACTTATTTTAGCAATGTTCAAGTGTAGATGGCGCGCTCGCCTTTAATTATTCTATCACTGTTCAGTCTTACTATTCAACTGTAGATGTCGCGAGGCATATGAATGTCACAGTCACAATAGCGTTGCAGTACAAATTGATTTTTTTGTGCATTCACAATTGTTTATTTTAAAGAATTTATTTTTATAAAATACGCTTAAACAAAAGCACTCCGCTAATTAAAACATGGTTTCGCATGTAGAGCTAACCCCACGATAAAACGGTACCTTAATTATTAATATTGGTTTCAAATGAGAGCAGAAAATTAGGAAATAACACAAAAAGACCTTACAGAAATAATATATATGATTACGAAAAATCCATTAAATAAGGAAATTACTTTTGGTATTATTTTTTTAAGAACTAAAATGTAATTAATTACTTTTGTATAATGCAAAGCAATTGCTTATATCTTGAATTACTTGCAATTATGAATTGAGCTTAATGTGAATCTGAAAATAATGATTACTAAACAGCTCTAGATAATGGAGAGTTTATCGGTCATTAAAGCAATCTCTTATCTCTCTTTAACGGTCTCTCTCTCTATCTCATTTTCCCGCTGACCCTTTCCCTCACGCTCTTTCTCTAGAGCATTCGCTGTCTACCACTCTGCCTCTCGATTAGAGTGTCCTAATTAAAATTTGTTCTACGAGTTTAAGAGCCGACCCCAAACGACATCTTTTAAAGCTGATTTATAGTATTTGAGGAGAAGCTTGCCCTAAGATGTATACTCGCAAGGCTTTAAGGCAGGAAATTATAGGCATCACATCCGTAGTGCAGTCATACAGCGGTGCTCATATGTGGTTCTCTAAGCTGTAATATCCAGCACATTTGTGTACTGTACACAAATATATAGATAGTAAAAATATGTAGTTAAATACATTTGAAGCCACCTGGTTCATACTATTCACCTGTGTGCATTGAACTTTTATTTTTAACTCGAGCTGACATTAATTACGTAGTTGATGTATATTGACAGCAGCCGATCAACATTTATAATTAGCACTTAATATGGCATATAACTGTAATGCGCTGCCATTTTCATTTTCAATTGTAATCATCAGAGCAACAAATAAAATTTGAAATCATATCGATGTGGATACTTAACACAAAAATTATGAGAGTAAGTTATGAATTTCCATGTTAAGATACCAATCAAAAAATTATGTAAGCAATTCCCATATGCCTGTGCCAATCTTTACACATAATAAATGTGTATTTTGTCGAGGTCAGAAAAAATTTTATAGAAGGGATCATTACTGAGCCAACAGAATCAAAATCAACAGTTTTTAGAACTTTTGTATGTCTGTATACAATTGCACGCATATCACTGGGAACCTATTGACTGAAATTTATTGCAACTTTCGCCGTTGCAATATAAAACATCTAGCTTAAAATCTCATATATCCCTTATTTCGATAGCTCTACGGGTTTGGGAGTTATCGACCAATATATAGACCAGAGCGATCCAAAATTTGTTAGTACAATTTGGGTATCAAACGAAAGGTGATAATGAGTGCTAAATAAGTGGTGATATAAATTCCATATCTCAAATGGTTTAGGAGATGTATTGATTAAAATCTAATTCATTCTATTAAAGTTCTGAGATGCAGCGAAACGTGGCCGGGTTCCCTAGTAGGTAATATAAGCGAAAGATATTTTTTTTAATTACCAGTAGAACCTAGGCAGTTAAAATGTACGTGATACTTACAGTGTGCTAGTAATAACTCACTTTTACCCTATCTTCTAATTGATTTTTGTAATTATACCTTCCGGCATTTGATATAGTATCTTTTTCTTTCCACATGCTGAGTACTTTTGTTAGCCTTACACTAGACGCAATATCTAAGAGAGACACTAAGGGCTTTTAACTAATGTCATACACCTAAACTCTTTACAAATTACAGGCCTTTATCATATTAAGTTCCATATAAGGTGCACATTTTTTGACTTGTAAGTAGCATAGTTTCACACAGGCAAGCAGATTCACAACCACAATCCCACTTCTATTAAATTCAGTTTAGTTACTAATCGTATTGTAATAATGATGGAGCGTTTCCAATTACAATCTCAGCGCATTAAACTCTCACAGATTCCAAATTATAGGTACGTTTGTGTTTGCATGTGCAAGATAAATTTCTGGTTCAGATCTCGATCCAGAGACCCGTATAAGAAATAGTTCCACAACAAACATATTTTTTATGGTCCTCAGCTGGCAGTTGAACTACTATCACCAGCAAATGTGATTTGTCCTTAGAAAAATTATTCCCTTGTAATGTTCCTTAATGGAATACATCAATACCACCCATACGCTGAGTAAAAAGATAATAGTTTTATATGGGGCTGTGAAGATCATATCCTCTTTCCCCTTGTACATGGCGCATCCCCTCGCCTCACACTCATTCAGAAAGTACTTACGAAATAACATAACAAAACAGACTTGGAAGCACAGTAAGAGCTGCATACTTTCAGGCGCTGTCCAGTTGACAGCTATATCTATAAGACATTTTAAAATAACTAGAGATCGCCCAGTGGTTGAAATTCAACCACAAAACTCTATTTTATTTTAATTATTTGCAATACCTTTCATTTGTATTTTTCCCTTCCTTTTCTTGCCTTTCCTTCATTTCCTTTCCATTCCCTTCCTTTCCTTTTCCTTTTCTTTCTTTTCACTTTCTTTCCCTTATTTTTCTTACCTTGTCTTTTCTTTTCTTTACTTTCCTTTCCATTGCCTTCCTTTTCTTTCCCTTACTTTTTTTCCTTTCCTATTCTTACCTTTCCTTTGCTTTCAATTCATTTCCTTTCCAGTCCATTCCCTTCCTTTTCTTTCCTTTTCTATACCGTCCTTCCATTCACTTTCTTTTAATAAACTTTTTTTATTCTATTTCATTTTATTTTATTTTTTAATTTTATTTCAATTCACACAAACCCAACCACAAATACAAAAACCACACTAAATCCAGTGTTGAATGCTCTATGAATAATCATTTATTTTGTTTTTGTAAACACTGTTTGTATGTAGGTATCAGCAATGCAGTTTACATATTTGCTTATATTTTACATTGCTTGTTTAATGTGTCCAACAAAGCAACTTTTCGTGCTCTCAGGAGAGCCCCTGACACCGGGCATCGTAGCCAGTGATCAATACAATAACAACAACTAAAGCAAAAATGCATGACACCTTTACTCACACAACAGACGCTCTGGAGTGCGAATACTTGTTTTTCATTGGCCCACTACCAGCTCTTCGGCACTCATAGTGAGAGCCGATCCCACGAGTAATACAATACATGCTTATTTTGTTTTGTTTTTATAAACACTTGATGCATGATCAGCTATGTATTTTTGTTTCATTTTCATTGTTGTTTAATTTTTTCCTACAAAGCAACTCCTCGGCCATGTTCACGATTCAGCATAGTACACAAAAAGCAAGTACACACACACACAGCGTGTCTATAGTGTGAATAAGTGAATGTGTAGTGGTGTGACTTTTATATAAAATTTTTTATATTAAAATGATTTTTAAAATTTTTTTTATTTACGGATAAAAGTACACCTCAAAATTTCCTATCTATACATATATAATTTGTATACCTTAGAACTATAGTTTAGCAGAAAACGGTTCTACATTGCATTCATCTTGTCTATTTATATATAAGATAAAGAAAATTGTAAGAGATTTTCAAAACATTTTCCAAATAATATAATTTCAAGTGTTTGTGTTTTATGCAATATATAATACATTTAGTGAAACATTAATTAAGTACATTTAATATCTATAAACAACAAACCACAATACACGAAATGGCATGCAGTAAATGAAATCAAATACATTAAAATTTAATAAAATTAAATTAAATTAAAAAAAAATAAAATAAAATAAAATAAAATAAAATAAAATAAAAAATAAGATCAAACTACATTTCATTAAATTAAATTAAACTAAAATAAATTTAATTAATTTTAACTAAATGAAATGAAATGAAATGAAATTAAATTAAATTAAATTAAATTAAATTAAATTAAATTGAATTAAATTAAACTAAATTAAATTAAATTAAATTAAGTTAAATTAATTTACATTACATTACATTAAATTAAATTAAATTATATTAAATTAAACTAAATTAAATTAAATTAAATTAAATTAAATTAAATTAAGTTAAATTAAACTAAATTAAATAACATTAAATCAAATGAAGTTAAATTAATGAAATGAAGCAAAATAAAATAAAACATCCCAGATCAGTGTGCCTGGTAAGAAGAACTGGGAGTTGCACAGCAGGTTAGTACAAGAAATTTTCCCTACTGGTAACATAATAAATCAATGCACTCGCTTAAATCGCTTATAATGAGTACTTCAAGTACTCTGACATGATTCTGTTGATATTTATATATGATATTGGTGAAATTCGGCGCGAATTTTCATTGTAACCATTTAATTAGTCGCAAATGCCAATAAATTTAATTGACTCGAGCTTATTCAAAGCTTCTTGACGATTTCAAGAGCAGGTTGCACTTATTGCCGCAAACGATGGCAGTCAATATTCTTGATTATAAGTGCACATGGTCAAAGTTTATTAAATGCATTTTGCCACGAACGAGAAACCTTCGCTTCGAATTAGACTTGCGTGGCGGAAAAAATCTATCATAGAAGAATGATAAGAATTAAAATATTAATTATCCTCAGACAACGATTACTATATTCGCGTAATCTATTCTGATTAATTGAAAAATTATTAATTTATGAAATTAATCAAATGATAGTGTGAATTTTCCTTACATCATTACAAAGTAATAAATTCTACACTTGATTGGTACACCAGCACCCACAAAACATTTTCTTTTAAAGCTATATCAGTTAAGCAAAAAAAAAAACAATTGGGGAAAACACATTTTTTGTGTGAGGGTGTACAATTATTATCAATACAAAGTTTAAAAACAATTATTTCACTATTTTTCTATTATAAATCAATTTGTCTTTGTAATTAATTATTTGATAAACTAAAACAGAAACAATATTTTTTGCCATCCCTGTTTACAAACAACGGATCCAAAATGTTATATACTATTTCATGTACATTAGAGGTACTATGACTGAAGTATAACCTTTTACTCAACTTTACCATTCTTAACAATTAATAGAAATTATTATTATCAAGGAGACCACCACAATCAAACTTAGTTCTGTTAATTATTAACCACCCTCGCCCAGTTTCGTTTTTAATAAACCGAGCTGCCGTAATTGTACTTTTAAACATTACGGCCTCGGTTCATGCATTAAAAACTTCAATGATCCATATCGACTGATTTTACTCATCCAACTCCCACGCAAAGCATTAAAGCGAATGCCTAGCAAAAGCTACGAATACAAACCTATTGCAGCGATCATATAAATTTTTGTTGCTGCTAAGAATATACATAGCTGTGTTTTAGATTATACCGAGGTTATTTGGGGTTAAAGTTACATTTGTTTATTTGTCTGGTTGTTGTCTGTCGACATGTTTGAATGTTTTTTATATGTTTCGATGTTCACGGTACATTTTATGGTTTTTAACTAGTTGTTGCTGTTATTGCTACTGAAT
Source organism: Merzomyia westermanni (assembly GCA_949987695.1). Classification (NCBI taxonomy): domain Eukaryota; kingdom Metazoa; phylum Arthropoda; class Insecta; order Diptera; family Tephritidae; genus Merzomyia; species Merzomyia westermanni. The sequence goes on from OX465291.1 coordinate 26,518,673, forward strand.
ACAAGCACATACGTAAAATAATTCTTAGCATACAAAATAGGGATGTCAATTTTTAGGATTTTTAAAATTCGATCCCGGATTTAGTCCCGAAATCAATAACAAAGGAAAATCAAATATGTAGTATCCCAAATTTTTTTTTTTAAATTTTTTGCATTTTTGAGTCAAATTCCTCGAATGGCCGATTAATCCTTTTGTACAATTTCTAAATAGATTAGCTTGGAAAAATGTGTGTTTTAATTTAAAACAGATTGGAAATGTCACATTTAATTAAAAAAAAAACCAAATATTGTTTAAGCTTAAAATTTAAAACTTTTTTCTTTGTTCCCTAGAAGGCTTACCTTCGAGTTACACAGTCAACAAAGATAACTAAAATCTTATAGAGAATAAAAAAAAATTACTAGCACAACCAGAGTGTTAGAATAGACATATTAAAAAAAATTAACTACTACCATGATAATGCCAACAGATATAGTGTGGTGACAAAAATGAATAGAAGTTATAGTTTGACTGACAGAACCTTATTTTAGTGATATCGCAATGGTTAAAAGGACGTGCCAGAATTAATATCATGAAGAAGTCTAGAAGCTTCCGAAATGGATCTATAAGAAGAGCTATGGCGGTTGTCTCTAAACATTCGTTCCTTATTGAAATAAAATCATCTAGTAATTAATTAAAAAATTATTAATATAAAAACACAAATTAAAACCATAATAAAAAAACACTTGACCTAGAGGTAATTTACGGTCTTTAATATCTACTTTAAAAGAAAAAAGCAAAATATGCGCCAGCCTTAAAAACAAGAATTCAATTGGGCTTTTTGTTTACAAGATAATTAAAATCTTCAAAAATATTGCACAGCAACAAAAAACTTTAGATAATTTTCATAAAAAATCATATACGAGGTGTGTTCAAAAAGTATCGCGAATTTTGTGTTTTTTCAAAAATTATTTATTTATTCATGAATATCTATTTTGTCCCCTTCAAAGTAATCCCCATGAGATATTATACACTTGTGCCAACGGTTTTTCCAATCTTCGAAGCATTAAAAAAAATAATTTTTTTGTATCTTGTTCAGCTCCTCCTTCGATGCCGTCTTTATCTCGTCAAGAGAAGCGTAACGTCGTCCTTTCATGGGCCTCTTCAGTTCAGGGAACAAGAAAAAGTCACAGGGGGCCAGATCTGGGGAATACGGTGGCTGCGGCATCATTAGTGTGTTGTTTTTGGCCAAACAACACAACAGCACAAGCAACGATGCGTGAGCAGGGGCGTTATCGTGGTGCAAAAGCCAATTTTTGTTCTTCCACAAATCCGGGCGTTTCTGGCGGATTGCTTTGCGCATAACTTGCAGGTAATATTCCTTATTGACCGTTCTTCCCTGTGGCAAGAACTCATGATGCACCACGCCCCTGCAATCGAAGAAAACTGTCAGCAAAACTTTCACATTCGACCGAACTTGGCGCGCTTTTTTCGGTCTTGGTTCGTGCGGCAGCTTCCATTGAGATGATTGAGCTTTGGTTTCCACGTCATAACCATAAACCCACGATTCGTCACCAGTTATGACCCTCTGGAGCAAATTTGGGTCGTCGCGGACAGAGTTTAACATCTCATTAGCAATGTTCATGCGATGCTGTTTTTGGTCACAATTGAGCAATTTTGGTAAAAAAATAGGTAAAAATCGAAGACGATCCAAAACACGTGCAAGCAAAGCAGCTGTCAACAATTAACTGAACATTCAAAATGGCCGAGCTTGTCGGCATAAGTGAGAGACATGAGTACGAACATAACGCCACAAAAAATTCGAAATTCGCGATACTTTTTGAACACACCTCGTACATAGCTAAGTTTTTAGTAATTTATTTGCTATCTTGAAAATCCCGGCATTCCGAGAAAGAAATCATATGAACGGCATCCCTAGTATACATGTTCATAGAATAACTGCATCCCAGTGCAATGTCCTCGCAATGTTCACAGAATTTGATTCGGTTTATAAAAGAGAAAAAATCTAACTGAACAATAGCTTACGTGGCGAGACGGGTCCAAACGTTTTATGAGATTCAGTCTCTTTCATGCATTTGTGAGTCGGCATGTAAACGCTGTTATTGCACAATGCGCATTGCATACAGCTGGCGCCCGTAGAATTGAATACATGTTTTTTGAGTTACAAAGGAGTATCCAGCAGCTAGCATATATATTTACATATATAGACATGCATAAAGAGTAAATTCCCTATTGAATCCAACAAATGAGGGTATGTGGTTGGAATTAATTTAAGCGACTTTACCGATAGACATACATAAAGCAGTTACTTATGTAAGACCTCTTGACTTTGTAACTTTTTTTTTCAATTTCTATGCATATTTTTTATTAGAATGAATTGAAACAAACTCAACCAAAGATCAGCAAATATATATATTAGCGATAGTTCTAGAAGATATGCAGATAGGTAAGTAGGTAAAATTTTTGCTATTAAGCAACGTACTATCAGATCCCCATCACCTAAATGCTAAAATATGCCAAAATACCAAAGCAATTGTTCTCTAAGAAACTTAGGCAATTTCGCGTAATTGCAACTCTAGAAGGCAAGTGGCCTACCAAAAGTTTTGTTACTTTATCTAGCCGCTGGGGTCGCTAGGAAAGCACTGCCAGCTGTTAATTTAGTCCTAATTCCGTGTGAGTCAGAAATTGACAGAAATAGTAAGTGGTTATTAGTCCATACTCGCTCATAGTAAATTTACATTTTTTAGAGTTCTACTTGTTTTATTTGGAAAACTGATTGAACCTTAAAACTGTTAGAATTTCGAACGCAAAAAAAAAACATTAAATATGGAGAAAAGGGAAAAATAGATGCACTAATAATTTCTAGTGACGAATGCCCTCAGAAGAAATACTAATCCTATTTAAGGATCGTTAAATAGACGTAAAAATTGATTTATTTAGTTTATTGCTAGCGGTAGATCTTTTGTGTTCCCATAATACAGCCGATCTCATTGTACAACTCTGCAAGTAAGTTATGTTTGTTCCTTTCTCTTTCTAACACACAGGCTTTTGACACTGACGAACACGTCAAACCAGCTGTTGACACTAATGAAAATATCAAAAAATAACCTGGTGCAGCAACCACAATCGTAGCAGGAATGTAATTTTCAATCAAAAATGGAGCGAAATTCCAGTGCAAGGTTGCTGTGTAGGTTACATTTTTAAACCAATTTAGTATGAAAATGTTCAACCAATTTAAATGTAAGACAAATTTTTAAAGTAAAATTGTCGCAAAATAAATGGATTTTGTAGTTTTGATGAAATTTTATAATTTTCTTAAGATAAAGAAAGTTAATTCGGTCTTTTATGCCAGTATGACATATCATGCACTCATAAACTGACATTAGTTCATATTAGGCCCCAAAACCATAATAAAATGAGCGTAAAGTTAGCTTCCCAGGTGTTAAGCAACTCAGTCGAAAGTGCAATTTGAATACTTTATCGTCCCCTTTATTCTTCAATACAGCAGAGTTTGTTCTTTTCTTTTTTTCTTATATTATTTAACATTTTTAATAGTCTTGTTTTTGGAGCAACTGTAAACTTACTACACTGTTTTTTTTTTAACTTTCACAGCGTCTTAGGAACAAGGAGATCTCCTTGAGGAAGCTGAACGATTTCCTTATTCTTTGAAAGTACATGATAAAGACGTTCGTGATACCACAAAAACCTTTAGTTTCATTAAAGGCTAGCTCCCTTATATTAATAACTTAAGACATTTGTGGCGATTCTGGTCAGACAAGGGATTCAAACATTTAATGACCCAAAAATTATGACAGGATAAAATAGAAAACTTTTTTGGACTTATTCGAAGAGGTGAATCTTTGATTCAAAAATAACTCCGCAATGTTTCACATACCTCTTCAGAGAAGCCTGAGGCATGTGTCGATAAAGGCAATTGCGAAATGTTGCCTGATGATTTAGGGGAATTAATTTCGACCAGCACTCTTTAGGAAGCCTGTAGTGATAATTTGGTCAGGGACACCTGCTGGCAAACATTTCAAGTTCTACCTAGGCCTACTTTAAGGTCTTTTCAGAGTAATTTTCTTCATCTTAGTGCCTTCGTATATTTTTGTGTCTATTTATATCAAAAATATTTTAAAATGCATAATTGCTTGATGACTTTGCCCAGATTTGATAGTGGTGTTAGTGAAAAGGAGTGCCTCTTTACAATGCAGAAACAATGCAGAAACAGTGCAGCAACTGCGAACTCGTGAAGTCGACTTCTGATTTTATTGACTTTATTTCAAATATCAAAAAAATTTATTCGAATAATTTCGATTCCATTTGTCATAGAGTTGGTTTTTCCCAAATACTCTTCGAGAAAATGGTTCCCTTATTTTTTTGCGAAAACTGCAAACCAGACGTCATTATTACGAAATATTTAAGAATAAAACGAAGAAAATAAAACTTACTGCTAGACATTTGGTTGTAAGCAAAGAAAAACAAAAGAAATCACGGTTGCTTTGTTGAGTATCACATACATTTTTATGATGTTTTACAAAATTCCATAAAATTATCAACCTATTGAAACTTTTGTGTCAATAACATACTACAAAAAACAATTTTTAGCATATATTTTCTTTTATTTATCTAGTTTTTATATAGTTTCCTATATCAGTTAGTACTTTTCTTTGGTACCAATGAGTAAGACTCTGCGCTGAATCGGCTCTGAATTGGGTGATCCTGATCAGGTGTGAAAAGCTGTGAATCGAACAGCTAATTGATAACTTACTTGTAGACCTGTACAATTGCCGATCTTCTAACTTACCTTGGGGCTTTACTTAACTTGTGAGAATATCTGCTTCGCAGTTTTTTCCTAATTATCACAGAAGCGACACGATATGCTCAATTTGTTAATATGAGCCTTGAAAAATATTTTCTTGTCAGATCATTTATTAGGATGCTAAAATTATTTTTTTTAAATACTGCTAGTTTAATGCTTTAACCACTCGCCATTGCTTTAGTCGCAGTCCGACCTTCTTACGTCGGTGTTATTCTTCGGCTCACTTTTTTGAATTCTTCTTTTATGGGGGGTCAAGCTATTGATATAAATTATTTATACATTAGGAGAGGTATGAAGAGAGACCTATATTACGTCTCAGTAGCACTTGGTGGCAAGAGTGACCCTCTCTCTCTTTATTTTTCATCTCTCCTGAATATTTTGAAGCTATTTTCGGTGTCAACTATGGACCCCTAATAGATGAAGTCCATCTCAGATAAAAATGTGTAACTTTGAACAGTGACATGACGGCCAAGGCACCGATGCTTTGTCAGAAAATACGTCGTTTTGATCTTGTTCGACGCAAGTTTCGTTAATTATTTTCTTCAGGCCAAAGAAATTACGGAGCAGTGTAGTTAGTGAGAGCACCTAAAACCACATCGTAAATCGAAGCTGATATTGCACCTATTAGATGGCATTGAATTCGACTACCGCTAATTCTACTTACAGCTTCAAAAGCTGGTGTTGACATCGGCAGTAGTCTGATATGAAAACTTCTATTTACAGCTGTAAAATTTTATTTTTTCCATCGCCTCAAAATCAAATGAAGTTTATTTACTTTCTCCCAATTATTACCTTTCTTCCGTTTCTGTCAGTTCATTTTTATAAAGTTCTCATAAGTCAATAGTCACACGTGCTCATCGGAAATGGAAAAGTACAAACATACAAATTCCCAGCCATAATTAAATTCCAGATGTGAATCATCGTAATATGCATACAAACATATCTACATTTTAGTATATGCCAATACACAGCCATACGCCCAGACGCACGAGCATAAAATCATATGGGAACCACGCCAGGCTTGACATAAAGTCATCACCCTCACCGATGTTTAAACAAATGTGCATATGTTTATAAATGTGTACAAACACACATCTACCTACATACATACGTACATATTTAATTATATATGTTTGTAAATTTGATTTCTGTTTGCCATAGCGCGACCCAATTTGACATCTGATATATGCAGTTCATTTGACTTGGAAGTCATAATGAGCAAAATTCACTGGCGTCTGCTCGGGGAATCGCGCACATATTTTGAGAATTAAATACATATGTACATATCCACATTCATGTGTATAGCTTGGAGACAAGGCAATAGCATTCGCAGCATTGGTGGTCCTTTGTGAATTCTAAACATTTTGATTTTATACGAATGTTAGTACTTACGTTGTTTTTATTAGTAAATTGATATATTGGGTTTGTCTGTAATTTAGAAACTGTCAAATATTTACATTTCGCACGCTTTAAAAGTTTTATTGTGTGAAAACATGCTTAGCGCATAATTTGAATGAATTCTCGAATTAGGAGACGCAGTCTTTTGTGACTGACCTCTGTTGACTATTTTTAATTGACTCAAGCCATTGGTTTGGTTCACATGTATTGATTCAATGCTTGGGAGTAGGCTGGTCTCGAAAGCTCTAGGCGTATGAATTCTTAGTTAAATCTCGGCTACCACAGGCAAACCACAGACCAAATTTTTAAAATTTTTTCGTCTGTTTGCTTTTAGCTGATAAAATTGCCTAAAGTACTGAAATATTCACTTTAACCCAATTAAGTATCGGCGAAATTTATCTTGTGATTAGTGACTTCTCTGCGGACTAATTCGTCGTTTCCAATAATAATAAAATAAAATAAAATAAAATAAAATAAAATAAAATAAAAATAAAAATAAATAAAGTAAAATAAAATAAAATAAATTAAAATAAACTAAAATAAAATAAAATAAAATAAAATAAAACAAAATAAAACAAAATAAAATAAAATAGAATAAAATAAAATAAATTAAAATGAAATAAAATAAAACAAAATAAAACAAAATAAAATAAAAAAGAATAAAATAAAATAAAATAAATTAAACTAAAATAAAATAGAATAAAATAAAATAAAATAAAGTAAAATAAAATAAAATAAAATAAAATAAAATACAATAAAGCAAAATAAAACAAAATAAAATAAAATAAAATCAAATAAAATAAAATAAAATAAAATAAAGTAAAATAAAATAAAATAAAATAAAATAAAATAAAATAAAATAAAATAAAATAAAATAAAATAAAATAAAATAAAATAAAATAAAATAAACCAAAATAAAATTAAATAAAATAAAATTAAAAAAAATAAAATAAAATAAAATAAAATAAAATAAAATTCAATAAATTAAAATAAAATAAAATAAGGTAGAAAAATGATTATTGAATGGTGTAGCGAGAAAATTAACAGAAAGAAAACCTTAGTAAAGGAAATAATATTATTTAACATTATGCACAATCTGTCTAATATAAATAACGTGGGGTCAGATCACTTCATGTTCGGCTGCCCAGATATATATAGCTAAAACCCAAACAAGTTGATCCTGACTTAAGTTTTAACATATGTTTAATTTACTACAACTACTACCAAGCTCTTGAGATATTCAAGTAGGCTACTTGCCAATACTTTGCAATTTCCGGTACTTCTTGTAAGTCAATTTAAAATTTTTTTTAAAAGAGTGGCGAGCTCCTAAAAAGTTGAAAGCCTACAATGCTTTACACGTTCAATCTATTTACTCCTACTAAATAGCTCTGTCACATTGATACAAATTTTTGAGTTGACAACAGAGTACAAACATTTTTTAGAATTCAACCGACAATAGATTTGCGGCTTGTGGCTTTGTATGATTCACTTATTTATCATTTGTCAAACGAAATGTCACATTAGGTTCAAAAAGTTTTTGGCAACAAACAAAAGACTTAAATCTATGGATGCATAGAACTTTCATTTAGTTTATCTAATCACCAACATATGTATGTATACTGTTAATGCAACCAAACTGTCGGTGTAATATAAACAAAATGTGGTAACTACTTCCCGGAATATGCTCAAAATAGAAGTTGTCAGTATATATACGCAAAGTTAAAGCCCGAATTTCCCGATTTCTCTAATTAAAATTGTGGAATAACATGTTTTTGTCACACAAAGATATAGGGGTATTCGTAAAATTAAATACTAATCAAAAATATAATTTACTAAAATATAAAGTTTATCACTAATTCAATGCATTTTTAGTCAGTTTGTAATTCCAGCTTTTGTACGTAGAGAGCAGCAACAAACCACGCATTGCTTCTAATCTCTTCTCTTTTTATAGGGTTTAAGGGCCAAGTAAGCCGTAGCAAATCGAATTCAATGAGAAGAGTTGTCGAGAGAAAAGAAAGTGAAAGGAGAACAAGGTGATCTAGAGAGAGAGGAGGAAGAAAGGAAAAGAAATAGGTTTGCCAAAAGTGAAGGTGGGAGTACAATTTTTTGCGTGAAACCCTATTTTAAAGTCTTTCCGTATAGTTATAATGTCAAGTGTCAACGATTTTTCAAATTGAGAAAATAATAATAAACAAACTCAACAATGAATTTAAGTTCATGATTTTAAACTATTAGCCATTTAATACCGGGGCCGATATATCGGCTCTAGCTGCACTCGTGAAAAGTGCCAGAGCCGATATATCGGCCCGTACATTTTAGCGCTTGACTTTTCGCTCCGGGAGAACTCTATCCCAAAATAAATTTGTAATACGTTATATATGAACTATTATGCAAAATTATATCACAAATATATTTATGACTACATAATTTTGTTTCAGCAATGTTATATTACCTATAACAATTATATATTTTGGAATAGACAATCTGCCTTCGGCCTACAATTTTTTTACGTTATGTAATATTGTTTATCTTGTTGCAAAATATGGTCGAAATGCAAAGTATGAACTTCATAGTAATTAGCCCATATCAAATTATGATGAAAAGATTACTTTTTGTTTGTGGAAATACGTTTTGTAATAGAGAACTCAACTTTTATTTTACTTACAAACATTTATATCTTTGTTATTTATATGATTTTTAATGTGTACATAAAAATTAGCATCAGTGTTTCGTTCTGTTTTTCATCCCAAATATACTGCTTTTTAAATCACGTAAATATTGTATTGCGTTTCGTTTTTATCAGCATTTTCCCGAACCCTAGAAAAACTCTGAAAATAGCCCGGCATTTTTCGCATAAGCATTTCTTTTCTGCCCGGCACTAAACGGGTTAAAGTACCTGGGAGACTGTAGGGTTATATACTTGCGTTATATTAATTTTTAAAATTGTTTTTGGTTTACTGTTGTTAAATTTTATTTAACAAAATTAAAATTGATTATTCAATTTTTAAAACTTTATTTAAATTTTGAAACATGACAGTAGTTAATTCAGTCAAATTTTTAACACATTGTGTCAGGGCAATGTTTTCAGAATTATCTATTACAGCAATTTTAGAAGCTTCTTGATTATTAATTAAATTAAAAATTTAGCTGCTAAAGTAATAATTTCATCAGTAGTTTTATTGTTGCAAGAGATTAAATATAAGTATTTCTTTTGGTAATTTACTAATCCATAATTCAAAAAGAAATTCTTTACTAATTATAGAATAAGAACTAATTAGAGAGGTCATTTGTCGAAATAATTCTGATGGAGAACGATCACCAAGTTCTGTTTTAGAAATAAGTTGTCCTAATCTTTTTTTTCGGAAAGAGAAAATCTATCAATTAATGCTTTTTTAATAGTTTCATATTTATTTATCACATGCGGTGGATTAATTATATCTATAATTTTTGAATTTGGTTTCTTGTTGAAGTGCAATTAAAATATTCTGATATTTTATATTATCATTTTGAATGTTGTTTATTTGGAATTATCCTTCAACGAGAATAAACCAAGTTTCAGAGGATTGTTTCCAAAAATAAGGCAACTTACCTGATTTTGAAAAATTAAAATTATCTCTAAACATTGACAAAGTATTCAACATGGAAATACTATTAAAACAATTTCAAAAGATTTACTTAAACCTGCAAACATAATTACAAATACAGTACTTAACACGAACTCATCAACATTTTCAAAAAACAAAAAGAAAATAACATTTAACATAAATTAATTGATCGTTTCACTGGAGGGGGAGTATATGTAGGGTTATATACTTGCATTATATATTACTTGATTAATTTTTAAAACTGTTTTTGGTTTACTGTTGTTAAATTTTATTCAATTTTTGTTCTTTCAAAAATAAAGATATTTTTTATATAAAAATATAAATATTTTTTGAAAGAATAAAAATTGAATAATCAATTTTCATTTTGCTAAATAAAATTTAACAACAGTAAGCCAAAAACAATTTTAAAAATTAATAAAGTAATATATAAGGCAAGTATATAAACCTACAGAGACCGAGCTTTGCTCTGCATTTTCATAGGTTGTTATACAATTTAGTTAGCTTGAAATACTCATCAGTAAAGATAAAATGGTTGTTTGAATGAATAATTTCACTTACCAGCAGTGAAGCTTTTCAAGAAAAGATTTTTTAAAAACATATCTTGATAATGGAAAGGTATTTAACACTTTTTTCATTGGTAACAAATTTTGAATAGACATAATTACCCATTGGTAGCTGCTCAAATAAGTTTTCCCCATATCTTTGATGAGTCTTTACAAGTTTTCTTGCTGAATTGTATGGTTAGAGGCTGTTGATTGTTATCAAATAATCGAGAAAGAATAAGGTCACATGTGTATAGTTGTCGGTTAGTACTTTACATATCGGTCAACATTCCTTGATTTATTTTTTCTTTTTCAAGATAGAATTATCCATATATTTATAATATTTAATACTTATAAAATCTAAGCCAAACCTCCCTCCATACCGTATACGTCTCTGATTTTCTTTCGGAAGCATTAATTGTAACGTATTTGGTCGCTCAAGTCTTGAAAACATCACATATAACATACCATGCATGAACATCGATGAATTTAGCAGGAAAATACCTTTCGTTTGATACCCATATTGGCTTATTTCATTTCACTGAAAAAAAATTCAGTTAGGTGGAAACTCCGTAAAAACATCCAATGTGGCAACAGCTGGGTAAAAATTCTTAGAATGTAGTACACTATGTACATACCAAATTTCATCCAAATCGGTTGAACGATTTTTGAGATAGTCTGGTTATACAAATAGACAAACTTACAAATATACAAGTATAGCTCGTTTAAAGTTATAAGATAAATTACCAAACAAAATAAAAACCACACCCTCTCCTAGCATGTCCTTCTGATGATTTTTCACAGCATAGACGGGTCCACACTGCATTTTTAACGGCTTTTCTTAAAACCACTGTTTGAAAAGCTAAAGCTTCTCATTGAAAGTCTCATTGCAGACATTTTCATAAAAGTGCCCTTTTCCTGGGAAAATGCAACTGAAATGAAAACCTTTTTGGATCAACTTTTTAATTCTGAGTACATAGTCTAGAGCAGGTGCCGTCATTTCATTTCACAATCGTCGTCCTTGCTCCATTCACAGATATTATTACGCTCTTACGTCAAGATACTTGTTTTATAATAAATAACTTCAACATTTTTTCCACATTGTCAAACGAGGCGTGCGTATCTTTTAACTCTTTTTTCGTTAACTATTCATTCCGCTACAAACAGAAAGAACACTTAGCAACACATATACATAAGTAAAACTTTGCATAATATCTGGTCCAGGCAGTCCTTGTATAGACCTTGCATAATGGTTGGCTGGGTTGTGTATAGTTCAACTTGAGACAGTGTTGTTGACATCAGTTTCTGCCCCGCACCTTGTTTTCAATATGCTTTTGTCGGTTGAACATTTCACCATCTTTTGTATGTTACAAACTTTTAACCACAAAGCAAACGATTTACTATTTAAGTGTGGTCATTTAAGGATTGTGAATTTTGGGTAAGATTATGGTTATAAAGTTGAAGTATTTTTGCATGTTTTCCAACGATTTTGTTGTCATGTTAAATATTAAGCGCTGATGAAATTTTTTGTCAATGGCATGGATTACGGGATTAAGACAAGAAGTCTAAATTTCGTGCATATGCTTGATTAGCTTAAAATTAACCATGTGTGACATGTTCATATAGCGAGATATTTTTGAATTTTCTCCTATTAAAAGTTGTGGTTTTCCATATGGGTTAAGGAAAGAGTGGAAAAAATGATTTTCAATTACCTACCGACTAATGGGGAAATTCGTCCCCAGACAACTGAGTAACTGGATCAAAGGAAGCTCGGATGCTGTCAAGCAGTCAAAAATAGATAAAAGGCGGTTATAATTGTTCTGAGAGGTTCATTTTTTAACCAATAAATTGCTTCTGCCCATAGGTGTGAGCTATGAAAAGCTACATAGATACTTATAGGTACTTGATGTTTTCCATAAATATTCCATAAATATGCATAGTTGTTGGTCTTCAGCAGAGGTGTTGTGTGCCTACTTTTTTTAAATTTGTTGACAGTACAAATCACTCCATTGTCATTAAACGCAGTCTGCTCGCTTAAACTAATCTGAGAATTTCTCTATGCGTATCACAAGTTTCGAATTCCCTTATCTATCGCCATGGGTTCAGCAAAGCTGACACCTTTTCACAATCGCCGACTCACCTTAGTTCCAAAGAAAATATCAAAAAACCTGATAAATTTAAAATTAGGTATTTTGATGTTCACAAAAACAACAATCACTACTTCGCATTTTAAAAAATAAATTCATTTAATAACAGGTTCCCTCAGAGTGAATTTATTATAATGGATTCTATGTGTTATTAGGTTTTCCAAATTTTTCGGTCTCGTTCATGTTTCAAATTTAGACTGGTTGCTAGTACTCTCACTAAGATTGTGAAACAGTAGTTAACCACATGTTATTCCACGTATTATATGAGGAAAAACTTAAGATTTCTGGTTCTATTCCTTATCGCGAACTCACTCTGCACTGAAAATCATCTTAAACTTAATATTTCATTGCATAAAGTACTTGTACTGATTTGGCACTAGTACTCAGTACTTTCAGGGCTGCTACTTTCCAATAATATTAGATCGGATTTTGAAACAAAACAGAACATTTGCGTTTAAGTATGAGCCATGTTCAATATTGTGTTTTCACTGGTTCCCTTACTCTTCAATTTTGATAACAAATTATCCTATTACACTCTCGCACATTTAATAACCCGGAATAAACTATGAAATTTACTATCCCGTTTTGTTTCCATGACTTTGTACCAATGTGACAAACAAACACCACCAAAACAATGAATGAAAGCGTTTATTATTCAAAGGGATAAGCGCAACTTAAACCGCAACAAGAACAAGTAAATAGTCACATACACAAGAATTTAAATTAATAGGAAAGCTTACAATACGACTTTGTTTGTATGAAAGTAAAGAGGTAAAGTAAAATTAGTCGGAATCTTAAAACGAGAAATGCTATTGTAGTTTAGCATTCGCAAACATTGGCAAGAGTGTTGTATTTGCAATTATGTACGCTACTTATATACTTAAATGACTGCAGTTTTTATACCCAGCTGCTTATGCAACATTAGCTATGACTATTTTTATTAAGTTAATTCATTTACTTGCAAGACCTTGTAATTCGCAATCAGCTTAGAAAATATGCTAAAGACAAAACTTATGTTTGCAATCACAAAGCGGGGGCCAAAAACTCAGATCTACAAGTGCTCGTCTCCATTGAATATATAAAAGGTGTTACACGTGATCTACTATGAACACTTAACTTAGATTGAAGCAAATAAGGAGTGTGCTGTCGCGGGTGTCAAGAAGGCTTTATACCTTTCATGAATAAGCATCACGGTTTCTGGCGTCCGATTCTTAGTTACAATAAGTACAAACTGTGCAAAAACTTCACGGTCCTAACCTTTAATTTAAAGATATGTGTCCCAAAATTCGCTTAAGGGAACAGTCGATTGTATGGGAGCTTCAGCTTGCTGCGATCTGAATGATTTTCCCTAACCACATTACGCATGTAATAAGGACAAAATCTGCATAATTTTATCGAAACAATCAATTGTATAGGGGCTATGCGTTGTATTGGTTCGATCTTGTTGGTTTCGACGGCGGCTCCATGCCAAAATTTAGAGATATATCTGAAAAGCTGTGGGAGAGGTTAACAGACAGACGGCCAGACGGACGGACATGGTCATAGTCATTTCGGTATACTTATAGGTGGGTCTATATCACTCTTTTCTCATATTTACAAACATCGAACCGAAGTTATAATATCATTTCATGGCCATAAAAGGAAACAAATTAGGGAGTAGGAGTATAGTAGTGATCTATCATCTCACCTTTTACTGAACTATTTACCCATACTATTATTGTCAGTGCTAACGTCGACGTCACTTCGTATCTACAGCGACAGCACATCAATGCAAAATGGGTATTTACTAAAGAAATGTATTGACGGTGTCTTGTTATCGATAATTTCACAAGAAAAAGTGCTGTCTTCACAATAAAGTGCACTCTTGTACAGCTAGAAAACAATCACGTCAACGTAACTCATTTAGCCGACATCTCGATAATACCGCAGTAGCCCAGCTGTTAAGGATTCCGATGAGCAAGCCGAATTTTTTGTATTTATATATTTTATAAGATATTTTTTTTTAACCCGAGTAGGCTATTCAAAAGTCATTGTGGTTTTTAAGAACATCAAAAGTCCTGATTCTGAAGTATTAGGTTTCATGAGATTTCTATGTCAATCAAATTAAGTCGGCGATTCTGAGAAGTGACCTGCAAGCAATACAAAAGGAAATGCGATGCTTCTGAGATGCATAGGGGAATTCTTAAGTTGATTTAAGCGAGCAGACTTCAGGCAACTTTTAATTCAGAAACTTGGCTTCCAACCCCGACATTTTTGGAGATGTTTTAGCATATTTACACAATATAGCACTTTTCAGGTCAAATGAAACCTTTTCAAATGAAGTGAAACTTTTTTCAAGTCAAATGAAACCATTTCTAGATCATAATATATCACCCTTTCTAGTGTTTTGGTACTCTGTTAAATTAATTGAGAATATATTTATTATATGGCTTAGTACTTTTGTCCTTTTTTTACGTTTTAAATTTGAAAAGACCGAACTCAGAACTTTTTCAAAAGTGGGCGTCGCCATTTACCGATTACACCTATCTTCCCAAATAACTTTTATCATTACAAAATCAATATTTTCATCGTTAACAGTTTTTTTTGGCGGGATCAAGCTTATTTTCAAAATTGTTTATTTTTCGAATTTCTTCGCATACGGTTGCTTTGGAAGTGAAATATAACTGTTAATAAGGGGCTAATTATGTAAGTCACCATGACACTTAGCCTCTCTACCCCCACATTCACTTTCATCCTTACTTATGCGATACCATACGAATTCGAATAGTAACTCCCATTTACTGTGAACGATTTCCTATAATAAGAATATATCTTAAAACGAGAAGCTGTTAGCCGACTTCGTCCATTTTTCTCCCGAACATTCCCTGTAAAAGAAGTAATGTGTGTGCCAAATTGTCCCAAATAATTAGACATGTTCATGCTATTCAGCATTTCATTCATTTCTGTGAGTCGAGTGATATATGTATATACATATTTTCACAAGCGCCCCTTAAAAGATACTTGTATCGACATAAGGCCTAACTTGAGACATAAGTGGGAGCACACCATGCTTTTTACAAAAAAATTCATATTTTTGTATATACAGTAATAAAACAACTGTTGGTACCCTGTAAAAGTCGATGGAGTATCAGAGTACTCCAACACTTATCCTCATTCATATAAAACAGGTGGTCCAGTTTACATGGCATTGTCCGGTTATTGGATCACCTAATACATCTAGGACTCTTTACTTTGCCTCTGAATACCCTACGTGAGAGTACATTCAAAATGCTGCCAAAAGATTACTCTATAGAGAATTCTATACCAAAGCGAGAGAGGAGTAGGTGAACTATTGAGGACCACCTACTCCCTCTCTCGCTTTGGTGTTGAATACTCCATGGAGTAATCCTTTAGGAGCATTTTGAGAGTACTCTCACGTTGGCACTCCGTGGAGTATTCAAAAGCAAAGAAGCAGAGTACTCCCAGATGGATTAGGTGATCCAATCAGCTGACATTGCCATGTATTATATTCAAAATTCCCAAACCCAGGTCAACTATATATATTCGCAGAAGAAATAACTAAACCTATAGCAAACTTTGACTGTAGACTTAAAGATGTATTTTCAATGCAATGGGTTCTTAAGATTTACAATAACCCATTGACATGTTCAATGGAAAATATACCTTTAAACATTTAAGCGGAACTAATTATGATGAGGGGTGATTATTCTATTCCCCTGGAAATCGGTATTAATTTTTATTTAAATAATTGCGCTAGCAAATATGGTGCCACTAGGGACTTAATACTAAATATATATTCAATGTTTTCTACAACATATATATACGAGTCAACATTTTCGGCAATGACTCAAATAAATTCTAAATATTGAAACCAGTTAACTGACAATCACTTAGAGATATTGCTTAAAATAAAGTGTTATAATAAAGAAATTGAAATTGATGAATTAATAGAATTTCATAACATATGTAAATAGCAATTTAAAACTATCTCTTAAAAATTATGTATTTATTCAAAAATGTGATTATTTAATATTGTTCACACCAAATTTTAGCAAAATCAACCAAGCGAAACGTTAAATAATTAATTTTAAAAGTTGTGCTTCTTAAATATTAATTAATCAATATCGCATATAATAATTACTTTTTTGAAAAAATAACTTCAGAACCTAATTTTGCAGCCAAAAATTTACAACATTAGTAACTTTTGTTGCTTTGTAAAAGTATCACTTAAAGAAATTAGTGGCTAACTTCAGATATTTTGAGCCAATTTTGGAAATATAGTTCATTTATTAACGAATATTTTTTACATAAATTTTTTTCCACTTGAAATTAACAGAATTTATTTAAAATATATGTGCAGGAAGCACAGCAAGTTAGTTTTATTATTTAAAAAAAAGTATTTTTTAGCATGCAGGAAGCATTTTAATTTTAATTTGGTCACAGAACCATAGACCATAAAATCTAACTTTGAATTATCCAAAATTTGTTTAAAAAAAAATAAAACACAAAAAAAAGCACAAAATTAAAAACAAATAAAAAAAAAACAAAAAACTACAAAAAAATATAAACAAATATATAATATAATTAAAATAAATCACAAAACATAAACTTGAATTATTACTGATATATTAAAAAACAAGCTAAAAAGCTTTGTTTTTTTTTTAGAAAAACTGTGCAGGAAGCAGGCAAGCTTTATTTCGATTACAAAACCTTCAAATGTATAACCAAAATTTAAAAAAAACCATCCTTAAAACAAAACTTATTTTCAGTGCAGGCTTTATTTTGTTTCAAATCACATTCGAATGCCACTAACACATAAATTTTTTGTCTAATACACTAATTCAATCTCAATTCAGGCGCTCTCTTTCTGAAGCTGACTGATGTAAATACATACATATATCTGTATTTGAATGGTATATTCATATCTGTCCGCTTATCTGTATGTTTGAGTGCTTATACATGTTTTTTTCGGATTTTGCGGCTGGCTGTTTCTGCTGGTTGGTTGGTAAAAGCTTAAGTCGGATCTGGTCAAAATAGCAAACTATTGGCCAAGCACAGATTACCAAACAAAATACACCAACATCAGGGCCTAAGAGGGTATACCATGCAGACTTTATGTTTTGTTGAGCTCCCCTCAATATTTTGTAGAAGAAACCAGCACTAATACCCAAAATAGACATTCATATGTATTCATGCGCAAATACATATCTCTTGCTTTTTCAGTCCAATAAAACTTTTGAGCTTCTGAAGAAAGTTACCCTGCGAACAAACCAACAAGATCCAAACTGCCTCAGGACTGAAATGATATTTAAATCCAAATATAAAACTTAAGGGCATTTGACGATCTGCTCACGCTATGTGGGCATCCTTCAAACATTTTTAATAATATGAAAAAGTTAGTTTAAAAGTGATAAAACTACAAATGCCAAACAAATGCTCATATCATAGCACCATTGTAGGGGCGTGAGCAAATATGGAAACTTCTTAGAAGATGCAAACAGTGTATACAAAAACAAGTGAGAAATAAAAATAAAATAAAATAAAATAAAATAAAATAAAATAAAATAAAATAAAATAAAATAAAATAAAATAAAATAAAATAAATAAAATAAAATAAAATAAAATAAATTAAAATAAAATAAAAAAAAAACAAAATAAAATCAAATATAAAAAAAATAAAAATAAAAACAGAACAAAATAAAGTAAAATAAAATAAAGTAAAATAAAATAAAATGAAATAAAATAAAATAAAATAAAATAAA
Source organism: Merzomyia westermanni (assembly GCA_949987695.1). Lineage (NCBI taxonomy): Eukaryota > Metazoa > Arthropoda > Insecta > Diptera > Tephritidae > Merzomyia > Merzomyia westermanni. Next base: position 26,536,946 of record OX465291.1, read on the forward strand.
ACAATATAAAACAAAATAAAATATAATAAAATAAACCAAATTAAAGTAAAAAAAAAACAAAAAAAACAAGAGAAGTGACAGTGAAACAGTGAAGAATAAAAAATTAAATTTAAATCAAAAATAATACCTGTATTATAAATGATAAAGAAAAGAATAAGAAAAGGAACGGGAAGGAAAGGACAGGAAATAGTAGGAAAGGATGGGAGAAAGGGAAACCGCATGGAACGGAAACGATAAAGTGAAATAAAAATAAAAGTTGTATGTAAGAAGGAAAGAAAGAATGAAAATAGAAAGAATAGAAGTAAAATATGGAAAAGGAAAAGAATTGCAAATAAATAAAATAAACAGTAAAAATTTTGTTATTTGAATTTCAACCACGGGACAAACTAAAATAAAAGTGAAAGCTTATTCTATGTTCTGTGTTATAGAATTTTGATCTACTTCGGAATAGTTGTAACCTCATACGTTTTTGGGCTAATGTGTTTTTTCGCTGATGTATATGCATCTTACTTTTGCACTCACATATATATCTACACAATTGCATACCATGATTCAAATGCAGTTAACTCATGGAATTGCAGATGCCTGGCTACGCTAGACACTTATAATGCAATTCTACTTGAACTAAGCGCTATTTCGGGATGTATTTGCCTAAGCTCAATTCTGTAGTCAAGAGTAGCTAGATACTATGACGGAGAGCTGGTTGCATTTTGCACTCAATGCATAGCTGATTCGGGTAGAGACGCTTGCCTGTATTTGCACAGTTTATTTGTGATTTGTTTTTTCTGTGGTAATAATCTGCGTGTAAGTACAGGAAACACATACAGAAAATGTTCCTTGTACATCCACTCAATGTGTCGTCTATTTGCTTACAATTGCAAAAGCGATGGCTACCTTTTAAGGGCATGTCTGTACATTAGACTGTGCCAAAAAAAATCCTTTTTTTTTTGACTGATTTCATGTTTGCCTAAATTCCCTACAAAAAAGTTTTGTTGAAAATTTTCGTAAAGAGGACCGTAAACGTCTAACCAAGTTTTAGACATTGCTGTGCTTTATTGTTCAATTGGTTAATGGTCTAAAAAAGGTGGCAAAACATATTTTATAAAGTCAATTTATCGAAAGTTATTTACTATTTGAGTTAAATAAATTTTGAATTATATAATTCATTTATTTTGTTTTTCGTTTCAATTTATTTCCATCATCTAGAACCCTTATTTCATCAGTCTGAGGTTTGCTCTTTCTGTAACTCGATGCATGTATTTTGATTTGTATTTCCAAATCAACCATCAGAATTTGCCTTACTGCTTGTGGTTTGGCCCTAACCTCTGTCTGTCTGTCCGTATGTCTATTTGAACGCAAATTTTTCAAACATAAAATGTGCATGTATTGCTATTTTAAAAAAAATGTGGTTAGCAGTTGTTGCTAGGGAAGCTATTTATATACCAATAAACTAATGCCGGCCGCCGTGGATTGGCGGTAGTGTTGCCGGCCTACTACACCGAGGGTCCAAGGTTCGAGTTCTGGGACAGGTAATATCAAAATTGGTTTGAAAACGTTTTTCAAAACGGGGTCGCCCCTCGGCAGTTGTTTGGCAAAATCTCCGAGTATCTTTCCACCATGGAAGGCTTCTCAGAAAAAATGTATCTCCTTTGTAGATGCCGTTCGAAGTCGACAAAAATCTGTAGGTCCCCTCAATTTGTAGGGAAAAATTATAAACAGCACACCACAAATTGGAAGGGAAGCTCGGCGCAAACATCTCTTAGGAGGTTTATGATGGTATACCTATTTTATACCTGTTGTATATCGCGTATATACATTTTTTTAAATTAATTTACCCCTCGAAACGCATAACAGACGTGCTTTTATTGAAAACAATCAGCTGGCTGTATAATACGAACTGAAAAGTATTAAAATAGATCTGCGTAAATTGATATGCCATAACAGATCACTATTAGGTATATAATGTTCGGTTTCACCCGAACTTAGACTTCCTTACTTGTTTAGGGTTTAAGCCGAACCTTGCACAGTTACTAAATTCTGATAACGTATTCGGATCAGAATTCAACGGTGTATTTTTTTTCATATTGAATTTTGAGAACTAATACTAATATTTAAAAAAAAAATTTTTTTTTCGCTTCACGCTGCTGTACATACTTGTGTCACGATGCAATAGTTTATTCCACAGCAGCACTACTGCTTTCCTGAGCTTTTGCAATTTTTGAAATGCACTTTTCATCTACGAAAAGCCGTATGCCGTGTGCGACTAGCAACGACACTTTTACTCATAATTAGTACGAGTAGTAAAGTTAATGAGAAGATATGGAACGAAGGCAATTATAGACCACCACAAGAGACAAGATCATTCATGGCAATTGCAATCTGCTGGTCTGAAGACCAGAAAGTGTTTACAATTTTTATTTGTTTACAATATTGATTTGAATGATTGTGTAGGAGCAAGTGGAGATTCAAACATTTTTAAATTTTTTAATTTTCAACCTTGAGACATTTTGAGAACTTTTTAGTTCACAAGTGGACGTACAGCATAATTTTTCACTTCCGTTAGGCTATTAAATATTTATAAAAATTTATTAAATTTCGTTTCAAGCAAGGCACAGTTATATATTTAAAGAACCCACGCTTATTTAATTGACTTATTTTACCTTACTCAACCTTCTTTATCTCTGCGCGCACTCAAATGCTACCTTACTAATTTAACTTATCGTACGTTGGTTAAACCATCTTCTTAGTGTTTTCACCCCAACAAATTTTGTGGTCTTATTTTTGCATTTTGTCTGTTCATCTGCAGCTGATGCCCTTTGTACTTTATACTTTCGAGTACATACAATTTCATATGATACTCTACCGTAGAGCCAAGAAGCTGAAACTGAACTGGTATGAATTTGAAGCGCAACTAGTCGGCTGACTCTCAGATCTGAGATCAATTCAATTTGTAAGAAAAGAAAATTGTAGAATTACACTTAAAATAGTAAGAGAAGCACAATTTAAATCTCTAAACAGTTTAGGAAGCCTTAATGATCTTCTATGACAGAGTAGGGCCAAACTGTGACATAAACAAGCAAAGTGAAATTAACATGTTTTAAATCAAATCAATCTCTCGACACTCGAGCTAGTTCCTGTCGATGCGAACACCAGAGCGCCCGAGTCCAAAAGCACTGTCACACTCTCGAAAAACCATGACGTAGCTAATTTGCTGACGCATTTGCAGAGATATTATGTTGCCATTTTTGTAGGCAGAAAAAAATTTTTCCAGAATGAGATATTGGAAAGGGTCTTTCCGCAAATAATTAAATGCATCGTAGGTTGCATTGTTTGAATTTCTCAGGCACTTGACTCTCTATACACCCGGGAATAATGTGTGGTATGGGTGCAGAACTCACAGCACTGACGTGCAAAATGGTTTTCGGAGTGACCCTAGCCTACGAGCAATGCTGTGGTGGAAATTAGTTGAAGTGAAGTGAAGAAATGCCAGAGAAAGTTTAGCGAACTAACGCTGGTGCAATTACGGGGTTTAGATTATGCCCTACAGAGGCAATGGAAAAAAAGCCCAAGACTCTCTTAGGTTTAAAGCCACTGGAAACTGCTCACAATATTTTGCTAAATGTTTACTACGCCCATATTAAAGAAGATTTCTTTAATTCTAGGAAATTGCTGTAGCAGAATTAAATTTCTAGGAAAGCCCTTCTGGAAGCCATTGTAAAGATAGGGATCTTAAGTACCTTGCCCGACACCAGTCTAAGGTTCCGGAGAATAGTGCATGCAGTGTACTTAAAAGCTTTTTTTGTGAAAGTTTTACAAATCTGGCCTTTTCATCAATTATAGACTAGTACTCATTTTTACAGAGCACTCATAAGTTGTATAGTTATGTATGTAGTTGTGTATTGTAGGGTTTTCTACAAAAGTTGTCTATTGTTGCTTTTGTAGATTATTTGCTTGTTTGTTTCTTTACACCTGGTTTGTTAGCAAACTTTTGGCAGAGCTTAAAACAAGTAGAAATGTGGAGATCAAGAACAAAGCTAAGGCTTTTGGAGTTTTGTTAATACAGAAGTATACAAGTATCTACTGATGTTTGCATGTGTTTGTACTTTTTATTTACTGGGGAATGTAGTTGTTGTTGTTGTTCTGTTGACTGTGCACAAAAGCAACAGTGGCCTGTGGTTATGCGTATAAATTCAGGTTTAGTAAAATTATTATTGTTATGTTTATGAAGTGCACCCTCATACTTAAAAAAAGTCTACTTTATTTTCTCCATACAAAGGTCTAAACATCATACAAAAATACTTACATATTAACATGTGGTATTTGTGTGTGTGTTTGTGGCTACTCGTAAATGAAATCTCAGTTTGTTTGTTTGCATTTTATCAGTTAGCCACAGTTCACACAAAAAGCAAAAAGATAAAAGCTTAACTCAACAATTCACAAACAGGTAAATAGTTAAATGGAATTGTTTCCTTAATGAAAACAATTGTTCGCCATTGTGCTCGTTCGCTTTAATAAGCGCACAAAAGCAGCACGCAGCTCACTTCATAGAAGAAGACAAAGTTTATACATTCGACCATCTGTGTATGGGAGTTTCCATCGTAACGGGTACAGCAACTGCTGAATTTATTTTTAAAACTAACGATATTTTCAATGTTGAACAAGGAAGGTCAAGTAAGCCTTTAACTAATTCTTATATAATTTACTTTGTTCGATAAGTATTTAAGTTTTTGGGGGAAATATCAGATATGGAAAAAAACAATATCTGGCAACCTCAAACGGTGGCCCTGCCTAGAAATATTTCTGATCAAATGTGACATAAAATACCTTTTGTTTGATACCCATATTGAGTTATCTCATTCTCTTATCACCTGTCAAAAATTGTGACAGCGTAACTATAAGTCATACTAGCAGATTTGTATTCAAAAATGTATAGCTAAGCCCCGCGAATGACATAAGAATGGAGGAATTTTTACACGCGCACAAGTGGAGAATGAAGAAAGTTCAGGGTTGCAAATGAAAAAAATATGCCCGGGTTGCTATCGTGTTGTATCATCACATTTTTAAATTCTTAATGAGTTAATTTAATTTTAATTTATTTTAATTTAAAATATTAAAAAGAAAATCATTTTAAAATGTATGCCTAATGACAAAAATATGTTTTGTAGTATATATCAAGAGGTGTTCTTCAATATTTTAATTGCAACAACTCGGAATCTTCAAATCTCGTACAAGTTTTAATGGAACTGACAAAAGAGAACTTCCTCCAGCTATGCCTAAACTATTATAATCAAATGTGGATAGATGCACATAAGCTCAAGCATTCCAATAAGTTCAGTTATAAAATTCTTTTGGAATAAATAAAACAGTTTTTATGTAAGTTTTTAGTTCTCATTGCAATAACTGTGTATTATAAACCTCAAAAAATTAGTTTCATGTTAAAAGCTGAGTTCCTCAGATTCGACTTTATTATATATTTTGACGAAAGGTTTTATCATATACATGTAATGCTGCATTCGTATGAACTATTTAATTTTAGAATTTGAAATCATCATTACCTTAAATTGCTTTGTAGAAGAGGAGTAAAGGTGCCTTTATGTGATATCACAAGAGGCCTTCTGATACAGGCTTAATTGTTCCTCTCCGGCAGCCACCTCAACTTAACCTAAAACTTTATTCGAAATCACTTCACATTCAATTTACACATTTTTTTTATTACTCCTAGATCCTTATAATTTCCTACAAGTGAAAGTCTTTGGCAATTCTCTGTGCCATCACCCAACTAACAAAAATTTATATTTGCAAGTTAATGCAGTTTATACATCAATTTCAAATTTACTAAATTTTTTTTCCAAACTTGGAAGAGTAACGGCTTGTCTAAAACTCAGGTTTTTCTTACTAATGTATCAGATAGTTATATTCTTTAAGGTCCCTTATTTTCTAAGTTAACCCGTGAATGAAATATCATTTATTATATTGACGTACATATTAAATATATTTGTGTACAACCAAATGAAACTCTATGCAAAAAGTTACTCTGCTAATCTATTGTGAATGCTTCTGTCACAAATTCGCCACTTGTATGTATTCACAATGGTCTAACGCAGAATTGAAATCCGCGATTTATAAGGTGTAGTTTCATATCCATCAATCTTTATTTGTCATTTCGATGATACATAAATTTTTTTCTGCTTGCCTATGAAAATGTTTGAGCTGAGAATAACAAAAATAAGCAAGCAAATGTAAGTTCACAAATTTACCTTCTCTAATGTATGTATGTATGTAAAAAAAACAGATTGACCGATCATACCAGAAATTAATACAATGTGACAATATATTTACAAATCGGATTTTTCATATTGCATATCTGTAGCAGTATACCAGCTGGACCATTGTAATGAGACAAGGAGTTAAATAAATTGAGTCTTCAAGCACTCTAGAAAAATGACAGATATGGCATATGGCATTTTTCATTCTGCATATTTCTGTAAATATCCGCAACAACTGAACTTCGGAAGGAGTTATATGAGAGCTATCGCTGAAACCTGCAGAAAAATCAATGAAGCTCAAGCGCAGTCATAAGCAGTAGCAGGAGTCCGAGGAGGACCGATATTTAGCCATGAGGAAAAGGGTTTGCTACTCAACTCCAATATGCTCTTCAAGTTTGCTACAAGAACACTATTAGCGTCCTTGCAGTAGTTGGTTCGTCTCTTCACCGTACGGTGAATTATTTTAATAGAAGTTACAGGCATTATTCCCATTAGGTAAAACCCCAAATGTAGACAGAAATCTAAACTTTTTTATAGGACAGTGATCTTCTTTTCCGAGGCCGATCGACATCCCGTATCGTACCAGTTGTTCTTGTAGGCTAGCTCAAACAGTATTGTGCCCTCAGAATTTTTGCGTAGTTAGTAAAAAATATGCACCAACTGACCTGTTTCAGCGTTTGGCCGAAGAGTGCTCTCAGAGAGACGCTACAAACTTTTCTTGCGTTGCTGTGCTCACTAGCGTTACAATGAACCCGTAGCAACATTTTACTATCAAAAATTTAATTTTTTATAAAATCTTTAAAAAATATGCATTCACTGCTCAAATTTATTTACTTTCCATTTTGAATATCGCGCCAGACAAATTACACCATTTGAAGAAAAAATCTATTTTTTTATATACGAGTATGTATTTATTTCTATTGTTTGAACTAAATTAATTTCACTTCGGTTTCGTTGCGGTTTTAAATCTAATACATTTGTATGTTTGGGTAAAACATGTATTTTGAGGTGCAGTAAAACACAAATCTAGTCATAACAAATACTAATTTAAAACAAAACTTTTTCATTCCAATCACACTAGTTTGGAAAAGTCCGATGCTGTACGAAATTAAAAATGATTCCGCATGCATTTTTTTTATAAATAAATACACAAAAATTTTTCTACTATTTTAAGTGTATACTCGTATACGTATTTTACAATTCAATTCTTAGCTATTACGTTTAAGAAAAAAGTTTAAGAAGACCTTTTGAACCAACTCTAAAATATGGCACTTTCGAACGGTCAGCCACCCGCAATTGAGATTGTATTTGAATAAAATAACATATATCCATAAATAACTTATAACTCCAAGATCAAATTAGTGGTGAGGTTTTGCTCCATATTTGGATAAATAGATATCCTTTAACCTTTTTCGAGCAATATGATATGGGTATGACTGAAACTACCCCAAGAGTTTATTTTATTATATTTTTTATTATATTTTATGTAATTTTTTTTTGTCATTTTATTTTAATTTTAATTATTTTATTTTATTTTATTTTATTTTATTTTGTTTTATTTTATTTTATTTATTTTATTTTATTTTATTTTATTTTTTTAAATTTTATTTTATTTTATTTTATTTCTTAATTGATAGTAGAGGAAAAATTACAACATTATGCACAGCGATGGTATGCGATACCATGTTTCGAAGTGCCCAACTTCTCATCAGACCCCTTCTCGGACACTGAGATACGAACCCAAGTGTCTGCACCAGAGCCGCTGTTAGAGTACTCTAACAACTAAGCTATGATGCCCTGTAGCGTCACGATGCATTTTTCCTCTAATGTGCCATTTGCTTATTCCTTTTATACATTCTTTGGTACATATATTTTTTTTTATATGTCAACTCAAGTGTTCTATGAACGCGCCTAAAAATATTCCACTTTCCTTGAGTTGACATATAAAAAAAATATATGTACCAAAGAATGTATAAAAGGAATAAGCAAATGGCACATAAGAGGAAAAATGCATCGTGACGCTACAGGGCATCATAGCTTAGTTGTTAGAGTACTCTAACAGCGGCTTTGGTGCAAACACTTGGGTTCGTATCTCAGTGTCCGAGAAGGGGTCTGATGAGAAGTTGGGAACTTCGAAACATGCCATCCCATACCATCGCTGTGCATAACGTTGTAAGTTTTCCTCTAATATCAATTAACAAACAAAACATAAAAATTCGAGCTTTGCTCCAACAACAATCACTTGTGTTATTTTAGTTTATTTTATTTTATTATATCTTTTCTTATTTTGTTTAATTTAATTTTGTTTTATTGAGTATAATTTAATTTAATTTAATTTAATTAAATTCGATTTTATTTTATTTTATTTTATTTTACTTTATTTTGTTTATTTTATTTTATTTACATATCAAAAAACAGTTGCTTGTATCGTTGAACTTTGCTTCTTATACTAGTTTTGAAGTAGTTTCCAACTAATTGGTTGGCTGCACAGCTACAAGTACACTAATATGTATGTTTGTGTGTATAAATGCAATTTACCTTGCGGTCAACATCAGAACCACCATTTGTCATATTAAAATTTTCAATAGAATTTAAGCCGACAAGTGAAATACCACAAAAACGCACCTAAGGTAATGACAACAAAGGCATGTGTATAAAACTAAGTCATATTGAAGCTAACATTCACACACATACGTAATATATATCACAATGCAAGGAATCGACGATAACCAAATAATATTATTAGCACGGTATTGTTAATTTAAACACAAAATTTAAAAATGTGGTAAGCTGCCAAAGTTTTGTGTGTGGAATTACTATATGGAGTGTAAGCTTTGAGGTATGACTTATTTGCAAATATATCTATGAAGTTAGTTGTGATATAAACTATTTACGTCCTCCTTCAATAATTGCACTATATTTAAGCAACAAATATGTGCTTCGTTAGGAATAAGTAAGCTTACTGCTTATATCGAATCCATAGATAAAGCTTAGTGAATACAATCGATGTTTCGTAATTCATTTGGCGAACAGTAATTTTAAAGTCAGCTTGAGAAATACAATAGAGACTCTGCTAGTTCAATATAAATGCTTAGAAACTGGTTCAATGCATTTCGTTGTACGAGTATGGTCGAAAGTGATGGTGCTTTGCCAGATATGAACCCGGTACGCTCCCGCACTCCCTTACGGTACATCATCGACTGTCGCGGGAGCAATTTGGTATGCCTATAGGAAACTTCTACATCATCTTAGGCCGTCCTTATGTACGAAAGGATAAGGTGGGTAATCAGAGGTATCATATCCTTAGATCAACCATCAATTTGCACTCCATTACTTTTGTGCCCCTCACTCGCCTCTTACGACAGGTATTCCTGCATATTCTAACCTACTAAACCGCTGAGCTTTTCTTCAAACCGAATAGTTATGGAAGCTTCATGCCCGAAATGTGCAAGTCTGTCAGAACACTGTAATTTCAAATGAGGCTCTTCATATGTTCTTCCATATTCATCAAAAGATTCTTATCCCTTTAAATCCCCCATTTTTTCTTCCTTTTTTTCCTATATTTTATCTCTGTTTCACAAGCTTTTCCTATTATTGCTAATATCCTTTATCACATACACTTTATAACATTAACGTTCTTATCGTACCTCTTCCCTTAATGTTCTCCATGCTCTCCCTTTTTTCTTTTCATCTTCTTCTGCCTGTTCCCCCTCTTCTTCCACTACCTTAGCCCTTACATATTCCTGGTTTTATTCCTGTTACTTTTCCTCTCCACCCGTCCCTAAATCTCAATACCAATTTTACTCCACAACATATAGGATCCGTATATAGAATATCTATATTCCAGCACTACTTTCTTGCTGATTCCATGTCGTCGAAACATCATATTTCCGGGATGTTTTAACCACAACTAATGAATCGGTATATAGGCTGAAGCTGAGAAAAGACGATGTCCCATAGCCGACGGTGTACAGAAGTGGAATTCAATTCAAGGTTCTGCCCAAAATTGGAAAAAGTAAATGAGGTTGAGAGGAAACAATGTATCGGGATAGAACTTTTTACAGTTACATGTGCGACGAGTAAATGAATTCCTTTATTTTCGCTTTGCATTTTAGTATCTGACTTAATAATGCTGCTTAGCTCTTATACAAGAAAAAGCAGAAAACATACAAACTTTGGCAAAGGGATTCAGGTAAACTTTGCCGGCCTGAGCAGTTCGGTATGAACCGTTGTGCAATCACGAAGCTGCGAGCTTGTTAAAGCACGTAAGCCTGGCGAGTTCAAATGCATAAAGCAGGTCAAATAAATATATGCTGCATGTATATGTAGGGCTCGAGTAAATATGTATGCATTTATATATGCGTATACGATTTTCGCAAACATTCGCTTTATTACAAGTTAATTAACTCCAGCTCGAGCAAGTGGCCGACGAAATTCCAATGAAGATGACAAGTAAGAGAATATACATATGTAAGTATGTACACAACCTCAGTGAATTTCATATGAAATTGTGTTTGGCACGCTTACTTAAGCGAAAGCAAATATGTTTACGCTTAATTTTATGCACAGACGCGAGTGAAGTTTCGCACTGCATACCCAACAGTTTTAATTTTTTAAATCTTTAATTTAAAACTGAGGCAAGGGATTGTCGGCAAAGATAATTGCGTATATTATATATACGATGTCACTTTCAGCATAGCATATATTTGTATGAACATGTATATTTACACAGATGTGGGCGCTTATTATTACGAGTGGTTGTAATTCAACCACAAAACTTTATTTTGTATCATTCATTTGCTGTTCGTTTCCTTTGCCTCTCTCTTCTTTCCATTCGTTGCTGTTCCTTTTCTTCAGCTCTATTTTATTAGCTTTCTTTGCTGGGTATTGTCTTTAGCCTCCTTTCTTTGTCAAAATTAACTTTTATAATTGATAACTTAAATCTGCAGGTAGGAGTCCCCTTTCAAATATGATATAGAAACCTAAAAATCAGTTTTCTTGCCAAAAAAAGGAACAAAATTACAAAATTTTATTATTTGGGTATAGCTCTACTAATTTATAAAGCCTTCATGAAAATTAAATGGTATTTTAACTTTGGTCCGATGTTTGTAAGTGTGAGAAGAAGAAGATATAGACCCACCAATAAGCTCACCGAAATGATCAGTTCGATGAGCTGAGTCGATCTAGCTATGTCCATCTGTCCGTCCGTCTGTTTGAACGTAAACTAGTCCCTTAGTTTTAGAGATATCTTGATGAAATTTGGTATGGAGCCCCCCACAGGCGATGTGAGCGCTCTCCTTACTTGTTTGCTTAACTTTTGTTCTATATTCAAAAATTTCGGTTGCCACAAATAAAAAAATTTAGAACCGTAAACAAAAAATTTGTAGAAAATTGGTCTTATTATCTTTATTCTTATCGCCCACCTCTGGTACCGCAGTATGCATGTGTAATTCATCAATCCAGCAAATTTGCTACGGACTTTTAGTACCTACATGAAAGTCACGTTGTACTGTTGCTTTTTTTACGATCTTGCAGAATGTAAAGAAATGTTCATGCTGCGGATGTAAGCAAAGTTTGTGAATATGAAAATATCTGCATCTTAAGTAAGTAAGAATTTAATATTCACGCGCAAATATTGCATGCACCTGAAAGGAAATGCATTTATAAAGGCACAGCGTTAACTAGAACTTCCTAATAATGAAAGCACACACGAAATTCGTTCTAGTAACTGACGTTAATTACTTAATTATTATTTAATTTTCATTTTTAAAGCAACTGACACCATTTCTAAGGAGAAGTGCTCTACTGACTTTGGTATTTCTATTTGTTTTATAATATAAATAATCTTAAAAATTGTCTAAAGCTCTTATAACTTTTTGTGCTCTTATCTGTATGTAGTCAGTTTAAATTGATGTTGCCACTACGTCGCATGGAGTCAAATAGTATTAAAAGAATTTGAAAGCTATCATCCGAAAGCACTTCGTGTTTATGAAATTAATATCGCTTTATTTAGATCAAGGTATTTTTGAGGTGGTTTTGAAACTTTAAAATATAAAAGAGTTTTAACTAACTCACTCACTACCTCACTTATGATTGAGATTAGCTAGTTTTAAAGATCACTCTTTATTTGCTGCGTTTTAAGTAAGCGAAAATGCACCTTAAAAATGTTGCTGGTAGCTCAAAGTAGTCAAGTTAAAATGTATGTTGGAATAAGTTGCTAAAATCTGTGTAGATTTCGTAATTTAGTATACATTTTTAAATTTTCTAGAGAATTAAGTTTAGTACTTTCATTAGTAGAGATTTTCAAAAGAGATAAAAGTTGAGATCCAACTACACAATATTCTTCAGCGAGAGAACCATTCAATAATTTCAGTTCGACTGTTTACAATTTTTGTACACATTCAAATAATTCCTGCAAAAGTATCGAGTTTCAATTGCTTAAGCTCGAAAAAAAAGAAAAAAAATATATATATATAACCTTTTTACCAACACATAAGCACGGTATTAATTTTTTGCCGTTGTGTAATCATGTGTGTGTGTGGTTTAAGCCAGCAAAAATCATTTTTGCCACTAACTAAGCTAGCCGCTGTCATTCATTCACTTCCGCTTCGTGAGTAGAATGCAACTGAAAATATCACAGCCATATTCACTTGCAATGCCATATTAACTGACATGTACGCCGTCGTCTTATGTCTAAGGATATTTTTGTGATTTAGTTTTTTATTTCTTTTTTCTGCAATGATTGCACTCCTTTCAGTATTTTATGTCATCCATGCAGCGATTTCCGACGCGTACAGCATACAGATACAAATGCATGTTGGAACATACCCTGCAGGAAACTCGGTTACTAGTGTGACAAATTTCTGGTTTAGAACTTGATCTAATGTGTTAAATAAGAATAAGCTCATTCGTAGTAAGAGTTTTAATAATACAAAACTGGAAGTAGAGTAGCCATTAGTAAGAATTTTTCACTGAAATGGTTTTAAAAACATTTTTCTCCTAAAATTTCAATTTAAGTTCTTATTTTATATGCTACAATAAATATATTTATTAAAAAAAATTTTGAACGCATTTTCAAAGGTTTAATGTTTAAACGAGACCTGTTGTGTAAGGATTTTATATTAATCTTTATTATTGCTGATTTAATTGTTTATTTTTTTGAGAAGCTATTAGCAATGTTGTCATTTTTAAATATTGATTAAAAAAAAAATTTTCTAAAAAAAAATAAATATTAAAACTATTCAAAAGTTTAATATTTGAACCAGACCTGTTAGTAGCGATAAGATATTGATCGCAATGTTTACCGAACTAATTTATATTTCTTTCATAAGCCTTTTAATAATTTACTACCAATGTTTTATATTCTAAAAAAATAGATAAGTTTTGAATTCTTAAAAATATAACTACTAAAATGTTGTACTAATTCGGTACTAGAGAAATAGTGAGTCTGGACGCATTAGGTTAACGGTCGAAATTTTTCCTATAGGTTATATAAGCACGCAGAGACTTACTTATTAGAGTAAGCTTTCAAGCATCCATGTGGATGGTAACTCTTCTAATGCTGTATTTAGGACAGAAGTTAGTATTCGTCTTGAAAAAAAATATACATTTATGTACTATTTACATTTGTAATGGTAATTTGTAAGAAATATTAGGTTGGTAGTTTTTTTGTGAGCAAAATTTGTTTAAAAAGTGGAAAATAGTCTTTTAGCTTTTAAGTTCAGAAAAAATTAAAATTGTCACACCGTATAAAATTTGAATCACCTCAAATCGTTCCACATACTGCAGATCTTAATCTCAGAATCAACGCAAAAATACACGTCATATATAAATATGCTAAAATGATGCAACAGCTCAAGATTTCTTACACAGAAAAAATAAGAAAATATTTCTATATATTATTCAGAAAGGGGTTGACTGGTGAGTGGCCCGTTACTAGTTATTCAAGAAACGCTAAGAACGAATAATATATTTTTCTTATTCCGAGTTATTCTTTATTCTGCTAATTCGAAATTAAAATTTAATTATGTTTCTTCATAGTTATTAGGAAAAAAAGTAAGGTTTTCTCTTGTCGCTGACACGATTCGAAATTATTTCCAGAAAGTCCTCTGTTAACTAAGACGCAACGGTTCCAAAAGTGAATTGGTTCCAAATACGTTTTAAAATGATGTTCTTCGGTTCCATAATAACTTAGTGCGCTCAGCAAAGTCACTTGTTTTTAAAACCTACTGAAATAAGACCCGAAAATTAATCGTGTTCTTAATCGAAACCGATAACGGCATGGGTATCACACGAAAGATATTAAACTCTAGCTAGCTGGTCTATATTTAACTACTAACTATGCATTACGTACTGTGTATTTTGATGAAATGACAACATGAATGACAACGCAAGAAAAAAAAATATATACTAACATTGGAGGGTGATATTGTGAATTATAAGCGCCAGCGCAAATGCTTCAGTTGTTGGTGCTGCTTCTTCTTTGTTTGTGCAAGGATTCAACCAAATGCGAAATAAATAGTAAAAGTTTTAATGCCATTGCAGTTAGAGAGCGTAAAATGGGATTTTCTGTTTCAAACGAATTGGAAGTAGGTACTATGAAGCAGGAGAGACAGCGGAAAAGAGTAAGAAAAGTGAAAGGATTTGATGGACGTTGTTGGTTTGTTGCCAATGGTTGGCGGCACAAATCATCTCTGTTACTATGCGCTTCTGTTATCATTTGCTTGCGTTTCTCTCTCTGTACACTATTACTTCATGAAACCGTCTAGTTTTTATAAATGAATGTCTTTATGACTATACAGTCTAAAATTGCATCTAGTGCATGGTGTATTCAGCGATATTTTATTTCTTTTTGTGTCTATATCTTCGGCTTTTTGTTTTCTTTTTTTTTTAACAAAATGCAATACACTCGTACTTTTTCGTGGAGCAGCAAACCTTTGTATGATACTTAGGTTTTTTTGGCACTTTTTATACATATTTTCTTACCTAAATAAAATAAGTTTGTTAGCTTTTCTTATATTCAGAGCTGAGTGATGCAATGCGATGCTGAAACTAACAACTTAATGAGCGCATTTTACTTAAATACGAGGTTTATTGAGGTCTCTCCTTTTCGGAAACTGAAGTATGTTGGAGCTTCTTTAAAAGAACTATGCTGAGAATCGGCAGAATATAACACAATATTAAGGTGCTGTCTAAAGCAAGAACAACATCATAATTTTGAGATCAAAATTTGGGTTGACTTTAAAAAAATTTATCGGTTTAAGAACAACAGCAAATTAATTTTGAGCTTAAAATGTGGTTTGTATTCGAAACCTTTTAGGGTATTACTTCGCTTTTGAATGTCTTTCAGTATGGAACTAAACTGAATCAAGGTTCTTAGACCTTAAAAAGGTTTGTAGACTAAACTTTATGTTTTTTGCCGTAGCTCAGTGGGTAAAGCACTCGACACTGGTGCGGATCACTTCGTTTTTTTTAGGAAGTAAGACATTTCTGTTTTAATATTGAAACCTTTTTTATCACACCTATTTCTAGAAAACTAGTTTAGTATACTTTAGATTGTATAACTGCTCTGTGGGACTGAAGAGAAATTCAAATTATAGCGCAATCTTATAAGCAATTCCAACAGCTGGTATCCTGCCCTCTCCATCTCTCTCTTCCGATTTATCTGCCCTATTTTGTTCCTCAACTTTTTCTTCAACTTCTCGTCGTACGCTTTTTCTTTCTTCCTCTCTCCCTTGCTTTGCTGCATGGTTTCGCTCTCAGCGCTATCAGATCGCTATTTGAAATAAATATAGTAATCGGAAGTAGAATTGAAAAACTCAGTGAATACAGTAAATTAAAAACAATCGATTGGGTTGAGCATGAAATGTATATGTATTTGAAGTTTTGCTGCCGGAAATATAATATTTTTGATGTTGTGCTGGCTTAGTATAATGAGGAAGTAGATTAAAGAGAAATGTGTGATTTTTAGTGCTCTCTAAGCACACATATTTTAATTTTATACGGTTTGACAACGCCCAGAGCTAAATTTAAACTGAAAATGTTTTTATTAATATTTCACACTTAAAACACCCTTATATTTTTGCCTGACATTAAAGTGTCAGTTAAACATTTTAATTGGAGAAATCTGCACAATAACTAGAAGCTGTTTTGGTCTTACAAAAATTAGATATTTAGTAAGGGTAAACAGTTTTAAATATATCTAATGATTTTTTTTGTCTTTTTCAGAAATTCATCAAGCATTTTTGGTAAGACAACAATTAACTATAAGCTTATTTAAGTTTCCGAAATTTAATTAATTTTTAAGTGAAGTCTTCTTATATTTTAATGGTAGTTTAATTGAATTTCTGGTTTTGCTTACTGTAAATAATTGCTAATAGTAAACATGCCAACCGAAAGTAAACTTAATTTTTAATGATATATTTTCACCTTGAACAAGAGGAGCTATTTAACTGGCTTTGTAATGCCGTATGAAACAAAAAAATACTACTTTGCTTTAAAGTAGCATAACACTTGCAAAGTTTGTGGAATCAAAAATAATTCACTTAATGAGCAGTTTCCTAACCCAAAAAAACTCAGAAAATTTTAAAAATATTTATAATACTCTTGCAATGACATTTTCATACAAATTTCACATTATAAGGGCTTTATCTTAGTTTGGTTTCTTGATAATGATACATAAAACAAGATGAGCTACTAGCAAGAAACTGATTTTATATCGTACCCATCATCAACACTTTTCTATTGATATATGCTTGATTTTGTTTTTTCTTTGTATTTATATTCCACTTCCAAGAAAAAATTCAAATTCAAAAATTAATGTTTTTGAAAAAACAAACAACGCCCTTGTGAAAATTTCAGCATATCTTTAGATATACCCGAGTTATAATTCATAAAAATTTGAGTCTAAAAATTAATGGCGAGCTTAAATTTTTTCGATTTTAAAAAATATAAACCTTTCTTAAACTACATATTTTAAAAGTTTTTTTTTTTAATATTTTTTTTATGCCTCTAACACCCTTTTTTAATATTTTTCTTTGGGAGAACTTTGTTTTATGATGAAACGAAACTCTTTTTCAGTGTTTATTCAAATCGGAAGGGGGCGATACCAACCATGTGACGGTTTGAAATATTTAATATAAATCATGACGATACTTGAGCTTAAGTCAAAAAATTTCCATAAAAATTGTTAGTGTTTTTGTTTTTAATAATTATTTATTAAAAACTTTTATATGAATATGGAAAAAATTTAGAAAAAACCGACACAGTTTTTCTTGTAGATCCAATTCGAAAGTTGCTGACTTCATCATCAAAGAAATTTTGACAAGCTCTGTTAAAAATTAAGCTATCGGAACGCTGGTATTTTGTCAGCTAAAATTCTATTTCTACATTTATGATGGATTTTGGTTTTATGTGTCCATATTTGACATACCGGCTGTGCTCTTTGTTTTTGTTCAATTTATATCTTTATAACTATAAACAATTACGAAAAGCTGGTTTCAGAAAAAAATTTAAATATTAATTTTCAAGACCAGGTAATTTTATGTTATTCTTATTTTTAATATAGAAAATCAAGACTAAAAAAAATTTTAAATGAATTTTCCATTAAAAATTAAAACTATATTTGAATAATAATTAATATTAACTAAAGACAATATCAAAAATAAAAAAAGTCTGTATTAACTAAATATCTGTTAAATATTGCTATCGCCAATCCAATACATATAGAAGAGATTGAGGACGAAATGATAGTGGTGCCGAATGCTCTAGGAACGCACCAGTTCACATGTAGAGATTTTTATTACAGATAATACTCTCATTCACGGTTTTGTATATTCGGCTTACAATCTTTCACCCAAACATACATATGTGCTATATACGTCATTCAATTACTTGTTATTTATTTATTTGCCTCATTCAAGTTTCATTTGAATATATAACGAATAATGGTGAATGGAGTTGAAATTTTTGTTTTTGCATAGGCCCAGGGCATTCATTGTAACCCCTCGCATTCACTGCCCTCACTTGCAAATATAATTCATTTTCTTTCGCTATTTTTATTATCCACCAAGCTGTATTTTTATAAAGAAATAGAAGCTTTTATCATGAATAGCGGACGAAACTGTAGCAAGAACAGCAGCGTAACATAAAGAAATCTTAATTGCCTTTTTAAATACGAGTATGTTTATTAAATGTTTAATTTTCACTAAACTTCTTCAAAATTCAATAAAACTCTTCTTCGAATATTGATATAAGTTTTCCATATCCTTTTCAAGTCTTCCTAAGACTTCTTCATATTCACTTTCATATTGATAATTTCTTCTGTTAAAGCTATAAATGTATTTCATTGCTGTAATATGTTGGCAGTATGCCGAAAAGTTCAATAGCATCATACCGTGCAGGGAAAATCGAAAATTAACAACTGCTGCTTCTGGTTCACCACTACTAGTATATTTGGACACTCCTCTACATGCGTCCTCTTTACTATAGTTCCGAATTGTTCAACTAGTTTACAATTTAGATTTAGTTCATTTATTGGGCTTATTTCTTTGACTCCGAAACAGAGCAAATCTCTACACAGCACGATTTCAAAATTGAAACAAACGAATTTAAAATTCAACAACTTGCCTTCAGTCATTTCTTCGTAAGGATATTGCCTTTAAAATATAAAACAAACAAAAAATTAAGCACCGAAATAGGGCACACCTGCCTCACATCTATTTAACTGTCAGAAGGATGTGTTTTATGGTTTCTTGAACTAGTGGATAGGGCAGATCAACTCACTTTAAAAAAATCTATATTCTGCTCGATTTATCTAACGATGTTCCATTCCAAAGGCTTGACAGAACTTATTATCTTATATATCCGAAACCAGTTGAGATTTGTTATTCAATCACATTCCTCATGGCAGCACTCATTAGCACCTTTCTTTAAAGTCTAAGCTACTAGCCTTTTGTATCTAAATATCTTTCAGTTTTCATTGCAATTATTTTTAAGCTTTATCAAGCGGTCATTTAATATCCATATAGCCACGGTTTATACATTCAACGGTTTCATGCTTTAGTACTAACCACGCACACACGCGTAAACAAACATATTGCATAGTTCGACAAGTGCAACGATCCAAAATTCCACACATGCCTTGATTGCATAAATAACAAAAAAATTCACAAAGTCTAAAGCAACAAAACAAAAAAAATTGATTTGATTTATAGGCATCCTTCGAAGAAAACGGTTTAAAAATATTTACAAAATTCACCGCAAAACATGGCCGACTTGTAATAGTAGTCGCCTCTTCAAATTGCCAATATAACAACACGCTTTGGGCACATGCACATTTGCTACAGATGGGCATTGTATTACAATATGCCTGCTCTTCTTAATATTTGGAAATACCTGAAGCTACATTAGTAGGTTGCAAGCTCCAATTGCTCGCTGTCGTAAAACTAAGACTTTGTAAAGAGTTTGAATAGTTGAAGTTGCTCTGCTTTTAAAGTAGGCAAAAGACATTATCGAGAAAGTTTGCATACTTATTGGGCAACTCAACAAGACAAGGGGTCTGAAACCAGTAAAAAAATTTAGGGAAATATTTCTTAATGCAATATGTCAAAGTCTTCTTTAAAACAAGAAGTACTACTATAAATAAATAATGAAGAGATACAGTTCATTTAGTTCAAGATTTATAAGAACTTCTAGACCAATGTATCCAGTACCGAAAAACCTACAGGATAAGGGTTGATCTGGCAGTATTTGTATTGACATCAATTGGGAACAACAGGGAAGGTAATGGCGTCATGCACTTGCTCTTCTAAAATAAATGGATACCTCCCCATTGTTCTAGCGAGAAATAGTTATGTAATATCGCTAGGGTCGTAGGTCAGGTTCCATGATTCTAAGATACACTTTGCATTGCTTTGGTTTAAGCGACATACCCTATAATTACTTCTTTCGTTTATTTCATTTGCGCTACACTCTCTTGTAATTCGCAAGCAGCCTATGAAGTATTTCGAAGATATAGTTTATGTTTTGTAATCCCAAATCGGGGTTTTTCACAACGAAAATGACGAAGCCAATCCCGCGAAATGCCTCAGAGCCAACAGTGCTCGCCACCAATTAATACATACAAAGTGTAACAGCTGCGCCGCACCCCGTTCTATGTAGAACAATTAATTTAAATAAATAAAATTTAAATTAAATAAATACTAGGAAAAGGCTCCCTATACTAAACATGTGCTCCGCACACCCCCTTTTCCTTACTAAACCAATAATATAATATAAATATTAAAATTAAATAAAAAATAACTCAAAAAAACTACTCGCCCTCTAAAAAGCTTAGACAGCGGGAAGGGCTATACATCTGGGGGAACGCTTTTCTCGCGAACACTCAAAGAGACATCTCATCTGCTATTGACAGCGTCCATCGTTCTCTGTCATAACCATGAAATGACAGAAGACTTTATTTTTCAAATTTTGATCAGTCCAAAAAAATGAGGCACAAGGTCCACCTGTTGCCAAAGAGGTACGCAAACTGCCTAGGGAAACAAGAGTCTTGCGCTGGCCCAACTTCGCTCTGGATATTATAACAGGTTAAACTCTTACCTATTCAGACTGAGCCCCGACATGCCAAATGTCTGCCCGGCCAGCGACATGTCTTCCATTGACACGAACCATCTATTCATTTTCTCAACTGAGCCGACTCATCTAGCAGCAATTTTACTATGGTCAAACCCTATTGAAGAGGCGAGGTTTCTGGGACTTCCGTTAGAAGAGCTTGATGACAATGCTAGGTAAGAAAAAATTACGAACAGGCAGGCAACTTATCGCTAATACAACAACAACAACCATACAATAGTGATTCTTGGACAAATTTTTAGACTCGCATTTTGCATTTTAACTGTTAAAGACGCAGTCGTTTACAGTTGAAAATCTGTCAAAAAAAACTTTGCAAATAATTCCTCTTATTATACTTACTTCGTATCCACTTTCGCTTTATCCTGTCGGAAGAAGACAAAACAAAAACTTCCAGTTCTTGAAATAGGTTATGTCTGTATTCCTTAGTTCTGCGCTAAACTTGTCTTTTCGGGTGTCAGACTAGACAACTTTCACAATAAGTTTTCACCGTGCTTTTAATGGTGGGAATGCCTTGAATGGCTCCTTCCTCATTCCCTTACACTTTTAAGAAAAAAGCCAAAAGCTGCTTTTATATCACCACATCTTTTTGTGTAGTCGAGTCAGATGTATTGAGAACATCCGAGAGATATATTCGTTGGAAAATCTAAAACCGTTGTGAACAAAAACTCATTTATCCTTTCAGCGCTAACCTTGGACCAGAAGTGCAGCGAGAAAATGTGAGTATATGGAGTGACCAAATTCCATTCTATTAAATGCCCATATATGACATATACATAAGTGTACTCATTCATACCTATATCAAAATGGCCTATCTCCCCTCTTTGACATGCTGAATATCTACCCATTCTGTATACCATTCACTCTTTTAACTTTCATCGCTTTATTGAATTTTTTTTTGTTATTTGTAGATATTCACTTATTACAACTTTTTTCCACGTAAATTCTAATTTTTTATGGCTACCATGCATAAGCAACCAAATCAAAATTTACTAGATATCCTTACACATCCTTTTCATTCTTTTTTATTTCAGTTAAGCCCCAATTTTTTTCACTTCTTCACAACTGCCTGCGATTTGTGTAAGTTTTTGTTGGCAGATCAATCCTTTTTTTATTGCGGGCTTTTGAAAGATGTTTTTGAGCTGCAAACTTTGTAATGTATTTAGCGTATTTTTCTTAACTTTTCTGGTTTACTCTGTAGTTTGAGGCTGTTTTTGTGATCTTATTTTTCTAGTGCTTGTGTGTGAGTGTGGGTGTTAGTCTTTGTATTGACGCGGGCTTACCAGGTGAGCAACCACTAGATGTTAGTAGAGGGAGTATGTTTGGTGCTTGGCAGCTTATCCCTTTTGTCGTGTAAATCATAAAAAGTACCAGCAAAATCTGTTTTCGTCTGCAAATGGAATTTTAGATTTAGTACCTGAAATAAAAATATGTATGTATGTATTAACGACGTGGGTAAGGCTTATTTTTAAATCCATAAATACGCATGTTTTTATACATAATTTATTGTAACCAGGGATCTTAAACATTATGACTTTTACCAACAACTCATAAGCTCAAAAGCTTACTTTGGACTTGAGAAAGGGTTGTGTTGGTTCGGAAAATTTTTTTTAACCTTTCATGAACATGAAATAGTATTATAACATTGGTCCGATATTTGTAAGTATGAGAAGAAGAAGAGGTAGACCAACCAATAAGTATAACGAAATGATCCGGGCGATGAGCTGAGTTGATTTAGCCATTTCCGTCTGTCTGTCTGTCTGTTTGAACGCAAACTAGTCCATCAGTTTTTGAGATATCTCGCTGAAATTTGCTATTGGACCGACATTTTGTAAAACATTAATCATTTGTCGGAACCAGCAAGATCGGACCAACATAACATATAGGTCCCATATAATCGATAGTTTCGATAAATGGGTTTTGGGCTATAAATTTTCCAGTTAAAAAGCTAGGAAAACAAAATTTTGCAGGTTTCGTACATATTATATATGTAATGTGTGTAGTGAAAATCACCCAGATAGGACCAACATAACAAATAGCTCCCATATAATCGATAGTTTCGATAAATGGGTTTTGGGCTATAAATTGTGCAGTTAAAAAGCTACGAAAACAAAATTTTGCAGGTTTTTGGTACATATTATATATGTAATGTGTGCAGTGAAAATCACCCAGATCGGACCAACATAACATATAGGTCCCATATAATCGATAGTTTCGATAAATGGGTTTTGGGCTATAAATTTTCCAGTTAAAAAGCTAGGAAAACAAAATTTTGCAGGTTTCGTACATATAATATATGTAATGTGATAGTGAAAATCACCCAGATCGGACCAACATAACAAATAGCTCCCATATAATCGATAGTTTCGATAAATGGGTTTCGGGCTCTAAATTTTGCAATTAAAAAGCTAGGAAAACAAAATTTTGCAGGTTTGGTACATATTATATATGTAATGTGTGTAGTGAAAATCACCAAGATCGGACCAACATAACATATAGGTCCCATATAATCGATAGTTTCGATAAATGTGTTTTGGGCTATATATTTTGCAATTAAAAAGCTAGGAAAACAAAATTTTGCAGGTTTGGTGCATATTATATATGTAATGTGTGTAGTGAAAGTCACCCAGATCGGACCAACATAACATATAACTCCCAAATAATCGATAGTTTCGATAAACGGGTTTTGGGCTATAAATTTTGCAGTTGAAAAGCTAGGAAAACAAAATTTTGCAGGTTTGGTACATATTATATATGTAATGTGTGTAGTGAAAGTCACCCAGATCGGACCAACATAACATATAGGTCCCATATAATCGATAGTTTCGCTAAATGGGTTTAGGGCTATAAATTTTGCAATTAAAAAGCTAGGAAAACCAAATTTTGCAGGTTTCGTATATATTATATATGTAATGTGTGAAGCGAAAATCACCCAGATCGGACCTACATAACATATAGCTCACATACAATCGATTGTTCCGATAAATGGGGTTTGGGCAATGTATCTTTAAATTAACAGTTTTGCAGACTTTGTACTAATTGCAGTTAAGGATCGGACACTTGAAACCATGAGGCGTATTCAGGAAAGGTATAAAGTCTTCGGCATAGTCGAAGACAGCCCCTTTCCTTACTTGTTTTAGTTGAAAATGGTTTCTTTTAAATTAAAAAAGGTTTCTTTTGAATTAAAGAACTTTATTTTTTAATTAAAAACCGTTTCTTTTGAACTTAAAATGATCCGCTTTTACTTAAAAATATATATTTTTTCTGAAGAAAGGTTTCTTTTGAAGTGAAATAGGTTTTTTTTGAATAGAAAAAGTTTGTTTTGAATTGAAAAAAAATTTTTTTTACTCGAAAATAAATTTTTGAATTAAAAAACTTTTTTTGAAGTAAAAAGGGTTGTTTTTACTAGAAAAGGTTTCTTTTGAATTGAAATAGATTTATTTTGAAGTGAAAAAGGCTTGTTTTTACTTGAGAAAGGTTTCTTGGTATAAAAAAGGTTCTTCCGAATTTAAAAAGGGGTCTTCCGAATTTAAGAATGTTTCTTTTTACTTGAAAAAGGTATTTTTGAATTGAAATATACTTCTTTTGAAGAAGAATAGGTTTCTTTTTAAAAGGAAACAATTATAGTTTCTCTTGCAAAAGTTTATATTGGCTTAAAATAGGTTTCTTTTAACTTGAAACAAGTTTTATTTCTATTGAATAGGTTTTTTTTTTGGTTTGAAAAAGGTTTATTTTTAGCTTCAAAGAAGTTTTATTACTTTTCATGTTTCGAAGGTCAAAAAATTATTTTAGCTAACCTGAAAAGTATTTATTTAGACCTAAAAACTCTTATGTTAACCTAAAAGGGAGTCAAGTTTTCTTTCAGCTTTTTATCCAACTCAGTCTGACCACCATTTGGTAGCATGGCGAAAGTCGATAGGAGTTTATTCCGGAAAGCGAAGTTAAGCTTTTACTCGCTGAACTCGTATAGCTCATACATCTCATCCGATCTTCCGCTTATTTAAATAGGACTTCAGCCCTCAAATTATTTTTGTTTGACAGAGTTTGGACAATGTTTCGAGTTCACCAGGACACTAACAGAACTACAGTAGTTTCTACGTACATATTGGAATATTTTTCCTTCCTCAGTTGGATGTAGGATGCAGGGTTGAATCAAGGATTTATATCAATCAAGCTGTTCAGCTTTTGATCTAACAATATTGAGATACTTCATCCGCCCTTCAACGAGGCACTAATACGGCATAAAGCTTAGTATTATTTTTAAATTATACAAGACGTTATTTAATGTGCTATCACAATAGTCCCTTCTGTTGTGCAAGCTCCTTGCTTCTATACTAAATCAAACAAAATGTCATGAATGGCGAGTGAAAATGAATATCGCCAAGGCTTTTGGATTACACAAAACTTGCAGGATAAAACGATATCAGTTAAGGATTTCAAATTTCAACGCAATGTAATAACAATTATAAAAATTTTTCATCATTAATCACAACTTTGTTAAAAGAATTTTTACGTTGACACACTTCTCCTAACAGTTATACCATACATTTTTTTAAAGCAAATTACCATTGATAATTTGTTCGTTATATTAAGTATGGACATACATACATTTGGTGCTGGTCCTACATATAGTAGATCTTAAGTGAAGATTACACTTTAAACAAAAACTTTCGATTGAAATGTAACCAAAATGCCAAACAACTTCTTAACGAGCAGCAGCGCTCTTTATAGCCAAAGCGCCCAAATGTAGGCTACATTAAAAGCGCAGTCGTATACCTACATAAATGTGTACTTTACTTCCTGCTTGCTGCTGGCTTTTATGCACCCACCCATACATGCTTGCACCACAAAAATAAGTGTAAGAAAAACCCTCTCCACAATAACCACTATACATTACAGTTGCAACACTAAAAGCAACTGTGAGTAAAGAACATAAAAGGCACTTGGCAAATAACGTCGGGACACACTGCGCTCCGTGTAAGCAACAATTTAAAGCGCAAAAAAAGTTTAAGAAAAAAACGGTGTTGTGTTGTGGGTACGGCGGAGTACACAAAAAATATTACGCGAAAGACGAATTGTGTTTTTGTGTGTATGTGTGTGTCTGTGTGGAGAATAAAGCGGCTGGTGCTTTCGTGAGCTTTTGCGTGCGCGAATATTAAACACCTGTTGCTTAATTGCTGTTACGCGGTGAATTACATACATACAAATATACATATAGGTAAAAAAGTAGAGAAAGAGCAGCGTTAAGTGAAAATACAAGGTGGCGCAAAAGTAAGCTTGCGATGTTCAGCATATCGGTTGTGGCACGTGCAGTGTGTGCTGTTGCACCGTCTTGTTGGAACCACATGTTTTCCAATCCCAATTCATCAAGTTGCGGCAAAAAGAACTCGCTGATCATTGCTCTGTAGCGCTCACCATTCACAGTAACCGTTTGGCCCCGACCGATTATTGGTCAAATAAATAGTCAGCAATATTCCGCTTTCTGGAGCAGCGTAGCATAAAATTGTTTATTAACGTGTATTTCGCATGTGTTTACTACACCAATGTCAAAACAGAACTGACTTTAGGGGCCAATCGCAAAATTTATAGCATTTTCTGATAGGAGGATTACTTTTGCGCCACCCTGTACATACATTTTTTTTTTCTAATGACACGATTCTCCGATGTTTCTAAATCGCTGTAGTAATTGCATATTTATGTAAGTGCGCAAGAGTATTTGGACTACATAAAATGCGTCAAAAAAGTGATTTCAATGCGCTCATGTATTACATCTTTTTCATGGCAAGCAGACCTTGAATAATTCTAAGTGCTTTTTATAGCGATTCAGATTGCTATTTCTTTCTTATATCGTACTCAATTTGATGGGAATTAGCAAGTAAGCATCGAACAATTAAAACCTTACTTAAATTGTTGTATATACACTTGTAACAAACATGCAAAAACTTGACTTTCTGAGGGTATAAGCGCATATGCACTATGGCAAGTTCTTTTCTTAACTCAGAGTTGACGTCAAATGACTCCTACGTTTTTGACAAATTTTCAAATTAACTCTGAGTTAAAAAGACAACTTCCGGCAGTGCAAGCGGGCTTAAGAGGGATATCAATTTCTGCTAATCAGACTATCAGTATTAGCAATATAAATTATCCATTTTAACCAAATTTATTACGACTAGATTTGTTTGTGACCACATTCGTGTTAAAAATGCTCACACTCGGATAGTTTAATAACGCGGAATTTAGTGGAGTTAAATTTTTAACCGAATTTGCCCTTAAACTCATACAAAGTGCTGCAAATAAAGATTTGACTTAGAGCCAAAAATAATAATTTATTTTTCTGAAAATCTCATTGCTTTTAATGACAATATTTATTAATAATTTTTTTTTTGATTAACTGTTCAAAATTTCGATTAGAATAGAGAAGAAAAATTTCTAGATAACCGTACCTAGTCCTATTATAGATACATTTAGAACGCTGGTAGACCTTTTCAGCAGAGAAATGTTTTCACGCTCTGCAAACAATTAGCCTATCAGAACGCTGTTAAAAAACCATATGCCCATTTCTGACTCTCAAGCTGTGCTCTCCGGTTTTGTTTATTTTGCATACCAACAGTTCAATTGTATATTTCTCAAGGCCAACTTAAATAATTATCCTATAAAATTTATATATTTTTTTTATTTTTAAGTAATTATTTTTATTTTGTTTTAATTATTTAATTATTATTATTGGCCTTGAGCTCATTTATAGTCTTGGATACTTTATAAATATATGAATGGAATTGTTGGTACACGAAATAAACAAAAGTGATGAGCACATTCGAATGCTGTGCAAGTGGACAATACAAAACGAAAAATCAATCGCGGCAAATCCAATTAGTCAATACCGTCAGATGCTGGTGCATTCTCAATGTTATAGTAAAAATGAATAGAAATAGGAGTTTAACTGACAGAAAACCAACGTCCTGTTAGTTTAGCTTTTAGCAGAGCGTGCCAAAAGTTCTCTGAAGAAGGAATCTAGCAGCTTCCGTAATGGATGTATAAGAAAATCTATGGCGGTTATCTCGAAATTTTCCTTCTATATTCCAATACAATATTTTAATAATTCATTAAAAACTAATTAATTACAAAAGTGACCAAACTTCAAACATCCCCTGTTATCAATATTTTGTAACAGCAAGGTAACTTTTGGATAGCCGAAAATATGGTCCTTGCACTCCTCTTACTTATCAGTAGCCGTACCCCTGAGCACTGGGTTGGCGGGCTTAATAAATAAAAAAATTTCTAGCTTTTCAACTGTGATATGATAAGTTGTTAGCTGTAGACAAATTTATATGAAAGTGTGAAAAAACTCACATCGAAAAATAAGTTAGAGCTGGGCCGAATTTATTATGGTCAGTCTCACCAGTATTCAAGTCACCTGCGAGGGAAGCATGTGAATGTGATCTCTGTTATCCTGATGTGACCGATTGAAGGCTTTGATACTGTAAAAAGTAGTGCATTTGATTTTAATGACCACCCTAGTAAATATATATATCGCGACAAGCAATAACTCAACTCATAAAATGCTCTATGGGGAAGTTGACGAATATACTTAGATATTCATGAAAAGTGTAGGATTATACGTGCAATTTGCTTTATTAAAAACCAGAGTAACACAAAATAATTTTATCCAATTGATATTTATATTGAACTTTGCGCCTACTGGTATTTGCTTGAGAAAAAAAAATTAAGAGGAAAATCTATTTATGAAACATAATAAATAGTAATTCGATACATAACTATTGCACGTTAGCGGGGTTATTTGTCTAGTATGTTCTGCGCTTATTTACTGGCTAGTTGTGTAAAATGCAACAAAAGTAGTGACTTTTTTTATCATTTAAGGCAAAATTCCTTTAATATAAGAGCATATACCAATTTCAGTGACTGACGTTATTGGAGTTGCTATGTGAAATTATGCGGTATAATGGCAATTGGGAATATCAGTGACTGCGAAGCAAAGTGTTACGGTGCCTTACATGCAAGTAGAAAAGCGCTGTCTTCGGCTGTGCCGAAGGCTTTAAATCTTTCATGAATACGCATCACAGTTTTAAGTTTCCGATCCTTACTTCATCAATAACAAACTCTGCAAAATTTGACTTTCTTATCCGGTTGATTTAAAGATAATTAGATCAAACCCCGTTTATCGGAAAAATGTGTTTTGTGGGGCTATATGATTTTCACTAAACGAATTATATATGTAATAAGTAATGCAGCTATTAAATTTTGTGGCCCTCGCTATTAAATTGCAATAGTTATAGCCAAAGCCCCTATTATCGGAACAACCGGTTTTATGGGATATCGATATGTTGTTCAGGTCCGGTCTGGTTAAGTTCACGTTCCTAGTATTTTAATTGCAAAACTTATAGCCCAAAGCCCATTTATCGGAATTATCGATTATATGGCAGCTATATGTTATGTTGGTCCGATCTTGTTGGTTCCGACAAATGATTAATATATTACAAAATGGCGGCCACATACCAAATTTTAGCGAGATATCTCTAAAACTGGGGAACTAGTTTCCGTTGAAACAGACAGACAGACGGGCGGACGGACATGGCTAAATTGCTTAGCTCATCGCTAATCATTTCGGTATACTTATTCGTGAGTATTCTCTTCTTCTTCTCATACTTACAAATATCGGACCAAAGTTATCTTACCATGATTTTAGAACAGTTAGGAACATTTTCGCAGCGGTGAGTTAACTTACATTTAACAGTTAAGTAAGGGGCATTTAGTTTTTTGCTCAATACTTATTGCGTAATGCACACTCGACAACTTTTGACTTCTAACTAGAGTTTCTTCTATTAAACTAATATCTGTTCACCTAGCTCTTTAACTTATATCTACTTACCTCCTGAAGGAACATTTCAGAGCACAACTTTCTAACCAACCGCTCATAAATAGGACGGTATTAAAGGGCGACATTTCGTGCCTAGGTTTTCGCAAATAAGAGACCTCAATGCTAGAACAAAAATGTTTGTGGATCAGCAAATGGTTTTGCAAGCTCTCTGCTGAAGGTGAAAACTTATGGCCTAACGTTAAATCTCTGTCTGATACTAGGAAACTACATGACAAGGTATATGGCCTTTAGTAAAAATTGAGTCGCATCCAAGAAGATACGCAAGCTCGGCCGACAGATCAAAACAACGAGTTAAGTGGTCATTCGCCCAAACTGAAAAGCAATAATGAGTCTGCGTCCATCATCACAGCAAGTAATTAAGAAGAATACAAAAAGACGAAGTGGTCGAAATCCTAGGCGCCGATTGCTTCTTCATACTCATACTTAAACTCTTTAGCTGTGAGGACGTTAGGTAGTTGTTTCTACTCACCTTCTTTACTCCCGAAATTTCAAATCAAGTAAGTCTGGTAACTGATGGTATACTTATTTCGTAAGTAGCTAAGATTTTAGAAATCTTTCTGCTTTCCGATTAAACTGTTACCACGAATGCTGTAAATGCCGTCAGTACAGACATGTTCTTGTAGCCGAACTTAGCTTTTAGAAGAATTTGACATAGTCCGCTTAGCAATACTCTTACAGGACATTATTGAAACAACTCTTATCCAGTTTAAACAAAAATTTGAATTAAGAACCACACATCTTTAACAAAGAGAAATAAATGCGTTTGCTTTAGCGTGATGTCCTATCTCCAGTTGCATTAAATTTCTATATTCCGGAACTCTCGTCTCTATTAAAAGGAGTCCGAATTGCTTCTTAGGCAGACGACTAAGCAGCCAATTTGTCTGAATTGTTGCAGCAATCCAGAATCCAGCAGAGAACTGTTTGTAGCAACTTCCACAGGCGAACAAAGCCCGCAACCTTTAGCTAAAGCATAACTAGAAATTCGCAGATAGACGCGAGTCACCATGGCTCTGCTGTGGTCTGTACACTGTAATGGGTTAAGGTCTCACTTATCCAGCCAAAACTTTCACATACCAAATGCATAGGCGGTATGTTGAGTGTACCTTAGGACACATATCTTTTTTTTAACTGCTTAACGGTCACGACCCTTGAGCATCATCCATTAGTTTTGAGCAACAAATATATAATCGCATTCAGCGCTATCGTGCAAGGCCTACTTCCAACAGTGGGGGAAGAGCAATTATTAAAGACAAAGGTTATGACGTGTAACTCGATGGTTGATCTACGGATATGATGCCTCTAACCTCTCATTACCCATCTTATCCTTCCGCAAGGGGTGACATGACCTAGAAGGTTTCACTGGTCATAACTCGCTACCACGACAGTCGGGCAGTACCGCAAGGGAGTACCGGAGCGTACCGCGTTCAAATCCGGCTAAGGATTGTTAATTCGACAACACTCCCAAACATCTTCGGGGAGTGTTTTTGTCGTTACCACAACAACAACGACAACAGCAATTATTAATTCCAACTCGCACTTATTACGCAAAATGTATTTCGATATTTTTTATGTGTCTATCTATATTTCGATTGGAAAATTGGTACTCAAGTACATATAATTTATATTGAACCCAGCCATCGCTGAAGCCGTTAAATCAACGATGGAACACAACACTATCTCGAAGGTCTAAAATTTTAAGTTTTTGTTCGCAAAACTGTTTAGTTTTAATATTCAAGGAACAGATGGTCAGTCAGTATGGCTTCGTCTGCTGATCAGGATAAATAAATAGACCAAAGGCGTGGTTGCCGTACAAACCGATAAGAGATATGTGAACAGTAGTGTTGCCAATTTTTCCCATATTTGTGAAGCATTGGTG
This sequence comes from Merzomyia westermanni, assembly GCA_949987695.1. Taxonomy (NCBI): domain Eukaryota; kingdom Metazoa; phylum Arthropoda; class Insecta; order Diptera; family Tephritidae; genus Merzomyia; species Merzomyia westermanni. The sequence continues at coordinate 26,568,612 of OX465291.1, forward strand.
CAGAAAAAAAGTCGATGTGTCCCTCAAAGCTGAATGTCACCAAGCTTTTTCTTCATTACGTACAAAACGCTATACAGAGGACTAAAGGCGATACAGATAATAAATTCCAGGAAATTAGTATTTCAACATGCATACATACTTGACAAATGTTGTAGCGCAAATCGCTTGCATAATAAAATAAAAGCGTACTAGTAGGCCAGCAAATGGATTATGCACAGGGACAGAAAAACACATTAGTTACTTTCAAAAGTTGTGGCTGCTTTGACATTTTGTTATATGCCGCTGCGAAGATATTAGATAAAGACACACTAATCGGAAATGGTTAGTTGTTGTTGCTATTGTTTTAAAATTACTTCGTTCCGCTTAGTTTTCACTTTGAGTCAAATAACTACCATCAAGTTCCTCAAACCGAAATTATAGAAAACTTGCTATTTTTGCCTTGACCACATTATTAGTCGATTAAGCGGTATTACAACTAAAAAGTATTTAATTTTAAAATGAGTGGTGATTTTTTGGCAAAAGTAGTCATCAGGTTCAATTCTCTGAATACAAGGAACATAAGGTTTTCTTGAGAATAATTTAATGGATAATGATAAAGACACACTAATCGGAAATGGTTAGTTGTTGTTGCTATTATTTTAAAATTACTTCGTTCCGCTTAGTTTTCACTTTGAGTCAAATAACTACCATCAAGTTCCTCAAACCGAAATTATAGAAAACTTGCTATTTTTGCCTTGACCACATTATTAGTCGATTAAGCGGTATTACAACTAAAAAGTATTTAATTTTAAAATGAGTGGTGATTTTTTGGCAAAAGTAGTCATCAGGTTCAATTCTCTGAATACAAGGAACATAAGGTTTTCTTGAGAATAATTTAATGGATCTTAATAAGAGTTGGTTGCCGTGCTGCCCAGTCACAAGGACCGGGCCCAAGTAGCGCGCTGGGCGCCATTTCGATGCGTTATGAGAGTAGTTTCTTAAAATTTTGGACACAAACTTTTTTTTTCACTTTAACCGACTACATATTAAAACATTACAACTGACAGTTGTTAAACAATTACTTGTAACGTATCCCTGCAAAAAATGCGTTTAGTCTATGATGCATCCGTGATGTGTCGTAAAGGAGGATGCGACTAATGCGAGTTCTGATCACTTTGTATGGGTTGATGTGTTGACATTTGTTTGAGCATGTCCTATGGAGAGACCAATTGTACCCATTTATACCCAAACCGGTACGAAAAGACTGATCCACTTTTTACCCAAAGGGGTACTTTTAACTCCTATAAGTATGCTACCAGAACTAAATTTAATTTACACCCCTATGAGTATGCTACACAAATAAAATTATGCTTATGTATATTGAATCATAGCCAAATGTAGACTAAAGGTATTATTCGCGGTCAACTCTCTTTAGAGATTAGTCTCAATATTTTTTGCTGGGATATAGCTACTTTCGGTCTATGTGTCTGTATTTTTGTACACGTGTCACTCAAAATCTGATGCATGGAATTGACTGCCACTTTTAGCGTGGTATTCCTTAATGTCCAGCTTAAGTTCTTGTATTTCTATTAATACAGAATAATGCTTTGTTTGTTAGAATTTTCAACTGTTTGTTTATATACTCGTATGTAAAAGTATGCGGACGTTTCTCCTAAAAGCTACTACATGGAACTTCATAGTTTTCTCATTGAGTAGAAAATAAAAGCTAAACTTCTACCTTTTTCAAGCTAACTTTTTGGGGGGAGAAGAAAAATACCTGTACAAACTTTTGGAAATATTTTGCTTTGTTTTAGTTCAAAAGTAAAAAATAAATTTAAAAAAAATATTCAAATATAATAACATAAAATATGATTGTGCTATAGTTATGAAACGAAAATCATATTTTAAACCAGAAACTTGAAAACACAGTTTTGAACCTATAGAATCCAAAGCAACATTTTCATAGAATTTTTATTTGTCTAACTGTATGTTTGAATGCGTATCGCTTAGAAACAGTTGAAAAGAATTGAATGTAACTTTCGCCGTTCTATTACTAGACGAATTTAAGTTTTAAAAATCCCTTACTTAGGTAATTCAAACTGTTTTGGATTTATCAACCAATATATGGACTGGGTTGATTCAAAACATGTTAGTACTAGACCGGTTAAATTTGATCAGTAATTAGTAATCAATTAATTAGACGGTTTTTTTAATTCGTAATGTTTATTTTAATTTTTTTCAAGAGGAGACAATTTTTAATTGATTAAGATTTTTTCCTACTCTATTCAATTAAAAACACCTTTTAATAATTAATTAAAAAATTATTATTAAAATAAAAACAATAATAATTTTCATAAAATTTAAAAAGTTAAAAATTATTATTCTTGGCCTTGAGCTCGATTAAATTTTTTGGTTTAAAATAAGCATAAATGTCAATATGTCTTGTACCCTGTACCGCGACCTTGTATTGCTCAACATTCGTTTTTGATTCAAAAACTAAATGTGAACATGTTTCAATAAAACCGTTACGAACCCTGATTAAGCCTATATAAATGATTATGTTATGTCTACATATGTACTCAAAATTACTCACGCCTACAAACAGATCAGCATGTTTTTGCACGCCCATAGCTTTCTATGCTTTGTAACGCAGATGAAAAAAAATCCATTTCGTAAATACTAAGTTGGCATTGGTCTCTGAGCGTGTCAACATCCGTTTCCGGCGCCGCTTGCATAACACAGACTCACATAAATTGACACGTATGTGAGCACACATGCACTGCATCACATTAGCCGAGTATGTATTACGTCACAAATTGATTTCTTTTTTGCTTTTAGTGAAAAAAAATAAAAATTCGCGTTCTTTTTGAGTGAGTAAAGTATCAATGTTTACTGTGATATTTTTTGCCATTTAGCTTTATTACAGCACCCTAATTATGTGAAATATCGTGAATACCAAACGTCTCAAATAAATTTCGCCACATGTCACACATCGAGTGAGTGAGGGGCGCGTCGCAGTAGAGAATAGATGTATGTGTGGGTGTGTGTGTGTGCGGAAGCTTTCAATTGTGACAAGCCTCATTTACATACGCGATAAGGGTCGTGTAACAGTGTGCGCGTAGAAGGATATCCCGTTATGATGCTATATATGTATAAATATTAGACGACCAAGAAAAACATTTTTTTTTGTGTGAAAATTATACATATATTCTTTGTTGGAATAGCTCAAAAGTTACCGCAAAAGTAAGAGATCTTCATATTATTTTCTAGAGGTCGCTCATTGCTGGTCAAAATTTTATTAGAAAGCAAAACAATTTGGTCGCATATAGTTTTGAAAGAAATTTAGTCAACCACAAATATTGTCAAAAATGCGTAAACTCACTGTAGAAAAAGAATAGGCACAAATTATGAAAAGCAATTGGTATGGTCTAAAAATAGGTGCCAAAAATGCATCCTTTTTGTTATTGTTGACCCAAATTTTGTTTACTCATTGAAATTAATGTATGCCGTACATCATTTAGAAAAATTATCTTATCAAAATTCCTACTGAAATATATGGACCTCATAGTATATTCTAACTTATTCTTGTTCAATAACTGTTCACTGTGCGAAATCGTAGTTATTCTACCTTCAAATATCACAACTATATATATTTCTATGCACTTTGACGTGCTAAATCTATATCTGCAATCGCAATACAACTAAAGGGTCGCTGTTAGGCCATAACTTCAAAAATAGAAAATAAAGAGCTAGTATTTTTTTGAGAGTATAAGGCGGAATCCCGATTTTTGACTCTAGTTAGGAACCTATTTTTATCTTTTTTCTGTATCCAAATATTTATGTTTCTCCCAAACCTAAAAAATTAAAAAGTGAAATCAGAAAATGATATCAATGTTGAAAGCTTGAATACTCTGAAACGGAGCATCTGGGGAATTTTTAAATTTGGTTTTTTGGGATTACAATTTCTTAAAAACTCAAGTTAATTTCTTTACTTAACACTGTTTTAGTTTTACATTAAAGTAAGATCAATCCTACAAATACTAGACAATAATAGACCACTACAAATTATTATTAAAATTTGTGACGTTTGCAGTGTGTTTTTTGCGCTATTCTAAAAAACAATATCAATATAATCAATATTTTTTTGTTTGAACAGTCTAATACAAAGATATAGATATATATTTATATGTGCGCAAAAAAGTAGCGTGAATATAACCATATACTAATTCCTTCAGTTGCATGTTAAGTATGTATGAGGACAATGTTGAATATTTGATACGCTAATTTTTATACTTAGCTGAAAGTAGTTCACAGAGTCTATTAATTTTACCCGAATGACAGTGGGACGCAACGAATCAAGATTCTATAGATAAATATGAGCGAATGAGAAAACGGTGACTTGAGCAACTTGGGTTTACTGGTTAGAGCATGGACTACATATAGTTTTAGAAAAGTAGGTGCCAGCCCCAGTCCATTTAAAATTTCAATTCGTCATAAATCTGAACGTACTTGGTCTAAATGAATGTTATTTGGATATATCTGTCACTTGGTCAAGATTTAAACAATTTTTAAGAAGTTATGTTTTCTATGTGCTTCATTAATGTCCACAGTTTATTGTCGACGTCTCTGAAACTCCTACCTAGGCTTAGAAGTGCGTTGGGCATGACACGGGCTGTAGATAGTTCTGAAAAAAGCCCCCAGGTTAGCTGTAATTCTTTATAGCTAGAAATTTATTTTGTTGAAGCTAATGATATTTTATATATAGATATCTGTTATATATATCAAAAAAAACTAGAAAAAAGTAAGCGGTACCATGACAAAAAAAAGTTAAATCGCCATATCTTCGAAACTATGTACATATCAGTACCCGAAGAGGAAAAGGGAGAAGAAAGGGAGTAGGAATAGAAAATTTTAGAATTAGAGGAGGTGGTAGACGAAAACGATGAGGGAAAATAAACAAACGGAATATGGGAACGGAAGTGGAGAAATAAATTACAACGAAAAGCTAAGTGTGGAGGGAAGAGAGAACAATTTGTTAAATCAAGGCAACTCAGATTTTAGGCACGACAATGTCTGAAAAAGTAATGAAACTACAACATTCAATTAACTTTCTTGTCAATTTTCCTGAAGTAAATTTTGCCAATATGAATGAAGAAGCGGTTAAGGCATTAAAAACTTTTTTTCTTTTTGTTTGGTTCTTCATATTTTGCAAAAGATAAAACACAATAACTAGTAATAATAAGCGAACAATAACCACGCTCACATTCCATATAAAGCCATTGCTAAAACTACAGTTCACAGCTGAGTACGTAATACTCGGTTAGACACGAATTTAGACCCCCTTACTTGGTTTTTTTAATTTGTGTTGCGAAATCTATTCGTCTAACACATTTCTTTATTATGTTCCTCTTTTTGTATGTTTTTGTGTTAATATTTTGATTAACTGCATTTTGTTGTTATATTTTTTGTTGTACTTTTTTCGCTTTGTTGTCAAATATTTATGAGCAGTCAGCAAGCATTTCAGGCACCAACGATTAATTTTCGAGTAGTCAGTGATAAAAGTAAAGCACACTCTTAGGCGCCTAAGCCTGCATGGTTTGTAGCCAGAATGTTTGTGTTAAGCATTTGTGTACTTGTGACAATGCAATAACAATGTAAAAAGTAATAGTCCACTTGACGATAAATTAAATGTCGCTTTTAATATATTATTGTCTACCGCTGTGCGTGCTTTCGCTTTTTTGTGTGTTTGTTTACTTTAATGTGAGATTTGCTTAATAAAATATTTTTATTTGCTCTAAAATGAGGCTTATCTAAGAAAAGCATATAGATAATTTGTTGGTTTAGAATTGTCATGATAGATGTTAATAATTGTGCCGATAAGGACAGGCTTTTATCCCCTGTTAATATTTCCGACTCTCTAATGCATATGAATCCTAATTGGTTCTGAATATTCGACAATCATCATAGGAGCTTTTAAATTAAAAGCACAACTAAAAAGCAACGAAATTTAGAAATGCGAGAGACCAATCGGTTTTATTATAATCGATTAATTTATTTATTTACCGATTCTTTTTATTATTATATATTATTTCTTTTAGTATTATTCTCTTTAAGTATTATTAGGAACTTTTTAATTAAAGGCAAGCCTCAAAAGCAATGAAATTTAAGGATGCTACAGAACGATCCATTTTATTATAATCGATTTTTATTTTTATTAGTTTTTCATAATCGACTCTTTAAGTATTATTGGGAGCTTTTTAATTAAATGCATAACTCAAAAGCAATAAAATGTATGGTTGGGACTAAACAATCGATTATAGTTATCGATTTTTATTATTAGTTTTTAACTATCGATGCCTTAAGCATCATTGGGAACTTTGAAATGAAATGTACAACTCGATTATTATTTTTTAAATTTCGATTCTATTATAAGTTTTTAGTTACCAATACTTTTTGCTTAGTTAGGAACATTTAACTGAAAATTCAACTCAAAAGCAATGAAATTTAGGTTTGGGAATAAATTTTTACCATAGTCGATTATCATTTTTCAATTATCGATTATTTTGGTTCAATTTTATTAATGGTATAAGAATTACAATTACTGTGTATTGGAATAACTCTAACTAATGAGGTAACCAAACCCAGTTTGTGAAACCTGAACATCTTTGCTCACAATAAGGTTATTTTTTTTGCTATCATCTTCATTGTACAATATGATATAAATAAAAATGAACGACATCGTATTGTCTAAGTTGTCTATATCGATACCACTTACTCCTTCAATATAAATAACTCTAAAAAGCTTTGATTTAATCATGCATAAATGTACGATGCTGTTATTGTTTACCGTTCCCTTCATTGAAAAATTATTTCTGCTTGGATGAAGGGAGATTTTTCGCCGATCGCAGATCATTCGAAATGGCTGATTCTATGATGCCAAAATAGCTCAACTTTTTTTAAAAAGTTCGGTTTTCCCCGAGCATATACTTCCTTTCGTGTTTAAGTACAACTACTATATCTCTTTTTCTCTTTAAAATTCTTTAAAAGCTTAGATATTTCATTTTTGCAGCACGAGAATTTTCAGATTCTCTGAAATGGGTTACGCTAGCGTTTCACTTACATACCATCGCTGCAAAAGTTTAGTGTGAGTAACGCAACTTGAGCATATTTATTACATCTCCCTTGTGTTGGCAACACTTTTTCATGGCGCTATTTTCATTTGCTTCATCTATTATGCCACTGTGGAAGCAAAATTACGTCACTCACTTGTACGCTATTGTAATAAAGAATATTATTTTTGTTTTGTATGCTGAATAGTTTTTTTGTGGAGTATTATTCAGTTTTTTGTAAATATTTTATGTATAAATACATGCATAACTTATAAGTATGAACCATAATTACGTTCCAAAAGACATCTTTGTAATACAGGCAATTATTCTTGCAATGGTATATCATGTTTCTTATTATATGGCAAAAATTGTTTCCCTTATCATTGTTAAATTATAAGTATATATGTATGATTTTCTTTTTTCTAAATTGTTAGGCCGTAGAAACACGCATAGGTTATGTAAGGTTTCCCTCCACTCTAATGGCTAAAGTGACAGTCTTCGTTCTCAGCTAGTACAGATGTCTGATTTAGGCGGGCTAGGTGGGAATGAAAATACAGTCTTAAGTTTGCTGTGAAAACTTAGCTGAATCTTAATCCGCCATTGAAATTTGCCATTTGAGTCGCCGTTCGGTATTTACTAAAGAAAGGCCGACAGTGTTTGTTTTATTACGATTTTAGAGGTTAAAGCCTACCGCATACGGATGAAGATGTGTAGTATTATCAGATCCGATTACTTTCTTTATATTATTATTTTTAAAGTAAATCCTAGTTTTCGCAAGGTAAATAACTAATTTTTAGAGAATTCAATTTGTTGCAAACAGCTCAGACCTGGTAAATTATGAATACTAATCGTAATGATTACCCATTTGATTAATTATTTTCTTGAGAAACCATTTAATGATTGATTGCCACTACTTTAAATTTGTAATGATTATTATTTAAAATTATTAAAAAAGAAATAAAAAATGATGATTTTTTAAGATTATTTAAAAAAATAAAATATTATCGAAAAACAACGATTATTTAAATAATTTTTTTTAATTTTTTCTGGATATTTTTGATTATTTTTTCAGTATTGTTGTAGAAGCACAAATATATATCCATCAACAATACTGAAGAAAATCTAAAAAAATCCAAAAAAAAATCAAAACAACTTTTTTAATTATTTGTTTTTTCTTATTTTTATAAATTTGTTTTTTCTTATCGTAATCAATTTATAATTGCCTTTTCTTCAAAAACAATTAAAATAATCATTACCAAGTAAAAACGCCGTCTATTTAATTGATTAAATTTAACAAGTCTGATACAGCTAAAATAAAAAATAATACAGAAAAATAAAAATAAGACAAAAATGTATCTTACTTTTTTACCTTATTGGTAGTATTAAAGAAAAACTGTGATCAGATTTAAAAAATCTAGGCTAGAAATTCTCTTTTGTCATTTAAACAGTTATAATAAGGGGGTGCGAAAGATTAGGAGTTTCAATGTCGTGATATCAAAACGTGCACACAACTATCGGTTTAGTACTTCAGCGTACCGAATTAATATCTGGCAAAAGACTGTCATTTTGAAAATACTCTACAAATCTTTCGGAGAGTGTTTTTGAAAATGTTTTTCAAACAGACAAACTGAGTTGTGCATTTCACTTGAGCCCTAGAGTATGGAAAACGATTTTAGTACTTCCAATAATTCATTTCAATCGAGCATCTAGCTATTGTTGTTGATGCAATGGAAAAAAACATCTCTGACAATTTCGCTCCGATACTACTTTTCTGATATTACTACGGCTCGTATCACGATTTAGTTTCTGCAGTGTCTGATTTGTTTTAGAAGACATTACGTTGTTTGTAGCAGTCAGTCTCTACTCCAAGATCTGCATTACATGCAGTTTGGGTACTTCAATCTATCACTAAGTATCAGTAGGTAAAGGCCAAGGCTCTAAAGAAAGGAACGATACCAAAGATCGAGTAAAGGCTCAGCATCAACTAAATAAGATATCCCGTTTACTGCAGCCTAAAATGTGGCACCACTATCACTAAGAACAAAAAAATTCTAAAGACCTGAACCAGGTAGTGAAGATCTACCCACCGATTTATGCTTTTAGCAACCATACTCTGCAAAAAATGCGATTAGTCCAGGATGGATCCGGGATAAGTCGCAAAGGAGCATGCGACCAATGCCAGTTTTGATCTCTTTGTATGGGTTGGAGTGATCCCTTTTGTTTGAGCATGTCCTATGAAGAGACTAATTGGTCCATTTCATGCCCAAATGGGTAGTGTCGGACAGATTCCCTTTGTTCCCCTACGGGTACGGTCATACAAGTTTACTTTCAACATCTAAAAGTAGCCTATGGAAGTTAAAATCGGCTTACCCCAACTATGCGTTAACGGAATAGTGAGGACCAATTGCAGCCCACTGTAGACGAAAGGTATTGATCGTGAAAGAGAGTGATCCCTCTTTAGAGATCAGTCGCTCGATTTTGTACAGGGTAATGACTCAAAATTAATAGATATCAGGAGAACAATTTCGGTATTATATCTGGTATAAATCGACTACTGAGTAATGCGTAACGCTATTTTAAAACAGTTTTCAAAAACGCCCTATCTGACGACGCGTCTCAAAACTGCTCTATCTCAACAAACATTCAACCAATATTCAACTGAGATAGTGTGTTCTTTAAAAATATTTCAAATTGACACTAAATTCGGTTGCGGTTGTTTATGTTGTACGTCAATTTAACATATGCATGTCCTGCAGTGCAGATTGGCATATGCAGCATTACCCCGAATATCGTCTCTGAGCAATTTACTACAAAATTTTCAAATGCTTTTGCCCCATTCCTACTTCACATAATATTCTACTGAAGTTACGAGGAGTTAGAGCTACCAGTGACTATTCACTCATAGCAACTTGCTAGTTTATTTAATTTGTGTATTTGTCATTTCCATAGCCTGTGTTGATTATTCCTTGCTGCGGCTCGGCGTTGTCAGCAGCTGAGAGAGCTACTAAGAAAATGTTAACTAGCCTATTCTCATCATCCTACTGTCACTGGCATAACCTGACCTCGCAATTAAACTTTACGCGCACCACCATGGACTCTTTTATATGAATTAATCTGTGGAGTATGTTGTGCTGGTATCAAATGCTGAAGTCAGGTGTTCGAGTTCCGATGTAAAAAACACCACAATTAAGGAAACATATTTAAGGACGGGATTGTGTTCAATTTTTGCGGACGTCTTATACCTTTCATGGTCGTTGTTTGGAACAATATTTAAATCATCTTCGATTCATGGACCGGTTTCGTTATACTCTCTAGGTGGTTGGTGGCTTTCTGAGTTTGACAGAGTAGAGTAGTGCAATCCCCATTATTTAAGTTGAGTACTCTCTCAACTTTAGAGAGCTTGGCTAGGGCTAGAAGCCTTCCGAACTTTTTTAATACAATTTTAGGATGTCCTTTCTGATAGCTAGCAGCTTACTCACGTCTTTTTGAATTATTACTCTAAAACGTCACTCCGTTCCGTTTTTAAACCAAGCTAGCTTTCACACAATCTGCGGTACGGAGTTTAAGTTGTGCTAGTCATTGAAGATCTGATTTTCTTACGTCCAACATCCCTCCGTAGTTTTTGATGCACCTTTTTTGTAGCACCGAGGCACTTATTTTGAGACACTTATTTTCGGTTGTTGTAAGAGGTATTTTATACTGACCATATCTAATAAGTTGAAAGCCGTGGTCGATATAATTGCGTGTTTTTCGACCGGTGAATAGCCATTTGGCGATGGATATAATAATATTTCGAGAACGTTCGAGACCAATTAGACTAAGCTTACTTAGCTACAGGCATACACAAAAACTTCGATAGCTGGAGGACTAGGACACCAAACCTTCAGCTTGTGTTTTGCCGCTACTCAAACAAACCAAGAAACCAAATTTTCGAAAAAGCTCGGCCTAAAACCGTTTGCAGGAAAACTGCTTGTATATTTTCCTGATTATGATATAAATATGTGTAAAAACTTCTGTCTCTAAGTATCTGCTATCAATCGTAAACTATTTCATCATGACGCACTTGTCATCCGCAGGCATCACTATTATCGTGGCTCATCATTTTCGTTGATGTGTTGTTGACCATGAATTACATTTGCGGCCGACAGCGCATCAAATCAAGCCTTAGTTACAAGTACAATCGATTTGGAGTTGCCTTGATTTAACAGCTCGCACTAACTTTTACAAATCCCACACATACGCACGGTCCAGCAATATGACCAACTCAAACGAATTGTTAGTTCATGCATCTCAATGGGTGTGCGCTTGATAAATTTCCGTCACTGCATCATCTCAACTTTTTTCTTTTAAATTTTTTTCTTACTCGATTTATATCCGTTTACTTCAGAGTTCGCTCTGAACGTTAGTTTGTAGCTGGTTAATTTCATTGTCAGTTAGCTAACATCACTCGTTTGGAAGCTATAATTTCTTTCATCTTTATCACAATGGAACTGGTGCAGTTTGTTTATTTTAAGGTGTCGAACAGATCTATTTTTGTCTAAAAAAACGGAAGAAATTATCAATGCGATTGTGTGTTTTCTCTGCTGTGAAAGATGCCGTATTAATACTTCCGCTTGCTGGGCATTATTAAGACAAGTTAAATGTAGATATTTATTTAAAATCAAGTGTTTTATAAAGACAAGGGTGGTAAAAATTTTTCAATTTGTATCATTAATATAGAATTACAGAATGTGCACCCTGCAAAAATCGATTGATTGAAACTCCAATTCTTATTCATGTCGGTAAAATATCCCGTAATTTTACGTGTTATATACGAGTCAAATTACTAGTAGCTGTGACACCGGTGTAAGCAGTCCAGCTATATATGTTTATCTTAGGTCAAAAAATAAATGAGTAAGAGCGAGAAGTAAAACGGCACACACACAGGAACGCGAGGTAAGAAACAGTCAAAAAGTCTACCGATACTCTTAAAAACGTGATGGGAGAAAAAACGGTATGGCTCAGGGTAAATTGACTAATTATTTTACCAGTATCGTTTTTCCAGGACACAGATTTACGGACGCACAGACAAGCAACTGATTTCTCTATCCCTCCTTAAAGTTTTGATGTATTGAATTCTATATGCCTTTCTGATATTTTATTATGTGAAGAAAAGTTACAATAACTGTGAAATAGTGCAGGTGGCTTTAATAAAACCGTATGCACAATAAAATTCGATATCAAAAATTAAAAAACCAAAATATATAATTGACACTAAGCTTTAGGCTGACAGCACACTTCTAATCATAAAACAACAACACAAAATAAACTTACGGAGACATAACAGAACAAATTACGAGTAAGGAAGTCTAAGTTCGGGTCGAACCGAACATTATATACCTAGTAGTGGTCTATTATGGCAAACCAATTTACCGGGTATATTTTAACACTTTTCAGTTCGTATTATAAAGCCAGGTGATTGTTTTTAATAAAAACACTTCTGTTATGAGTTTTGAGGAGTAAATTAATTTAAAAAAAATTTATGTATGGCGCGATATACAACAGGTATATCATCATTAACCTCCTAAGAGATTTTTGCGCCGAGCTTCCCTTCCAACTTTGGCGGGACCTACAGATTTTTGCAGACTTCGAACGGCATCTAAAAATGATATGAATTTTTGCTGAGAAGCCACTACCGAGGGGCGACCCCGTTTTGAAAAACTTTTTTAAACCACTTTTGATGCTACCTAGACCGGCAAGACTACCGCCACACCAGGGCGGGCGCAATTAATTTATTTTTATATAAATAGCTTCCCAGCCGCTGCTTACCACTGCACATTTTATGTTTGAAAAATTTGCATTCAAATAGACAGAGGACAGACAGACAGACAGGCGGGGAGACGGACATGGTTCAATGGACTCATTATTTTGGTTTGCTTACTGATGGGCTCATCTCCTCTTCTTCTCATACTTACAAATAACTATTTCATTTTAATTAAAGATATGAAAATCAAAAAAGGTATATAACTTCCCTATTGCTGTGGGGTATTAACAACTTTCCCGGATATTTTACAGGATATTTAAGCAGCTGACCAATTTTAATTGAAATATCTAGTTCAAACTACAAGCAATCGCCTTTGAAAATAGCAGAATTGTTATGTTGAAAAGTGGGCGGCGCCAAGCCTACTTCCCCAAAATTCACAAAATTTTTTTTGCGGTTGAGTTTTGCTTAAAAAGTTATTATGTGTGCATGATATTATTGATTTAGCTTGCATGGTTATGAAAATATCGCTTTTCATATTTTACAAACAAATTTTTCAGAGCTATGTTAAAAAACTAGGCGTGGTCGTTGACCGATTTCGTCGATTTTTACAACAAACATTTCGCTTTATATATTCAACTTTTCGCGAAGTATCGTTTCGATAAAGCAATTTTTACAGGAGTAGTGTTGCCGGCCTACCACACCGAAGGTCCATGGTTCGAGCCCTGGTACAGGTAACATCAAAAGTGATTTGAAAAAAAGTTTTTCAAAACGGGGTCGCCCCTCGGCAGTGTTTTGGCAAACTCTCCGAGTGTATTTCTGCCATGACAGGCTTCTCAGCAAAAATTCGTCTCCTTTGTAGATGCCGTTCGGAGTCGGCAAAAAACTGTAGGTCCCACCAATTTGTAGGGAAAATTTAAATCGGCACACCACAAATTGGAAGAGAAGCTTGGCGCAAAAGTCTCTTAGGAGGTTTATGATGATATACCTGTTGTTTATCGCGCCATAGAGATAGAGAGAGATAACATAAAAAGTTGTGTGGAATAATCCGCTATTAAATGGGTGGATCCACTCCCATTTTCAAAAATTTGTATTTTTCGACTTTCTTCGTTCACGGGCACTTTGAAAATGAAATATAAATGATATAAAGCTTTTTTACGCAAAGTTATTTTCTCTTACATATATCTATGATCCTTTTCAAAAATTTTCATATAAAAGTGGGTGTGGTTCTTAACCAATTTCGACCATTTTTTTCTGACTATAAAATTTCCTGAACATACCTTGCATTAATATAAATACGACTATGTGTGCTAAATTATGTTTCGATATCTTGAACGGTTTTAGATTTATGGTTAATATTATTTCTAAATTTAACTTAATCAAGAGTGGGCGATGCCACACCCATTTTTAAAATTTTCTTGAAAAATTTATTTTCTGCCTTAACATTAATGTACGCATCAAATTCTATCCTTATATGTGTATTATGTACTGAATAATCACTTTTTTTGTATTTTCGAAAATATTCTATATATAATTTGCTCAAGTTATCGTGTCCACAGACGGACGGACGGGAGGACATGGCTTAATCAATTTCTTTTTTCCCACTGAACATTTTGATATGTATAAGTTAATATCAATATCGATCCGTTTATGCCGTTACATACCACCGTTATGCGACTAAAGTTAATGTACCTTGTGTGAGTAGCACTACTAGGTATAAAAATAATAGATAGATGAAATGCAATCGCCTGAAGCGTTTTGCAATTGCCCATCATAAGAAAGGATTTAGAAGCATGAAAAAATGTTTTTACCAATATTTGTAGGGGTGGAAATTTTTGTTGTATGTGCTGGAAAATCATTTTTCAACAACTGAGCACATATGTTAACAATGTATTGATAATCTTATAATAACATAACATTAGGCCGATGTCTGTACATTATAATTACAAACAAGAAATTGATATTGGAGTAATTAATTAGAGCAACAGAGCACAATTTTCTGTCGGAGTGTCTTTAAAAGAAAAAAAAAAAAAATGTTTAGTTCTGGAACTTTATTTTCGTCAGAAAAAAATTACAGGTCCCCCCGTTTTTAAATTTTTTAAGAACAGAATAAAAGTCCTTTTCAATAACTAACAAACCGGTAGTATAAATTATTAATTGATATCCAATTTAAAAAGCTAAGATTAGCCGTTTGTTAGTTATTGAAAGGTGTTTTATTTTGATCTTTTTCAGATATATTATTTGTGACCTGAATTTTGATCCCGGAAGTCCTGGGATGACAGAAACGTTGATAAACCTCCTAAGGGAAACTATCTAAAAAACTTCGAAACATGTCATCCCATACCATCGCTGTGCATAACGTTGTAATTTTTCCTCTAATATCAATTAACAAACAAACATAAAAATTCGAGCTTTGCTCCAACAACAATCACCAAAAAATTTCTTTCATTTTTGCTCCTTGATTTTACAATAAATTTTTCTTTTATGTAAATCGTTTTCGGTTTCTCTTTCACCAAAATTGTGTTCATAATATGAGCAGAAAATAGTTATTGGGATTTAAATATCTTGGCCACATATACAAACCAGAAGAAAAGTTTTCCCAGATTTTTGTTTGCGTACAGTACAGACCTGGTAAATAATGATTACAAATAGTAATGATTACCGGTTTGATTCACTATTTTCTTGAGAATAGATATAATGATTGATTACCATTACTTAAAATTTGTAATTATTATTTTGCAATAAATTTAAAAAAATACCAAAAAAAATCATCAATCAAAAAAATGGCTTTCATTACTTTTGATACTTTTCTATTTGATTATTTTTTTTTTTATTATTTTTTTATATAATTTTTGACTATCTCTGATTTTATTTAATTTTTTTTCTAAGCGTAATCAAGTAATAATTTCCTTTTCTTGAAAAACAATTAAAATAATCATAACGAATTGAATTGATTACTAATCACAAATCAAATTACACAGGTCTGCTACAGTACTAATTTGTTTTATTAGTACACGGTTAAAAATTTGAGCCTGAATTTGAAACTAATTGGTATACAAGTAGCAGTTTCCAACAAAAAAAAAAATTCCATTAAAAAAAAAAAATTTAAATTGAGTCAGTTGAACGGATGCCCTCAGCATCAGCAGTTGAGTGCTCTACCCACTGGGCTATAATATTCATGAGAATGGTTCTAAGAGAAAACTGCAATGACTTGAAAAGCTTTCAAAAATTTAAAAAAAATGTATGCTCTTATTGGCAGAAAGTTAAAATTTTTATATTAGTTTAAAAAACAATTCAAGATTATAAAATTCATATTCTGGTAGGTTTTAAACAAAAATAAATTAAAATCAGAGAAGTATATTTAAAAATTTTCAAATTGCCATAAAAAATGTTTTCATAAATTTGATCAAAATTTTAGCCAAAACTTGAATTAGGATATAGTTTTTCCTTTGTACCAATCGATATGAAATATATACATGCATACAATTAGCGTATCCATGCTAGCTAGACAGATTTTTGAAAAAGTCAATAACGCCGCTCTCACAGCCGCAACTGCATCAAATCATTCAAATCACCATGACTAGTAGCCATTGAAAGAGATTTGCTATGGCAATTTAGCTTTTCTTTTCAATATTTCTTCAAACATGTTGTCAGCTAATACTGACGATGTTGGCTTAGCGGCACCCAATTTATCAAACAGCATGCATACTACATACCAGCTATGATTGCACTAGTAGTGGTGTCTGTATACGATTGTTCATAGTTTTCGCAAAGCTAATCACTTCAAGCTACGGGGAATATGTGCGTATATAGAATGCGAAAAGTACATACATACATATGTATATACAAATATATACTAACTAGTTTCGTTTTTGTACTCTGAACGAAAGCATGTACGAAAGCAGCAAATAGATTTGTTCTAATGTGATTGAATATCTGCCCATCACTCACTAGGTACCGACTCAGCTAGTCGTCATTCAAAGAAGCTAACTGAATCAGATTTTTTGTACATGTTATTGCTTCTTGGTACTTCTAGATATGTATGGCTGGGCAAATACATTTTTATTTACTTCATCACAGCATATTGATTACACATAAAAGCATACTCTAGGGCGCATACCATTAAATAGCATGGTACCCATTTGGTTTGTTCATTTACTTTTCCAGTAAATACTTTGAAAAAGAGTGTTACTGTTAAATGAAGAGTAATTTCATTAGAAGAGAAAAATTTTACATAAAACTAAATGAACAAAAATCGGTAAGCAAAAAACGAGAGACACATTTCAAAAATTAATTTTAAAAATTAACACTTTTTATCTTTTTTTTTGGAAAACAACTTGAAAATGAAAAAAAGATTCTGCAAGAGCAGTGCTCAGCTGAAACCGATTTTACAAATAAACTTCATTTAATGATATATTTAGTAATCACGCAAAAAAGGGTTTCTATTTTCACTTTTCTGTTCATTTATGGAAAGTTAATATTTATTTTATTTTTTGAAAGTTAAAAAAAAAATATTTATTAACTTGTTTTCAGTATAGCAGCTTATTCTTTGAGTTTACAAGATTTTACTAGCAAGAAATTTACTTGTAAGGATTAGTAAGTCTCTCAAGCTCTAAAGTTCTCGATTTGTTTTTCTTTTAAAAATTTTTTTGATTCAATGAACACTTTGACAGAATAGACCTAATATAATTTATAAAATATTTGTTTATTCAAAACAAGTACTAATTAATATTTTGGATATACTTTACGTTATTATTTTCTGAACAATCAACTTAATAATGTTGAATTTTTTTTTCAGCTTCCAGGCTTTAACTGATAGTTAGCATAGAGGCATTTAATTCTTTTAATTTTTAAAAAAAGTTGAGTTTTGTAATTTTTTGTTATAGACACTTGAGGTGTTAGCTCAATCGAATTGTGGCCCATGTCTGCGGTTTGGTATAGAATAAGCAACATTTTCAAAAATGCAAAAGTGTATTCATTTTAATTTTATTGAATAAATACACATGCTAATCTGGGTAAATAGGGAGCTTGGCACCTCCCTCATCAACCAAATCTTCAATTAGATTTTTTTCCCTCCCATTAATACCTGATTATTGCAATTTTGTACATACGCAAGGAAAATATTCAAATCTAATAATTACAGTATTAATAGAGGAGGCGTAGCATTCCCCATATAAAATATTTCTTTATTGCTTCCTTGACATTCGGTATGTATTAAGCACAATTGCACAAAATATTCAATGTCACTGCAGCATCCACTAAGGCAATCTTAACTAAGAATAGCTATTTAACTTTCTACATAATATTTCTATGGCATATATCCTATATATGGAAGAAAAGAGTCGATGGAGAATGAAAGAAAAGGAAACAACTAGAGAAAGAAGAAAATAGAAAGTTATGGGAGAAGCAGAAGAAAAGTAATAACAATAAAACTGGGAGTTAGATAAGAAGAAGAACATTAATCGGAACTGTAAGGTTGGGAGGAAAGGGAGGATGTTGAAGAAGAAACGAAATATGCGGCGGGGAAAAAGTAAAATATTTGACATCCAATTTTTGGGACGATTTCGGATTCTTTAGTAAGGTAAAAACAAATACTGTAATGCTAACGAAAATAGTCAATGTCATATTTGATGTGCATGAGTCGTCATAATTACGGTTTGGCTGTCCATAATTCCACGTTTGTTTAAACTTATTAATATACATATTGTGGAGCAATGCTAGTAGTAGACGATTTTTTCGACGTTTGCAATAGTAATTACATAATTTGATACACGGTATCCAGTCCCGAATTATATTTAGATTAATCTATTATCTGTATTATAAATGCGCAAGCTGATAAAGTTTGTCCCGCTTTACGGCCAAACTATACATCTAAGGTCTAAACAATTGTGTACGTATCGATAGGTCTATCCAAGCAGCAGTGAAGGAAATCAAAATAAATTTAAAAAAAATTAATTATTATACAGAAAAATTAGTTAGAAAATGACACCAATACAAATACCAAATATGTATTCACACTATAGAGCCGATGTTGTGTGAGTAAACGTGTCATGTAATTTGGCTTTAGTTGTTGTTAGTGCATTGATCACTGGCTATAATGCCAAGTATCGGGGGCTCTCCTGAGAGCACGAATAGTTACGGTGTAGAAGACATTAAACAAGCATTGTAAAATATGAGCAAATATGTAAATTCTTTATATGATAAAAACAGTGTTTACAAAAACAAAATAATTTGTTATTCAAAAAAAAATATTCAACACCGGAGTTAGTTTTGCTTTTGTGGTTGGCTTTGTGAGAATTTAAATAATAAAAATAAAACAAAATTTATTAAAAAAAAGGAAAGGAAAGCAAAGTAAATTAAAGGAAAGGAAGGGAAAGGAAACGAAAAGGAAGCAAAGGGAAGAAATGGATAAGTAAGAAAAGAAAACAATAAAATAAATGAATAAATAGTTAAAATAAATAGTTAAAACTAGCTGCACCCGTGCGCTCCTTGCGCAAAAAAAAAAACAAAAATGGTTTGAAACCTTTTATTAGTCCAGGTCCAGGATTTTTCAAACCTTTTTCGCAAATTATAAAAAAAGATTTTCAGCTACACTTACTGGAGACCACAAAAAATTATACAAATATGCGCAAACAGCTATTTGAAATTCCACCACTTATATTACATTCAGATGGAGCCATAAGCTTGAGTTGATTGACAACATCAATTTGAATTAACTCAAAAAATGTCCCTTAAACTCGAGTTTATGACCCAGTGTGAACGCAGTCTTATTTACTTATTTTAGCAATGTTCAAATGTAGATGTCGCGAGGCATGTGAATGTCACAGTCACAATAGCGTTGCAGTACAAGTTGATTTTTTTTGTGCATCCACAATCGTTTATTTTAAAGAATATATTTTTATAAAATACGCTTAAACAAAAGCACTCCGCTAGTTAAAACATAGTTTTGCATGTAGAGCTAACCCTCACCTTTAAAACGATACCTTATTTATTAATATTGGTTCCAAATAAGAGCAGAAAATTAGGAAATAACACAAAAAGACCTTACAGAAATATTATATATGATGATAATATAAACTTTTGTGGTTGAGTTTTAACCACTGGTCGATCTCTTGTTACAACAATAATACGCAATTGAAAATAGAAGCATATCACAAAAGCGTTTTTTACCCGGAAATGGGATTACCACCTCTTGGGTATCTATTTGATTTTGCTTTGTTATTAAAGAAAAAATTTAATTTCAAATAAAAAAAGCAGGCAAGTTAAAATTAATATTTTATTTTATAAAATAGATAATGCAGAAGAGGAGGAAAATGAAAACAATTTTGAAATTCAACAGAAATCAAAGCATGCAAGATTTTTTAACAACATCCACAAAAAAATATTACCCAAATATGAATTTGCCTCAAAAATGAATCACTCATTTGCATACAACAGGTCCCACCGGGAAAGGGGCTGCTCGGCTGGCCCCATATCTCCTTCTTGCTGAAAATTTGAAAGACATTCAAACTTCCTACTAAGGCAAATTACTACTAAAAAATGCATACAAAACAAAAGCCACAAAGAGAAAGATCTGCTTGAGCACGCGAACTACGAAATCGTTATAATAACATTTCCCACTTAAAATTCACAGAAAACCAAAAAAAAAAAAAAAAACTCATCACAACAGCTTACATATCCACTGAAAATATTGATAAAACCAAGAATATAGATATGCAAAACGAAAAAAGCAACAAAAATATTGCACAATGTGAAAAATGTTTACATATGCTAAGAATACAAAGCGCGAAAAAATCGAATCAAATGTTCCAACAATATAAACGCAATAGCCATCAGGAGCAACGCTAATACAATAACAATAGCAACGAAAGAAATAACAAAAAAAAAATAAAACAATCATTGGCAGCAGAAGCAACAACTGCTGTAGCCATAGCAAAACGGAGGAAAAAACAAGTGCAGCGGACCGGAAATGCAACAGCAGCAAAGGAATCCGCACACATACAAATACGCGCACATCATTTACATACACGCGTTGAGTATTTTATGACCAGCAGTTGCTTTGCTATTGACTCCACCTGTAGGAACGAAAGTAGCGCATAAACAACAAATCACGGCGCACGCATTTGTATTATTCTGTGTGTGTTTGCATGTACATATTTATACCCAATAAACCAGTGGGTAAGGCTCCAAAAAATGTGCGTTCTATGGTTCCGATGGAGTCTTTTTTTAAAATAAAATAAAATAAAATAAAATAAAATAAAATAAAATAAAATAAAATCAAATAAAATCAAATAAAATAAAAATAAAATAAAATAAAATAAAATAAAACAAAATAAAACAAAATAAAATAAATAAAACAAAATAAAACAAAATAAAATAAATAAAACAAAATAAATTGTCAAAAAATAAAATAAAATAAAACAATTAAAATAAATTAAAACAAAAAATAAAATAAAATAAAAAAATAAAATGACAACGCAGAGTTTTGGAAATAGAAATGTAGCATAACATTACAAGTTTTAAGAATCTATAAAACCTCAAATATTCTAACTTTCCTAATAACTATAAACAGATCTTAGGGTGGCCACCCATCCGTTAAAAGATTGTTCATAATTTTATAGACAAACATGGAGAGTACCATTTGATCAGAGAATTTCCATTCCATTCAGTTCCTATTGTGCTCAAGATGGTTTCCAGAATATCAAATCTCTCAATATGAGAATATGGTCCTTTTATTTTAACTTACTTGACACTGTATTTAAAATACGGCCTAATAGAATTTAAATTAAATAGATGAAAAATTAATAAAATTCTATAACTCCTTAATTATCTAACATGCTTGTTTTTATTTGTGCCTTAACGTAAGTATATTTCAGTACAAGATTAGTACTTAAATGCTTCTCAAATTTATATTGAATAAAAATGTTTATTGGGTACCAATTAAGAGAGGTGTATGTGGGTGTGTGTGTGTGTGCGCTAGTGAATGCGTCGAAACACTAGCTAAAAATAGAACACCGACTAGCAATCACAACAATAACAATAACAGACTAGCCTACAGGATAACAGCAACATGATATTGCTTTAACGGTATTCCGCGATGAAAAGTATCGTGTAAAATAAACAAACGTAATTCAACAATGAACGCAGGAATAAAAATCAACAAGAAAAAAATACAAAAATTCCGAAATCGTGCAATCAAATTTTACACTTAAATATACAAACATATGTGCATATGTAAATATGTATATGCGTTTGTAACCTGCAGTGAAACACTAAACTTCCTAGACAGAAAAAGTAATAGGTTGCAACTAGAATTTTCTAACACAACTCAAACTAGATCGAAAAGGAACAAATATGTGTAAACCAAAATTTCGGATTTTGGAGAAAACTGTAGTGCTCAAGTTTGGAAAAATCCCAGTAGAACTAATTTTTTCAACTTGATGAACTTGAACCTGTGACCTCTTCCATTTAGGACTAGTGTATATCTACCATTCACAAAGACATGTTAATATTTTTCAATTAGCTTGACCTATGAATTTGTTGGTCAGTTGGTGTTCAGACAGTTTGGTATTAGTTTATAACTAGTCGGCTTGATTGTAGGTTATATACATATTCATTTCTTTGTTTACCTCGCACGTATGCATGTGTGTATGCATTCAACATTGTGTTGCAGCAAATATTTTATAGACGTGAGAGCGTGATTTAAAAATCGAGAGTAAGTATTGCAGCGTTGATGTTGGGCAACTGTTCGGCTTCTGTTACCGTACTGTTAACACATATGGTAACAGCCGTAATGCTGTTATTATTAAATGTTTAATTTGTTTGCCTTTCTGCTACAAATCTAGCTATGTCTATTTAGCGTAATCTGCGGAGGTTTGTAAACAGAAAAAAATAGTAACTAAATCAAATTACATTCTAGATTTTATAATATTTCTTGATCAAACATCGTACTATTTGTTAAGGTTTCATTGATTCTCAATATAGATTATAATGAATTGTATAGGTTCTGACGTCGTGAAGGTAAAATTTGTATTGGGCCAATGTCTTTAGATTATATATGTATATGTATGTAGGGTTTTCGTAAGCCTTATTACAGAATTTTTGTCTTTCTCGTTGTATGTTTTATATAAATAAATTATAAATTATATAATAACCTAGGACACGGATAAATGCCATATAAAATCGTTACATAGAAATTTTTTGTAGAATTTTTTTTTATTGGATGAACATATTAATCAGTTCAACAACTACAATTCCTACAGGGCATTCCAAATAAATTTCTTTTATATCTTTTGTTCAAAATTTTAATTAAACCTTCGTTAAGTTTGTTCCGTTCTACATTACTTTGATTAACACCTGATATTCGTTATTGAATCTCCTTTATGAAATGCACAGATGTATACTTCGCAAACTCTACATTTTCACTCCCGCATATCCGTGGAGACATATGCATGTATGAGATATATTTGAACAAGACATGCGAGAGCAACCAAACGACTCAACAAAAATGAACACTCACCAGGGCAATGGCATTTGGCAGCGGCACCAAGCGAACACATGCTCGTATTTGACCCGGACACAATGCTACTCGTGTGAGATGTTAAAGTATAACGAGTAGAAATGTACTTACGAAATCAAAACAAACACTATAAAAGTGAACAAATGAAATGAGCTGAAAACGAAACGAGCAGAACTATTTGACAATCAAAACGGATATGAGAGAAAGTCACAGAACGTGCAGCCATACGTATCAAATACACACACGCACACAAACACAAACAAGAATGAGCAAATTGATGACGTTTCGTAAACAGAGCGAACTTAGTGAGTAATATAAACTATGAGCAAACGGCACACAATCCATTGCGATGGTGCTAGTGGAAGATAGCAGAAGTGTTGTTGATGTTTCAATTGGAGTTGGTGACTTTGTGAACTCGTTGCTGCTGCTGCTTCTTTAACATGAACGAGTGTATACGAATGCATGCATGTATGTGTTAGTATTTGCCTTGTTTGAGCTAACTTTTAATATCATCACTCACCACCCTCGTTTACTCGAACGTACGGCCACCCACAGCTCTTTTGCTGTTATGATATTGTGTGCAGCGCGTGTAGATAGTCTTCAGCAATGACAGTTGTTGTCGTTTGCGCTTAGTCTTCGTTGGGCGGTCTGTGTGTTAGCAACGTGTTGCTCCTCTCGTTTATAACGTTTGACGTTTTTTATACTAAACACTTACCCAGTTATAGTGTGCTACGCATGGTGGTTATGTGTTTGTGTTCTACTTAATTTAGCAAAAAAAACTATATATGTGCAAAATTGTGTCAAAGTATATCCAATATTTTTTTGGAAAAACAAGTATTTATCTAAAAGATATTTTAAATTTAAAATACACGTACTTATAGACAGAGTACATATACACGAACTATTTCGTGTATGACTTGCGTCAGTGTGCGTGTTACGAATTTTGCCAGCAGCAATGCAACAAGTTTTGATTGTTGGTTGAAAGTGAAGTGTTGCGTTTAAAAAAGGAAAGTTGGAGAAAGAAGAAGCGATAAACAAAAGCTGAACTAAAATCAATCAAAAAAATAAATACATGATAAGGGTAAACTTATGTTTCTTTTTGAAAGTTTTTACTACTTATTAGGAAATTCAGTTGAAAGTAGTCTTGAAAAATTATGAGTATTTAAACTTAAATTTATTAAGAAGTTTTTTAATTTTTTTTCGATATTAGTATCTTAATCTCGACATAAACAAATAAAATACAAATTCCCGTTAATTTTCTGAGATAGTTATTAGGGTTCAACAGCCGTATAGCATTATGAAAAATTGTTTCAAAGTCTTGATTGACATTTGAATTTCTTTACCTGCTCGTCGGATTGTGCTTTAGATTATAATAAACGTATTTTAGTGCCAGCTCACTGCGTGCGGGCTTCCTAAATCTATACAAATACAGATTCATTCACATCTGAAGCATAGATAGATAGATAATTTGAGGATAGCACTGCGACCTGGCGGTCTTTTGTGCCCATGAAGTATACTTTCAGGTTGTGTGGTTTGAACTCTCTGCTGTTTTTACGAAAATGAGTCGCTGGCACAAAACTAAAAGCACGACTCGACTGTCGTTCTTAACATTAATGAAGAGCTTACCATTTGCTCGTTTATTGCTATAAAATTAAAGTGAAGAAAATACTCGAAAATATGTAAATCTTTTCTAGTACATAAAGTGTATTTATAAGACTTCGTTAAGCATGAATAAAAGCATATATAAGTTTAGCATACATCTAGGCGCTTAATCTGAGCAAAGCTGAATAAATTATAACTTTTTAAGTACCCAAAATTATGCTATACAAAATTATATAACTATGCTTAGTTCAAAAGTTATATGACCACTGCATAGGAAAGCAAAATAATTACTAGGCCTCCTAGCAAATGCAAAGATATGCGCTTAAATCATATACAATGATTTTCATAACATAGTTATTCAATAACGGCATGGTCAAGGAGAGCAAATGTTTTCAATTTGAAAACTCTAAAAAAGTCGGTGGGATTATTACAATACACAATAGGTTGCAAGTAAAAATTTAATTCTGTTTTATCACGGTTTTGAAATATAGAAGGAACATGAAAATAAAGAAAACAAAAGAACATTTTTGTTTGCTGAAATATTCCAAACTAGCTAACTTCAGGACGATGTCCAAAAAAGCAAAAAGCTTTCCTGTGTATGTAAGCGAATTTGTGAAAAGAAGCATAGTTTTAGGCGAGTTTACTAGTGGAATGTTTCTGGCGTCTTGCCCCCCTTTGTGGCTATATGATTCTTCTGGATTATTTCAATGAAAATAAAACTAAAAAGACCTGCATCGTGAGTTGCTCCCTTATACAATTGTTTTAGGTTGTGCTTTGCGAAAAATGCATTATAACATATCAGCACTCGTTTGTTCTAGTTTAACAAATCATATAATTACCTAAATTATACATAAATATTGTTCACGGTTTCAATTTGGGTATATTTTTAATTTTGAAATTGACAGTATTCAATCGCTGAATTTTGTGTCTGATTTTATAATAATAAAAAAAGCCGATATATATTAAAATAAGTGACTCAAAAATGTTGTGATAAAAGTTTAGAAAAATTTTAAGTATCCATCTTTGGCTATTTCCTAAAAAATATTAATCTGGGGACAAATAAAATAAAGAAGCGAATAATGGCCTAAAACCCCATTTCTCTATTTTCATTGAAAATTAAAAGTTCTAAAGATAAACGTTATTTTTTATTTTCTCTTGCCTTAAAGTTATTAATTTCAGTATGGTGTTTGTGCAAATTTTTAGGCGCTAGGAATTAAAGCACAAAAAAATAAAGGAACTTTCATTTCAACGAATGACAAGGATGTATTGACGTGACTGCTTAAAATTCATACCCTGGCATACTTTTAGGCGTCAGAGCTTGGATACACAATACTTAAGCACGTAGCGGCTGAAATTTGGTTGTAAGAAAGTTTAAAACAGTGCATATCAAATGTACATATTTAAAGGCTGTGGAGAATAATTTCTTTTAAAAATTTTTAAAAGCAAAATGGTGAATTGAGGATGTTTATTACTCCTGTAGTCGCAATCGTTGGATGAAATGTATGTTTTGTAAAATTGCTGTTATCTATACATATAATTAAATTGTAAAAGGTCGATGTCTGTACATTGCAGATATGTAGCAAAATCGATAGGAGGGACCATTATAAAGCCAACAGAGGCCAAATCAACAGTTTTTAGAACTTGTGTCTGTCTATCTGCATTTTGGTCGCGCATCACTCGAAAACTGCTAAATGGAATTGAATGGAACTTTTACGATTGCATTACTAGACGTTTAACATTCAATTTAAGATATCTCTTCTTCCGATAAATACACACGTTTCGGAGTTATCGACCGATATGTGCACCAAGGTGACCCAAAATGTGTTTGTACAATATGGGTATCAAACGAAAAGTGATAATAAGTGCTGCAGTAAACGATGCAATTAAATTCCATATCTTATCCGGTGGGATATAATGACTAAAATCGAACTCAGTCTATTACTAGTACTGAGACGCAGCGAAACAGGCTGGGTTTACTAATACCCAAAAATATTTTTGAATTGAATCGCTTTTTGCTAATGTCAATAAGTTTAAATACAACTACTTACATTAAGGTGTTTAAAGATTGTTCTTATAATTCATATTTTTATGTTGGTTGCCATAAGGTATAATAAAACTAAAAAAGGAAATTTAATGCTAAAAGTTGTGGTGTCTCAGAAGCTTTAGATTAACTTAATAATGGTTTTGTTGCCTTTTTAGAGCTGTGTTAATATTTCTTTAACTAAATCTAAGTGTTTTACTTTCAGTTCGTATTTGCGTTCAAATAGACAGACGGACAGACAGATAGACGTATAGAGAAACGGACATGGCTACATCGACTCACCTCATCCTCTTGATCATTTCAGTATACGTACAAACATTTCATGTCCATGAAAGGTATGAAAATCAAAAAAGATATACAACTTCGCTTTTGCAGTGGGGTACTAACTACTTGCCCGGATATTTTATTTTTCATCCTGAATGTTTTGATATACATTTATAAATATATATCTCGATTCGTGTATGCCGAATGAAGTAATATGCCTTGTGTGCGTAACAAAAATAGATATAAAAAGTGTGTGTCTTTTATCTTCACAATATATACCTGGGTTCACTGGGTACAGCATAGACAGTATATAGTTCTGGAAAAGTGGGCGGAGCCACGCCTCAGGCTATATAACGTTTCAATTCGTCCTAACTCCGAACTTTTTTTGGTCAGAATTAATGAAATTCGGATATATGTCACTTAGTCAATATCTACATAATTTACCAAACGTGGGCGGTGCCACGCCCACATATTTTGTGTTTTGTTTTGCTCTTGAACTTTAACGATAGGTTAAGGAGTTCGCTGGGCACGACACAGTCTGTATATAGCTTTTGGAAAAGCCCCCACGTTATATAAAGCTGCAGTTCGGTATAGTTTATTTGGTTTAAGTTAGTGACATTTTATTATTATTATTATTATTAATTTATTGAAGAGATTAAGTAAATTAACCTAAACAATGTACTCTAGTACATTGGCCATCAAGGTTTACAGTTACATAGTTATAATAAATTGCGTAACTTCTTAAAATGAAAAATTTACTATAAAATCAATGTAGTGTTATTTATACTTGAAAATATATGTTAAGCTTACAAAGAAAACTAATCAGTTTTTTTATGTTATCATAATTGACCTTAGTTAGGACCTCCCTAAAATTGGTCGTATTTAACTGTTGTCGTAAGCTGTTTAGATTTGGGCATATTTCCGTTATGTGGGTGATGGTAAGGATGCTGTTAGGGTTGTTGCAGAATGCACACATGGGCGGCTGAGTGTTTTCTATTAGATGTTTGTGTGTTATTCTTGAGTGTCCAAGACGGAATCGTGTGTAAACTATGTTGTGTCTTCTAGGCAGCCCAATATGGATGATTGGTGCTTGCCCTGTGAGATTAATGCTTTTATAGTAGTGTGAGTAGTTGGCGTAGTGTCGGTTGTTTGATTGCACATATGATTTGAAAACTAGGTTTTTTATAACATTTTTGCTTAGGTTGTCTATCAGCTTCAATGGGGAATTTGTAGCTAATTTTGCAGCTGTGTCTGCGAGGCAGTTACCTTGTATTCCTATATGCTCAGGTACCCATGAGAGTTTGATTATTTTAGAATTTGTGATCACTAGATCTCGTATTTCGGAAATGGTTTTGTCGTTACAATTAATGTTTTTGATTGCATTTAGTGCAGATAGGGAGTCGGAGCAGATAATACATTTCTGGCGGCTGTGTATTGCATTTTTGATTGCGTATAGAATTGCTGTCGCTTCTGCGGTGAATACCGACGCGGATGGGGGAGGTATAGCTGATGTTATTGTATTAGTGCAGTTGTAATGCTAAATGCTACGATGTGTAGGCTCTTGGATCCATCTGTGTAATATATGTTCCAGTTGGGATGGCTATCAAGGATGTTCAGAAATTCCTGTTGGAAGATGTCCGGCAATGTGTCTTCTTTGTTGTGTTTGGTGAGGGATAATATAATCGAATTGGCTTTCAATTTCTTAGCCTGTTTTTAAGAATCGGTGTTAGTGGGGAGTCTACCTTGTGGACTAGCTTGGTGATTAAAGAACCGGTGATGTATGTTATTCTATCTTTTAGATGTGGTAATCTAGCTTCTGTGAGGATATTGGTAATTGGTGTTGTGCGGAAAGCCCCAATCGCTATACGAGCTGCGGAATGATAAATCGATGATATTTTTGAGAGGTTTCTTTGAGACGTTTATCCAAAGATAGGGAGGCCGTAGTCAATTTTACTAAGGATTGTTGCTTTAACTATTTTAACAAGTGTATTTGTGTTACTTTCTAATTTAATATTACTAAGGCATTTTATAATATTATGTCTATTTTGTAGAGAATCACAAAAGTATCTTGTGTGGTCATTCCAATTATATTTATTATTAAATATTAAGCCTAAGATCTTGAGGGTATTTACATTTTTTACTTGTTCATTGTTTATTCTTATATCTACGCTATTACAGTGGCGTTTTTTTGCATATGTGTAAATGTTTTGACTTGGTGATGGAAATTTTTTTGCCACTAATTTTGCACCAGTCAGTAATTTTATTGAGTAATTCATTGATTTCGTTTATAAGTTTGTTACCGTCTGAGACCTTTGCGAAAATGCAGAGGTCATCCGCATAGAGTGTATGGTTGAAATATTTTTGTTCCTGTATAATATGACTAAGCTTATCGTATGCGATCAGGAATAGGGTTACCGAAAGGGGGGAGCCTTGGGGGATACCGTTTTCAAGAGGCCATTGGCCGGTTATGAAATTGTTGGTTCTAACTCGTACTTTTCGGTTTAAAAGATAGTTGCGGATAAACTTTATAATTTTTTTTCCAAAACCCAAACATGTCAATTGAGAGAACGGAGAAGTGATTTTTGGCGGAGAGTGCATTGGAGATTTGTTCGTCTAGTACAAGAAGTGAGTCGATGGTGCCGCAGCCTGGTTTAATGGCTGTCTGTTGGCTGCAGGTCAGATTTTTGCTTTGAATACACCATATGAGGCAGTGAGATCTCATTTTCTCCATAACTTTTGGCATGAAATTAGTGATATTGGACGGTATCCATCGGGTTTGTCTTTCGCTTTGCCGGGCTTTGAAATGGGGATTACTAGTGAAGTTTTCCAATATTGTGGTATAGTTCCAGATTGAAATATTATGTTTTTCATTTGGAGTAGTTTTTGTTTGGCGATGGCTGGAAGGTTTTGTAGAAGAGGGTAGGGAATATTGTCCAATCCAGGCCTGTGACCTTTCAGTGTTGAGCGGAGCTCTTCGATGCAAAGAGGGAGTTCGAGTTGGGTTGCTTTATCGCATAAGGTATAGATGAGGTTAGCTGGATTGAGATATAAGTGTGTTTTACTAATAAAGTCTTCCGAAAAGTTCGTATCATTGGAGTAGTGTGACCAAGATCTGGCAAGGACGTTGCTAATTTCTTCTGGTGTGGAAGCAATAGGGCCGTCGTCCCATTGAAGGACATGGATATGTGTCGAAGAGCGGTGGCCATATAATGCGTTCACCTTTTTCCAGAGAACTTTTGACGGTGTGTTGCAGTTGATGTCTTCTGTGAAGCTTAAAAGTGAAGCTCTTTTTGAATTTCTAACTTCACGTTTAAATTTAGAGTTTGCTCTTTTGTAAGCTATTATGTTACTCTCCGTTGGAAGGCGTTTGGCGATTTTCCAAAGATTAACTTTTTCGTCTCTAAGGGCCGCCACGGTATCGCTCCACCAGTACGTGGCATGACTGTGGTTTTTGGGTTTGGGGATTGGGATTGTAAGATTAGCGCTATGACGGATTATTTTGAGCATGACTGCTGCAGTTTGGTTAATGTTATCGTTTGGCTTAAGGGTAAACCCTTCCATATTCTCAGCTACTGATATTTGGTAAGATGGCCAATCGGCTAGTTCTAGTTTATATCTATATGTCGTTTTTATTATACATGGAATAGTTTTTTGGTATTGTGTATGCTTTGGAATTTAAACCTAGGTGAGTTTCTTGTAGTGCTGCTATTTAGTATTTTTTTTTCTTTTATTAGTAATGAGAGTTCATTGTAATTATTTTAGTAACCATTAAGATTCCACTGAAGAATTTTAACTACCATAATTACGAAAAAAAGAAAGATGATGGAAATATTAGAAGCTCCGCAATCGAAAAAACTAAGTGTGAATTAATGTGTGTGAGTTAATGTAGTTTGCGGTATCAATTGTTGAGGTGGTGCGAGGGGGGGGGGGGGGGAACTTTTGTGTTATTTGTATTGTATTGAAAAACCTGTTTATTTAATAAATCGTTTATTAGATTTGAGTGGATATTTGAGTTAAACTGGAAGTTGTTCGGTAAATTGTATTGTAGTGAGTAATTTGTTTTTTCATTGTCTTCATGATCATCTTTAGATTTTGATTGTTGGGAATATTGTGTAGGAGAATTTATATTTGTTGCAGAGAAAGATTCGCGATTGTATTCGGGGAGTGATGAGTTGGGGAGAGTACTAGTTTCGTTTGAAAGAATTGTTGTTTTTTGTACATTGGATTTGTTTTTCTTTTTCAGTATTGCTTCTTCTAATTTTTCATGCAGTGCATTATATTGAATGTTTTTGTTGTTTATTTCTTCAGTAGTTTCGCGGAAAGAGCATTTGTTGAGTGTCTTAAAGGTGATTATTTCTTTTCTTTTAAGAAAGGGTGGGCAATTTTTGTTGTCCGATCTATGCTGTTGTTTGCAATTAATGCATTCGACCTTACTGCAGGGCAACGGTTCATGCATACCAGAGGAAGAAACATTGCATTTAGCGTCGGTTTTGTAGTGCTTTGCTGTGTGACCGATGATAAAGCAGTTTTTGCATTGCATGGGTGATGGGATATATGGTTCTACTTTGACTTCCAGCCATCCCACGTTCACTTCTTTAGGTAATTCATAACTACCAAAGGAAATGATATGATTTGATTTTTGTAATTTTTTTGCACTCAGTGGCACCTTGGTCTCGAAGACCGTCAACGATTTCTTTTTCGCTTAAGTTTGTAAGGAACCCAGAGTAAATTACACCTTTTACTATATTCAATGTTGGGTGGGAGCTAACTGTTATATCGCAAAGATTGGACAACTGCGTCGCTTTCAGAAACTTGGCGGTTTGTTGGTTAGTTTTTCGTAAGGACCAAAAGGTCACCTTCTCGAGTAAAAGATATGGAAAGCGGTGCTTCGGTGGTTACAGATTCCAATGCTTTTTGGATAAGAAAGTTATTGAAAGATTTGATCGGTTTTTCGCCCTTTATGACCAAAAATTTTGGGCGTGATACTGATTTTGAGTTGGGGTGTTGGGTTATTTTTCTTAGGCTGTGGTAATCACGTGTGTTATTGAGGTTCGTAATCTTACGCTTAGTAGAGGGATGCTCCCCAAGGATGGCGTAATATTTTTGATCACCACCTCCCGAATCGGAGGCCATGGTTAAAGATTTATTCCACTACACAAGTCACAGTTGATGATTTCTTAGGCTATTTGTCACAATAACAAAAAAGGAGAAGAAAAAAATCGTAACAATGTCTTGGCTATTAAAGAATTTCAGCTCAGGAAATTCACTCACAATACCGAAAAGAGAGTCACAAAAGAAAGATAGTAAGTACGTCTGAACTAGTCAGACAGTCAATTACTCACTGACGTGACATTTTATATATAGATGTGTTCTATGTATCAAAACGTCAAAACAACGTCTACCGGGTTTGCTAGTATATTATAAAATGGCGAAAGCAAACAACGAATTTCAGCATTATTTTGTA
The DNA here is from genome assembly GCA_949987695.1 of Merzomyia westermanni. NCBI lineage: Eukaryota > Metazoa > Arthropoda > Insecta > Diptera > Tephritidae > Merzomyia > Merzomyia westermanni. The sequence continues at coordinate 26,601,330 of OX465291.1, forward strand.
AAACTGAGAGACTTGTTTACGTTCAAATAGACAGACGGACAGACAGACAAACGGGCGGAGAGACGGACATGGCTAAATCGACTTCGCTCATCGTCCTGATCATTCTCTTGTTCTCATACTTACATACATTTAATGTTTATGAAAGGTATGAAAATCAAAAAAGATATATAACTTCGCTATTGCAGTGGGCTATTAACTACGTCCCGGAATATTTTGTTTGTGTGTTTTCCCATTTGGCTAATTTTTGGCAGGAGTATAATACATACTACTGAGAAGCAGCTGACCAATTTTAATTGAAATATCAAGATTGAAGCAATTGCCTTCGAAAATAGCAGAAATTTTATGCTGAAAATTGGGCGGCGCCACGCCTTCTTCTTCAAAAATGAAAAAATTTATTTGCGGCCGAGTTTTTCTTGAAAAGCTTATTATGTGTGCAAAATCTGATTGATATAGCTGGCTTAGTTGTAGAAATATCGCTTTTTAAATTTTACAAAAAAAATTGTCAAAACTATGTTAAAAAACTGGGCGTGGACATTAACCGATTTCGCCCATTTTTACAGCAAACAGTTACCTTTATATATTGAACATTATCACCAAATTTCGTTTCGACAAATCAATTCTTGGCGGATATAAAGCGGCGGAGCCTCGCCCATTTTCGAAAATTTTTATTTCCTGTCTTAGTTTATAGAAACTTTAAAAGTGAAAAGGTATTTTTTAATATATCCACGATCCTCTACAAAAGCTTTCATATAAAAGGCGGCGTGGACCTTATACGATTTTGCCCATTTTTTCCTCGAACATTTCTTGCACACCTGGAGACCTGCGTGCAGAATTTCGTTTCGATATCTGGAACGGTTTTTGATTTATGATTAATATTATTTCTAAATTTGACTTAATCAAAAGTGTTCGGTGCCACGTCCATTTTCAAAAATTTCTTGAAGAGTTTATTTTATGCCTCAATCTCAATGTAGTCACCAAATTTTATCCTTATAAATAGGTGTATTATGTGTAATAATCAGTGAGTAATCACTTTTTTGTGTTTTCGAAAATATTCTATATATAAAAAGTGGGCGTGGCTATCATCCAATTTCCCCCAAATTTCATTAAGATATCTCAAAATTTACTTAAGTTATCGTGTTCACAGACGGACGGACGGACGGACATGGCTTAATCAATTTCTCTTTTCGTCCTGAACATTTTGATATACATAAGTCAATATCTATCTCGATCCGTTTATGCCGTTACGTACTGCCGTTAGGCGACTAAAGTTAATGTACCTTGTGTGCGTAGCACTACTAGGTATAATAATGGTATGCAATAATTGCGAATCAAGAAAAATTAAAACAACTTTTTTTGATTATTTTATATGTATTTTTTTTTTCTAATCGTAATCAATCATTTACTGCCTTTTCTAAAAAAAAAAAAGAAAAATAATCATTACCAATTAAAAGAGAAGTCTAATTAATTTATTTCGAATTACTAATCAAATTTAATAGGTCTGGTGTTACGATATATGCGAATAGACCACAAGGTAGATTTTTCTTTATTGCCTTGCTCGTTCTAAAGTATCTAATAACTTAGTATTACAACAATATATTTATTTTGTTTAGCTCTACTTTATTTAGTTTCTTTCATTATTGCGTTTTTGTTTCACTTTATTGACAAAAATAAATCTAAAAGATTTATATAAAATTTACTTTCGTATTAACAAAACACAAACAATTAAACAGAGTGCCTAAAGCACCATTTTATTTGGAACTAAGTAAATACAAATTTTGTTTTTTGTTTCTATATGTAGAGAACATTGTGGTGTGTTAAAAGAAATTTCCAATTTTAAAAGCGCGCGAGAAAAATCATTAAATATACAGCTTAGTTTAACTAAAATAAACAACTAAATACTTTCTAAATGCAAATCCTATTACAAAGAGAATCTTTTTTTAGGAGATCACGCTAATGCATATGTAAATTAAATTGCTTTATTATGTAAAAGTAAACAAAACACAAACAAAGTGTATGCAATAACAGCTATCTATCTCTGTATTGAACTTATCAAGTAGAAAACAAAAATTACAAAATTCAATTTTAATTTTCGTGGTATTTACCTACACATTCGAAAAATGTCGATTGACAGCTGTTGGTATGGTTTAAAATTATATTAACTGTTTACACAGAGGAGAAATAAAACGAAATAAAAATAAATACAGAAAAGTGAAATTACATGCGAATGTAAATAATAAACGAACAGAAAACCTAAACAGCCGAAAAGAAATACCTATAATAAACAAGTGAAATAATAAATTGAAATAAAATATTTATGTTTTTACATCCTGTGCATTGTACTGCGCTCCACCACCACAAGCAACAAGTAAGTCGGCTTTCAATAATCGTATACTTTCGCTACAATTTGAGGAGAAGATATGTGCATGTGCGGAACACAATAGCGAAGAAATGCGAGTTTCGCACAGCGTTTTTAGCAGTTAGCCCGGCGAAATCAATGTTTGAAAAAGAAGCAATAAAAATAGATTGATTGAGTCTTCACTTAGATCTGCTAACTAGGGCCAGCTCCTACACTCCCGCTGCTACATTAGCTTATCCCGTTTATAATACCTAAATATAAATAAATATTTCGATTAACTTTGCTGTCGAATACTCCCAAGTCCGTGTATAAAATTTTGTAAGCATCCATTAATTTGCTAACTAAAATGACTTTGTAGGGAAAATTCAAATCGGCACACCACAAATAGGAAGAGATGCTTGGCGCAAAAATCTCTTAGGAGGTTTATGATGATATACCTGTTGTATATCGCGCCATAGAGAGAGAAAATGACTTTAAAATATGCCTAGAGTTGATATGTATCAGTACTTTTTTCAGTGGGCTTTTCCTTTTCAACATTTGAATAATTGGTATATGGCAGATACCCATATATGCTCCCCGAAGGTCCAAGTGAACGACTTATTTGACGTCTAGAACATTGATAGATTTTGCGGGATGAGATATATGCTGCTTAAAACTAAACATATGTGACTTATTTGTGAGAAATTGTGAGAAATACCTTAATAATATTTTTGAATACATTCATTTTCTTTGTTAATTGTTTTACTTACAGTAAAAGCATTTCAAGAAAGTAACAAGAAACTTAGGCCCATGTCCTTGTATCGAAATATGTATAATGACTTATTCAATATTCGACTTTTTAATTTAATTGTATCATATTCTACAACAAAAACTGAGTTAGCATTGATTTGATACTTGACGAAAGAGCCATTATCTTACCCCAGTTTAAAATTGAGCTGCCGGATAGACAAATTTTTCACAAAAATTGTGTTTACCAAAATAATCCAGTTTAAAAATTGTATAAAAGAAATTCCTTAAGAATGCGTTTCAAAAATTCAAAACTTACGAATATTAATGAAATAACTTTCGGTTTCAGGAAAAATAATCAATTTGAAATTCCAATTATATGTTATATAATTTAAGGTCAAGTGGTTTCTCAAACAATTTCCTTCATTTTTTCATTCTAAACTGTGGGGGCATAGCGAATACCCAAATATCAGTGGGCTCCCGGGCTTGTACAATCATATCCCGAAAATCCTTAGTCACTAAATTAAAAATATAAATATTTTCCCTGAATTATACTAACTCTGATCAACGTCTGCTGGAAGGCCGGAGAACTTCGTTATGATAGCACATGACTTACGCACTATACTACGATGTTCGCCATACCGTTAAAAAGATTTATTTATTTATTTTATTCAATAATTTTCTTGTACAACTAAAATCAGTCAGTCTTTTATATGTACATCATTTTAATTTTAAAGTTAAATATGCGCAGCGAAAAATTCGTCATCGCTATGTGTGTGTGTCTTAAGAAAGTTAATGTTTCCTACTTGCAAATCCTGAGCCTCTTAGGCAGTTGTTGACGAGTACATAAAATATTGTAAGTTAATACATAAAAGTAGACATGAGCGGAAAAGTTTATGCGAGTTATTAGCATTGTAAAAGTAAAATTTGTAAACAGATGTGCTTTGCACGAGGCTGTTGAATCTCTACACGACACTGTGATTTGTAGCGCCGTAAAGGAATAGGCGCCATTCTTTTTAGCCATAACTCAAATCGAGGGTATCAAGTAATCCTCCAACTGTTTTATTCAAAATTTTTTGCTTTGTTGCAAAACGCGTTTATCGATAGGCGTACCTTTTGCACCAGAACGTTTTATCTATTCGTATAACATGGTTTAATCAACTAAACCTTTTCGATACACTTTCTTGCACCATATTCATTTTCATGTTCGTATTTGGGGAAAGCTCTATCCGTCCCGCTTTAGGAATTTAACATAATTAAGAAAGGATTATTACTATATATTAATATACTTTAAAAAGCTTTTCTGGCGGTATGCTATAGTGTAAGTAAGAGCAATCAAAAAATATTTTTTTGACGAACAAGTAAATCAAATTGAATCAAGCCTAAAGTGATCACGATTAAATACATTTTGAAGAGGAAGTTTTTCCATTTCGCCAAAATCTCTCTTAATTGCGAACAACTAAAAATATAAATATCTATACAAAGCGTAGGTCAAACAAGCCGAATATTCTATGAAATATCTTCGCCAATTGTTTTGAATTTTAACTCAATAATCGTTATAAAAGGTACAACGAAATCAGAAGCATACACAGTTCAGTTTTAGAAAATTTATCTAAACGAGTGCATAAAAACCATTTACTTTGAAAAATGTGCGAAATGAAAACGATATTAGTGAAAGAATACCCATAACAGCAGAAAAAATTTACACATATTACTAGCTATTATTGGAAAATTTTATAAATAAATAAAAGATACGCCGACTACAAAACAAAAATGGCTTTAACCAAGACTCTCTCTCGCTATCTCATTTAGCTCTTGGAATCGACTTTAAATTGTGCAGGTATTTAAATTTTAAGTTGAGTGTTTAATTCAAAATAAAATTAAGTATTCTGATAATATTTTTCCAAACTTTGAAATCTCTATTTTTTAATTCTTACTTAGTTTAAAGAATTTTGTGAAAAGAAACACACTTCTTACTCATATAAATTTTTATCGAGCCACAACCGCCAAAACGGCCTAAGCGGCAAAATAAATGTTTAAGAGCAGTTTTTATAATAAAAAAATATAAAATGTAGAAAATTTGGCGCTTATCCCACTTGGACCTGAAACTATTTTTTGTGCAGTTTCGGCGTGTTTTTTTGTTATTATTGCTGAAATGCATATAGTTGGCCAGGAAAACAGTAAGGAAGCTCGTACGTCTTCTGGAAAGCTCGGAAAATGTTGATCGTTATAACGATCGGTAGGAACAAGGGGCTAGGTAACCGCTCATACAAGTACAACGCAATAAAAGACACAAGTTTTTATACTGAAAATAATTTATTTAATTTCATTCTTACTTCAATACGTTATAATTCATTTCATATTTATTTGAAAAAAAAAAAATAAAAATAAATAAATAATAAATATATATGTATGTCAGTACTCAGTTTATCTATGTAGGCGTATGGTATATAGCGAAGCATCCTTTAGGGTGCCAATGAATTTTACACTTTTTGCATATAAAGTTTGTATTTTTTTTGCAAAGCAAACATCGAAGCTGATATTCCTTATACTCTATTAAATGATCAATCTTGTCGTAACGCGAATTTTCCCTAAAAGAACTAGGAGTACGGCAGGGGCCTCGCTTCTCGCTTGTTTTGTACGTTTCCAAGATACCTCTGGCGACAGTTCTCCGAAATAAAAGATTATCGTACTCTCCTCCATTAAGTTTGTAAAGTTGCCAAGCATTATTAACGGCCTTGTCTAAGCAGTGAGCAAATAATGAAAAGTACCATTTCTTTCCACGAATAGATGTACGATAGAGTCCAATGTTTTGATCGGATCTATCGACCCCTCCCATATTTTGATTATAAGTCTTTATAATTTTGGGCTGATCAATCTGTATATATTCCTTTGTTGCTGGGAAAATCGTTTTGCTTTGCTTAAAGGTTCCACGGTTTCCGAATTTGAAGCCACAGTCATCACACTGTTGTCGTTTCACTTACAAACAAAAACATCTCCAGGGTGGCTTGCCTTGGACTTGAACGTGCCCCTTTCTGTTTTCTTGAAACCTTTATTGCTCGGGAGAGGACAGTTTTTAGTGCGGTCCTCGCGAATAGTCCCCGTGGCTTTGAGTCCTCTTCTACCTAATTCTTGGAAAAGGGGAACAGAGGAAAAGAAGTTATCAAAGAATAGGTGAAACGGCGCATCTGGATAGCGAACATGTAAAAAATCAGCGAAGCGCAAAACAACAGCAGACCCTAAACCTAACTGTCTATAAGCCGATGAAATTACTGTTGCATGGCCTTGGTATGGATCAAACCATAGAACATATCCCAATGTAGTTGCGCCAACGCAAAACTTATAGCCCCACCTGATTGGCTTTCCCCGTATAAATTGTTTACAGCTATGTCCCCCATAGTAAGGTACCATAGCTTCGTCAATACTGTAATTCTCTTGTAAGGGTGCCATATCGAGAAATATTTCATTCAGCATATTGAAAAGTGGTCTCAACTTTGCAAACTTGTCGCTTTCGGTAGCTATTTGAGTGTTGTCACAAAAGTGAAGGTGGGTCATGATAAATGCGAATCTATCCCTTGAAATGGCGTTATATATAATACTGAATTGTGAGTCTGATGATATTTCCCAATACATTCTTCTTCTGGGAACTACAACATATCCACTATAAAGTAGAATAGCCACGAAGACCTTCATTTCGCTGTTTGTAACATCACCAATTTTGTTTTTTTGAGCAGCGTAAATATTAGTGTATGTAACCAATAAGTCCATTACGCCGTCACCAAACATAGAATCAAAATAATACGTTGGTGTTTGAGGGTATATTGGCCCCTGGTTTTCTTCCCATTCTCTTATCTCGCAAGGATTGTGCCGACTTCTCCAGATATATTTTTGTTTGTTTGATACGGTTAGATCAATAAAAGGAACGGTTGATGGACTGATAGTTGTTGTAGCTAAACTGGATAGAGAAGGTTCCTCTCTGATTCGAGCCCTTTTATCCAAAACAGACAGAGGTATGTCGTCGTCGTCTTCCTCACTGTCAGAGGACATGCAATCAATCTCTGCTGCAGCTCGTAGTTGAGAACCTACACAAATAAAGAAAACGATATTGGGTACATAAAATAATTTTGAACAAGAAAATATCAAACCTGGAAGATTGTCCAAAGTCACATATTCTTTATCACCAGAATCTTCATCGGTAAGATCAGCATTGGCGTTGTCAGGTGGAAAAATTGTTATATTTCTTAAAAACGGGCTGTCATCATCTAATTTCTCCAATTCATCAATGATTTCATCGAGCGTCAAATTTGTACTGTGAAATAAAATTACATCCCCATATTACTACCGATCGTTTTAATGATCACGAAGTTTGACATAATTTTTTTACAAAAAAAAATTGCAAAAAAACATAACACTTTTTTCACTGTTTTGTTGTGTGTAAACTCAATTTTTTCTGTAATAAATTTAACAAAAACTTACCGTTTTGAACACATTATGAATTATAATTCCACACCTCTGAACTAAAATGCAAATAATTTTTTTAATCAAACATTTATATTAAAGATGTAGGCTTCTAAACAAAGCTAAAGAGTCACTTCGAAGATCTGTAAACAAAACACAATAGATATATTAGCTATTTTTTTTTACTGAATTAAATTTTGAAGAATTTTTTGATCTTTTAAACGATCGGTAGGTTCAAGTGGGTTAAGACAAAATTGTTTTAGCCAAGTACAATTTGAAAATTTATATATAGAAAATGCATTTGCTTTTCACAACTTTATATGGTTTACAAGGGTTGGGATATACTAGTAACTTTATATTATTAATTTTATATTATTTTATTTTGTACTTGCTGCATATTTTATTGAGTTATTTGCATATTTAGTTTTATTTTATTTTAAATATATTTTGACTGATTTTATATGTATGTATATTTTAGTACGGGAAAAAGAAAACTACAACATTCAGAGTGCGCTAACTTTGCCATCTAGTCATCTTTGCAACAAACCGAATCTCCTTAGAGAGGAAGTCAACAATTGAAATGAAATTTAAATTAACCTAACATACTGTTTCGTGTATAGACATATCTACACACACACATTAAAAATAAGTAGGTAAATTATTTCGCGGAAAAATGTTTTGTAATTCTCATGCCTTTGTCAAAGTAAATAATAAAAGCCCAAAAAGCTAAACTATGTTCATCTTATTATACTTCAAGATCAATTATTTCCGTTTTGTTTTATTATTGACTTCACAGCCGTAACGAAAACAAACATCAATCAACATTAGGAAAAATGTTCGCTAAAAAGCCACTAGCTCATACTTTAGTTTTGTGTTGAAACGACTTTAGATTTTAAGCAACTTTCTTCCTCAATTTGATTAACATACGTAGAATATACACATTAGAGTGTCTCATAAAAAATCCCCTAGACTTACACTCAGGAGTGAATACTTACGTTGTGCGAATGGCCACAGCTGCTAAGTTGGTTGATTTAGCTAATGTATTTGTTATTCGAATTCTTTAACTATTATAACGATTTGTCGTTAGAACCTAACTCAATAGCGGTAAAGAAAAACAGCTTAAGTTGACACAAAATTATATATTTTTTTTTTATTAACAGACAAAATAAACGTGAGTTTCACGCATATATACTTTTTGAGACTGGTGTCTTACCTTTCCTAAAATAAGCTACCACAAAAATATAAGAGTTGAAGTATAATATGTACTAAAAACAAGTAAAGAAAGGGCTGTCTTCGACTGTGCCGAAAACTTTATACCTTTCATGAATACGCGTCACGGATATAAGTGTCCGATTTTTACTCACGATTAGTAAAAACTCTGCAAAACTGATAATTTAAAGATTTTAAGCCCCATTTATCGGAACAATCGATTGTATGGGAGCTATATGTTATGTAGGTCCGATCTGGGTGATTTTCACTACACACATTACATATATAATATGTACGAAACCTGCAAAATTTTGTTTTTCTAGCTGTTTAATTGCAAGATTTATAGCCCAAAACCCATTTATCGAAACTATCGATTGTATGGGAGCTATGCGTTGTATTGGCGGCTCCATACCAAATTTTATCAAGACATCTTAGAAACTGAGGGACTAGTTTGCGTACAGACGGACATGATCAAATCGACTCAGCTCATCGCCATGAACCTTAAAATCCAATGTTTGTTTAATTTGAAGGAAAATTACTTCAACCACAGATTATACCACGATAAGCTTTTGACCTCCTTCATATGGCTTGAAAACCGATTGTTAAAAAAAACCTCGCTAAAATCGAACACCCTCACGCAAATACATGCATACAGCTGTGTTCAATATAATAGTAGCAAAATTGAAAGTAATATCGTTCGACGAAATAAGAAGAAGCTGTGATTTTAATAATTTTCATTTAAAATATTGCAAATTCTATAAAAAAAAATAAAAAAAAATGCTTTTTTATAGCAACAATTGTGTGTACATTTTCAAATATTCATGAAACGAGCTCAAGGCCAAGAATTTTTGAATTTTTATCAAAGTTATTATTGTTTTTTAATTTTTTAATAATAATTTTTAATAAATTATTAAAAGTTTTTTACTTGAATAGAGTTCATAAAAATTTAAAAAGGGAAAAATTATTATTCTTGGCCTTGAGCTCGCTTCATGACTATTAAAAAGAAATTTCAAAGTGTACACAAAGTTCAGGAAAGTTAAATAAACTTTAAAAAATGGCCATCTAAATCATCAAATTTTTGGGCAGAATTTCTTGAAAACTTTTGAGTACGCAGTTTTGTAGACTAAAGAATTTTGGTATAACATTGTGCAAGTTAGAATTCGCTCAAACAATTTTCCTAAATTTTCAGAATTTTTTCGTCAGAGGCGTTGAGTGATTCTACCATACAATGCATGAAAAAAATGAATTTTGTATGGAAAAAAATCCCCAGCATCCTCGCAATAAAAAAATTTTGAAATTCAGGGGAAATTTTGAGGTATTCCTGACTTGAATATTATTATGCTAAAATTGAATGAGCTATAAAAACACGTACTCAAAATTCTACCCAAAAATATTGAAATTTTTAAAAGTTAAATTAACTTGAACGCTGAACTTTGTGTAAACTTTAAAATTTCTTTTTATGTGATTTCTGTTATGGAATTCACTTAACTTTAAATGAAATTTATTAAAATCACAGCTTATACATACAATTTAATTTCACTACTATTATATGAACACAACTGTATATTAGCTCCTCGGTTTCTTAATTACTTGTTTATAAATCTACAGCAACAGCTCGACTCAGCATACATATCTACATATGAAAATATGCTCCCACACTGTGCCAATAAAACAAGCAATCATTTATAAACAGACCATGGATATATATAATTTGACATCAACTCCGGCGCCACTCACCTAGTTCCCCCTAAACGTCCCAAACTTTTACCTGCTACTGTCACTACATATTGAACGCCTATGGCATCAGTCAACAGGCTGCTGACAGTCGACATGCTGATGAGCACTCTTGATTGCTGTTGGGCTCTTGCCACAAGTCTTATGTTTTACGCATGCTGCATGCTGGAAGCGACGACCATTACGTTAATTTAAATTTCAAATGAAAACCGTAAATCACTCGCTGACTGCTTTCTAACAACAATATAATCTATACATACATAAATACGAATAGCGTTTGTATGTATATGTTGTTGTTGTATTTTATTGTAATTTTAATCCTTACTATTGTTGTATTCGTGCTTGATTGCCACGTCGTGGTAAATAAATACCTTTCAGCTTCACAGCGTATTGTTCTAGGCTACTCTGTTTGTTCTGTTCATCAAATACTCATTGATGCTCATTCTGGCGTGCACAGTTGGAAATAGGTATTCGCAATCGCTTTGTAAAATTGGCATATCTTATTTTGTATGCATAATAAACGCGCTTGTGTACAATTATTTCAAGAACCATTTATATACTTGTTGTTGTCGTTTCGAGGTATTTTTCATAATCCAATAATCAGTCGAACGGTTTATTTTTAATATTAATTTTGTTACATACGTATTAACAAGCAAACTGGGTATTACTAGTGCGAGTTTTAAAAAATTTTTGTCTAGGAATTTATACAGAGTATTTCATATTTCATTTGAAAGTATTCATGAAACGAGAAGCCTAGCAGCTTCCGAAATGGATCTATAAGAAAGCTATGGCGGTTGTCTCTAAAAATTTTTCCTACTCTATTCAATTAAAGAACTTTTAATAATTAATTAAAAAAAAGGATTATGAAAAAATAAAAACAATAATAATTTTCATAAAAATTAAAATGTGAAATTCTTGGCCTGGAGCTCGTTTCATGAATACTTGAAAATGTACAGGCCGTAAAATCAGCAAAATTGTTGGTACCAAAAAGCCATAATTCTGTTGAATTTAAATATTAAATTGGTCCCGATTTCTTAGTCAAGATGGTAGCTTTGAGGGCGAATGTGATAAATGTGATACGTCAGCCCTGGGAAACGCGAAATATGGGCCGTGGCAGGAAAATCAGGCGTTTAGTGGAAAAACACAAACGGATTAAATTTGAAGAGCACCTAAGCACCTGTAAACCCTGAGAAAATACAACAAACAATGAATTTCCTTTCACGATAACGTCCTCTACACGTCGTCGGATATGCTACAAGGGAAATGAGAATTCTGTAAGATTATATGTATCGCCTGGTAGAATACCGGAAATTCGTACGTTCCACATAGTCCGAAAGCAGTCTTTTCTTGCGGTACTTGGATCCCTTAATCTCAACCACGGACCGCAACAGCCCTCTTGCTATGAAGTGGTTGATCCCAGTGATAATTTACTGAAAGTTCTACTATAAATGGTGGAAAATGGGTATGAAAATACACGTGTCTTCATTTCCATTTTATAAATACCCATTTCCAGCATTAAATACCCCATCCCTCCATTTAAAGTAGAATTTTTAATAATTTATCATTAGTATCAAGAACTTAGAGTAAGAAGTTTCACATAATTCAGGATATATGATGATTTGAGTTTTATTATGAAAAAAGAAAATAATACTCAAGATTGAGTAGAAAATAAAAATAATCATTATTTGCGGTCCCTGATGTCAACCACACAGCTCAACTCTTACGCTTAGCTTAGCTTTAAATTTAACCTTTTCATCAGTATTTTACTCGTTGAGTTCAGACATCGGGGTATATCAGCCATTCCCAAGGAACACTTGGCGGATAGCCGTTGGTAGCATGCTATCACCAATTCCTTCCGGAGGACGCGATTCTATCGAATTATAGGAATATTATTTGCTAACAGGTAGCCGCCAGGTGCCCGTAAAGTTTTCTACTCTAAACGCTCTTTTATAATCTACTGGCAGACCCGGCAGATGTAGGCCTGCATGATAATATATCTCCTGCAATGTATCAACTTTCCCAAGAAACTGAAAAACTGGTCAGATTGCAATTTCTATAAAAAGGTTCATATTTCTCTCTCTATCTTCTCCATTTCACACTCCCTCCAGCCTTTCATTCTCCCTCTCCTTCCTACACTACCTCTCAACCACTCACCGTATTATTTCTCCCTCTTTTATAGAACTCCCTGTCCTGCACACTCGCTCCTCCACTTACTCGCACTTTCACTTTCTCTTGCATATCCCTCATTCCCTCACTATCAGGCTCGTTCTCAATCTATCTTCCTCTTTGTCTTGGCCGATATCTCGAAGCCGGGTTCCCAAATTTGACTAAAAACCACTCCCTGGAACCATGCAGAATATTATGCCAACTTGTATGGTGCTAATGCAGAAGCGGAAAACTGCCATCTCGAAGGACATCACCGTGTTAAAAATACCGATTACTAATATGGAAAAAATGACAGATCTCGAAATAGTTGAATCGCTTGGCAAACTAATATTTGACTAGCATAAAACTAATAGACTTGATTGAAGGGTTGGTAGTCTTTTTAGAATTCAGTCGAATTGTGCTTAGCTTAAATATATCCCTTCGTTGATTCGCACTGATGACTAAACGAAATATTTACAAAGTTTTTGTAGATCTGCACACTAACATAGTTTTCAGTCAAAAAACTAAACGGAGCAGTTTTCACTCGTATTAATATAGTTTTTGGGTATGTTCTGAACATTTTAGAGCTTTCATATATTTACATTGGTAGATACTTTAAAAAGATTTAAATAAAAATTGATGAAAACAAAAGTCACTATCTACCAGAAAATGAAGTTAAATATTTTTCTGGACACAAAACAACAAAGACTCAACAAATGGAAACAATATTCCTCTGAAATTTTATAGTTATGTATTTGCAAAATCCATCAAAATCAGAGCTGGTAAATAATGATTACTGATCTTAATGATTACCGGTTTGATTAATAATTTTTTTGAGAATCCATATAATAATAGATTACCATTACTTTAAATTTTTAATGATTATTTTGCAATTAATTAAAAAAATAATCAAAATAACATGAGGTTTTACGATTATTACAAAAAATCAAAAATAATGAAAAATAATCAAAAGTAATCAAAACAACTTTTTTTTTTGATCATTTTCAACTTCTTTTTAATAATCGTAAAAAATCATGATTTTTTTAAAAATTTTTCTAATCGTGATCAATTTATAATTGCCTTTTCTTGAAAAACAATTATAATAATCATTACCAATTAAAAAAGCCGTCTTTGTAATGGATTACTAATTACTAATCAAATTTAACAGGTCTGGCTTAAATACACGCAATGATATAAAAATAATAATCAACCCCAATAGACAATAGAAAACGAGTTCTCAAAGGTGGAGGAAAAGGTTCGTTCTCAATTTGTTTCCCTCAAGTTTCTTCAAACTCTTCATTTTCAACTTGAGTAGGACTCGAGTAGCGTTTGAGAGAGGGGTTTGGATACCATAACGTTTCATTTACTGTTGAGATGCTTTTGAGAATATTACATTACTCAATTTTAGAACTAGCGAAAATCCCATTTGAAAAATTTGCCTTTTACTTTCAAAACCTTATCAAGGCGCATCTATGAAATGAACATACATTATCTAAGTGTTTTGTTTTTGTAATTCGATTGTCAAAGTCACACTGAGCAGTAATCGTACTGTCAAAATTCTAACTGCTTCCACCTGATTTGTTTTCGCAATGTTAGCGTCGATAGATATTTGAGATGCATTTCGGAACTAACATTTGATATTCGTGAATGAGGTTAGTTTTCAAAATATTTTCTTTCTTGCTTTCTTATTGCTCACGTTTTCACATACATTTAGAATTTTGCTGCATATATGAAGTCAAACAATGCTATGATTGACTTAAATTTAATTGCTTTCACGTTGATTTGTTAACATTTAAATTTTTGCAAAAAAAGCTCAGAAAAAATAAAGGATAGAATAAAAAAAATGACGTCCACAAGAATACATAAATGGTGTAATACAGAACTGTAGTGGAATCCAAAGCGGAAATTTGCAAGGAGTGAAGCAAGTTTAGCAGACGAGATGCAACCGTAGGAATGTATGTACAGCTGTGTTCAATATAATAGTAGTGAAATTAAAATGGCTATCGATCGACAAAATAAGAAAAAGCTGTGATTTTAATAATTTTCATTTAAAATATAGCGAACTCCATAACAGAAACCACATTAAAAAAAAATTCAAAGTTTACGCCAAATTCAGGAAAGTTAATTAAATTTTAAAAAATGTCCATCAAAATCTTGAAATTTTTTGGCAGAGTTTCTAGAAAATTTTTGGGTACGTCATTTGTATAGTTAACGTTGCGCAGGTTAAAACTCGCTCAAAAATTTCCCTGAATTTGCAGAATTTTTTTTGTCAAGGGTGTTGAGTGATTTCTTTCATATAACGCATGAAGAAAAATGAATTTTGGATGGGAAAAAATACCCAACATCCTTGACAAAAAAAATTCAGGGAAAATTTTGAGGTACTTCTTAGCTGCACATTTTTATGATTAAATTTAATTAGTTATAAAACTGCGTATTCAAAAGTTTTGTAAAAATTCTGGCCAAAAATATTGAAATTTTAATATAAATACTTAAAAGTTAAATAAACTTTCCTGAACTTTATGTGAACTTTTAAATTTTTTTTATGTGGTTTCTGTTAACGAATTCGCTATATTTTAAATGAATATTATTAAAATCACAGCTTTTTCAGGAATTCAATATATTTTAAATGAAAATTATTAGAAACGCAGCTTCATTTTATTTCGTCGAACGAGATCCAATTTCATTTCACTGCTATTATATTGAACACAACTGTACATATGTATGCATGTGGAGATACATATTTACCTATGCATATGAACAATTTTCATTTCCATATGCAAACAATACCAGAAAATGAAACGAGTGTGAGAACTTTTAAGTAAATCAGTGTCTCTAAGGAATTTCCTATTTCTTAGTAATGCTTGGAATGTGTAGTGTAAGGAAAATATATTTGTATAATGATTTACATACAATATGCATATACTTCTACAGTAGATTGCTGGCAGGCAAAAATTTTTTTGTACAGAATTCAATTTGCTACAAAAATATATGGAGGCTAGTTTTTTTTACCACAATATTATGCCCGTTTTAAACCAAACATGAGATCAGCCCTAAAAAATTTATACTCGCAATTGTATACACCTAAACATTAATATAAAAGACTCCAACTTTTATAGAATTTTTTTCACAACTTAGAAAAATTTTTGTGTGTCTGACGAGCTTATTCGCATTTGAAAAAAAATGTATGTAATTTAACAGTTTTCGAAAGCATTTGCTTTCGCATCGCGATGCAGAGTAACCACCCTGTTGATAATAATTATTATTCAGTAACTATTGTTAATTTTGAAGGAAAAATTTAAAAGCTACAAACATATACAGGCTATAGTTATAGTCAGACCAATTTATATATTTTGTTTGCTATTTCAGTAAATTTTCAAAAAATTCTAATACATTTTTCACAATAATTATTAAGGATTGGTGTTTCAGAAAAATCAAATTTTTTTTCATCCAGTCTAATGGTCATGCATTGATAAGCTTAACGGAAGTCTAAGTAGCTTGTCGTAAACTTTATCTTGCTCAATTAAAATCTTAATCCAATCAGTTCATTAGTAGTTTTTGCATAAAACCAACTCCTAGTTAATTTGCGTTGTGGTAGGGAATTTGTGAAACTTGTTCTGATATAAGACGTCTGCCAAACAAGTTCTAGGGTAGGTCGTTTTTGAATCATTGGATGAGATAGGATAATCTTCCACTCATCCCTCAATTTGTAACATGTGGTAGTCTTAGGAGACCCATTCTAAGCTTTGCTTGAAAAATTGGCAAGATATTGCATGCCCGGTTAAACACATCAGAAGCGCTCCAGAAAATTTTTCGAATGGCTGAAGTACTCCATACAATTCCGGCCCTGCGCCATACAGTTTGATCTTCACTTATGGGTTTCTCTTTCTTTCTTTGGTAAATATTAAATGAGATTATAAAGCCGTTGCTTTAAGCGATGCGGGTGTTAATGCAGCTTCTGACAGGAGCTGAGTAGCAACACCAAGCAAACGAAAAATTATGTACTGTCATTGTTGACAGATACAAATTCTCAAAAGAAAATATTTCGTTTATTTTGGAATCGACATTATGAGCAATATATAAGATAGCATTCTGTATGACTATATTCAGACTACTAGTAATGACGTATTACTCGGAATAAACGGACATCGTCAAAGGCATATGAGGTGTCTGTTGGAATATTCGAGGGCAAGGTTCTGCGTGAGGTTTATGGTTCTAAGTGTTTTAATAAGGGCGTCTGTCGTAACAAAATTTGACGATGACCCTAGATCGCTGGCTAGGTCTGCGGTTAACCACTACTGAGTTTGAGGATGACTTAACATCTGTTGGTACTTACCAGGATAGTAAGTTACCGCTAAAAAAGACATGACACCTAATGTGACGATGATAGCAACCTAATCAACAAAAAAAAAAACACACTAAACTAGACGACGAGACGATGATGTAAATAGCCAGGAAATAAAAAATAGATAAATATGTAAAATAGTGGCAAATAACTAATAGAAAATGTAAAAAGATGGAAAAATTGCCATTGCATTACAGCGACCACTTGGCGTATTTGCATTTCAACATTACTAAGAAACAACCAAAACCAAATAAGTAAAACGCACGACGAATGTTACGCTTGCTTTCTTCAGAAAAGCTATGTTCAACTTTGTAAAGTTTTTTGTAGTCGCAAGCCATTTGTGTTTTGTTGTTGATTCAAGGCATATCAACAGTTGGTATGATACCAAGGAGATGCTGAACAACCAACTGACATACTGCATTACATATTTTACGTATGACTTACATTTGTTTGGACTTTTTGCTACTTCCTCTTATACTGCTGCTCGCATCACTGCAACTTTGTTGTTCCTCTCTCGTCCTTTAAACGGGCATTACTTTGTATACTATCTAACCGATGGCATACAATTACGCGCATGTTGCATCAAATCTGTATCTCTAACTGTACGACTGCTGTCAAAGCAGCATTCGAATGTGAATTTGATAGTCTTTGGGCGCACTGTGCACAGTGGTTCAGAACAAAAGGTTTACTTGGAATTTGATAGTTTCATTTCGGAAAACTAAAACTTCGTAAACCTATGAAACAGACATCGGAGAATACTTAAATGCGTACCAAAATTTTTTAGAATGTTTAAGACAACATTTTGATGAAACACGAAAGGTTCACTCTGCTGGAACGGCTTCGATATAGAAGGTTTCCCATACGTTGGATACGATGAGACAAGTTAACCTATTTTTGGTGCGGTTCTTTCTTGTTGTTTTAGTGATAGTTAGCCTGCCTAACGAGAGAGCCTGGACGGGAACTGACAAAGGAGTTTACTTACTCTATTTAAATGAAGTTCAGGGCCCGTCTATGAGCTTTTGGATCAAACGGCGAGAAAATATGATGCCGGATCTCACCATAGTGCTTGCGGAGATGACTCCTTATTCTCCTGGAAGGCGGATTTTCGTCGAGCAGGCGCCTGTTCGGGTGTTGCGGTTTGCAGCAATTAAACAGGAATTGCCTGGTCAACATTTCAATATGCTCTTTAACACTCTGATATTCTTTACTCTGCGCTTGTGACTGCTCAGTTCTCAGTTATCATACGATAAATAATTGGTGGGGGAGGGGGAAGTGACTTGCGTGAGGGATCGAAAGAGGACCTGAGTAGTCCTGGTGTTTATGGGGTTCCTCTGCAGCTATAGGTGGTGCTTCTTCTTGGATTACGGCGTACACCAGTCTGCAGTTGTCAAAAGAATTCACTTGGTTTGTGTAAACGTCCTTCATAGTCAACCGGAACTTACGTAGCCCAAACAGCTAAGCTATCTGGAGTCGGATTTCATCGTAGTTTCTTACGCTTGTGTTTGTTTATTTATTACCTACAATCAGCTTTACACTATAAGGCAGTGCCTTCGGAGCATCCTCTTTATGTTCTTTAACTCTTAGTTTGAGAAAAATCTCATCTTCGCAGCTCATGCAGACGCGATTGCCAATGTGATTAACATTTGATAACAAGTAAGAACGAAAAGCTCTTGTGTTGTTTATAAACTTATTCGGTGATACTTTCAAAACTCACCAACTCGAAGTGTGGTTCATCCTCGTGCCCCTTTGCTACTTAAGTCCATGTCGGAATTATTCCATACCATGGAAATATTAATTTGAATATTCAAGAAGCCATATTTTTTTCTTAGGGATCCCACTATACGCTGCTGCTGAATATGCCAACGCACTGGAAAATGATTCAAGTGCCTTCGGAGATTTCGACTGTTTGCGACATATACATATGTACATAAGTTTGATACATAAGTACGTATGTATGCACAAATATACCCTCACCCTTACAAATGTCTGCAATCACACAAAATTAAATAAGAAACTGTGGTTTATGTCAAAAAAAAAGGGGAAAACTTATACCGAGCTTATGAGCTTGCAAACGACTATGAGCTTTGTCAGAGCAAACATGTGTGCCTGTGTGTGTCGGTGAACGCTTAGTAAATATTTAAATTTGATATTCATGCAACTCACTTGGAAATGATGTCAGCATTTATTGAGGGAATTATAAACAATTTTCATTTAAACTGAAAAACAGCTTTTATACTTTCAAAGCAAGTGTAAGTTGAGTTTGTAAGCCATTTACACACACACATAGATACCTACATGCGTATGAACTAACAAATTGCTACTAGGACAACTCGTTTAAGCACAAACAAAAAAGCACTCGAGTAGGAATATTTTATGTGCACTCGTTACAGACATTAAACAAAGGCTTAAGCTTATTTTAACTTTATATGCATTTGTAAATGTATATTTGTAAATTTAAGCCTGAATGCGTGTATAATTCTGTATTTGCATTTGTATATGATAACTGTGATTGTATGTGTGGTTTTGTGTGAACTTTTTAAGTAAATTTAAATTTATACCATTTTGTACCCGTTGAAAATCTCTACATTTTCATATAAATTTCCATATCCTTGCAATGAATATAGAATAAACCCTTACAATGTAAAGCAAACAGTGTATTTTAAAAGTTAGTCAACAAGAAAAAGATAGCAAAACAGTTTTGTAGCATACTTAGGCCCGGTTTTTCAGTACAAGTTCAACTCAATTTGTCAGTTAAACTAAGCTTAAACTTGTTACGCAGTTTTTCAGTCAACTTTAAACGAAGTTTAAGCGGCCAATTTGCCAGGGTTAAACTCTAGTAAACCTGTCAGCTGTTTGCATATTTGATGGTTTTGGTTGTGGAACAATAAACTGAATGCAATTAAAAAAGGACGATATTTTTAAATTTAATTAAATACTGGATATATCATCTGACGAAAGTGATTATAGTGATGCAGAAATTAGCGAAATCCTAACCATTACAATACTGAGGAAAGCAATGGCGTTGAATATGTAAACAAATGTTATCTGTTGCCGTATCTAGATAAAAAAAACCAATGTTGCCGTAAAAAAAGCAAAATCTTAAAAGCGGCCTTAAACTCTTACTGAAAAACCGCTCAGCAGTTTAACTGGAGTTTAAATTTATGCCGAGTTTAAGCAAACTTAGTTTAAACTGAGCTTAACCAAGGACTGAAAAACCGGGCCTTAAAGGGGCATGCACCGGTTTAACCGTAGTTCTTTGTCGGATATTTGCAAGGCCAGCAAGAAAACTTTATGTATCGCCCCCTTACTAAGTTTAGGGAAACTATCCGGGGGACGAGCGGGTAGTAAGTATTATGTAACAGATTGTTCTCAATGTTTAAAGTAAATCAAAACTTCGATTCATTAGAGCGTAGAACTGCTTTTATAAGTATTTCGCTTTGCAATTACAGAGAACTTATATTTTCGATGTAGTGCCAGCTGGCCATAAAAATAAAATATCTGGATAGCTTCTTGATGAGGTTTGTTGCTGAGAAAAATATAAAACTTTCAATTGTAAAGCTTTCATAAAAAATCTATATTCAAAAATACCATTTTGCCAGACCTCTTAGTAATCAATTAATCAGGTGGCTTTTTTAATTGATAATTATTTTTTATTTGTTTTTCAAGAAAAGACAATTATTAGTTGATTACGTTTAGAAAAAATAAAAATAATCAAAAAAAAATCTAAAATAATCAAAAAAAGTTGTTTTGTTTACCTTTGAATATTTAATTTTTTTGATTTTTTTTTTTAGTACTGTTGATTTGGATATTTATGTGCTTCTACAACAATACTGAAAAAAATCAAAACAAAATGTAAAATAATCACAAGTAATCAAAACAACTTTTTTTGATTTTTTTTAATTTCTTTTTTAAATTTTTTTTAATAATCGTAAAATTCATTATTTTTTGACTATTTGTTTAATTGATTGGAAAATAATCATTAAAATTTTAAAGTAATTGGTAATCAATCATTAAATAGATTCTCAAGAAAGTACTTAATCAAACTAGTAATCATTACAATTAGTAATCACTATTACGCAGGTCCGCATTTTGGTTGGTCTGCTTTAGCTCTTTGATATCCATAAAAAATTTTATTTTTAAAATGAAATTTCCCTATAAGCTTTTATATATAAATCTTTTTTATAATACCTTCCATTACCATAAAATGGTATTATAACTTTGGTCCGATGTTTCTAAGTATGAGAAGAAAAAAAGATAGACCCCCCAATAAGTATACATTAATGATCAGGGCCTTGAGCTGAGTCGATATAGCCATATCCGTCTGTCTGTCTGTCTGTTAAACGCAAAACTAGTCTCTCAGTTTTAGAAATATCTGGCTGAAATTTCATAAGGGGCCGCCATTTTATAATATATAAGTAATGTTTTGGAGCCAACAAGATCACACCAACATAACTCATAGCATCCATAAAATCGATTTTTCCAATAAATGGGGATTTGGCTATAACTATTGGAATTTAATAGCCCGGAACACAAAGTTTAGCAGCTACAGTACTTATTACATATATAATAGGTGTAGTGAAAATCATCAAGATTCGACCAATACATCGTATAGCCCCCATACAACAAATTTTTCGATAAACGGGGTCAAATTTTGCAGAGTTTGTACTCATTGTAAGTAAGGATCGGATACTTAAATCCCTGATGGGTAAGGCCTTCGGAACAGCCGAAGACAGCGCTTTCCTTACCGGTTTTTTACAAATTCGGGAGATATAGTATAGCAAAGAACGCAAAAAATTAGTATAAGTTATAAGTAAGGTAAAAGTATGAGCATAGGAATATTGGAAGCTGCTGAAAACTAAACAGATCTCAACATTTATATTTCACATTGCTATCTGAGTGGAAGTTTGCTTGTTTCGGCTGTTTGTTCCAAAACTGTCTAAAATTTGAAAATAGCCACTATCTCAAAATTTTATCAATGTTTTGCTTTTGCAAATATTAACACAGTTTTAGCTCTTAGAGGAAGTTCTTCAAGGGTGGTCGTTCGCACAACATGCGCTACATCCTTCATCAAAACTATCAATAAACTCACTTTTAGTATGCACTGTAACTCCTTGTTTATTTGTTACAAACCCGCATGTTTATAAGTATGTAAGCATGTCCTTACAAGCACGTGCACTCATTCTCATACGTTATAAACGCATCGTTTACTAATCTCGTTACAAATTAGTTTGTCACACCTCACCCTTGCCCCTATTCATATGCGTTCCTGCATGCACCCTACTTCACCAAAATAGGGCAGACATAGCTGGCTGAACTGCTTGTGCCACTGTCTCACTTCCCCGTCAGTGTACTTGCTTTATTTTAGTAGCTAGCATAAGATTAAATGTAGATTTATATTCCTGACAAAAAAAGTTAAGTTTTTACTCAATTTTTTTTTTTACTTGTTGCTAGTGAACGCTCTATAGTTGCAGTTTCTCTTCTTTTTTCACCTCTTAGACTTTCTTGGCTTTTTAGCGCTAATTTAAGCTTGCCACAAAACGTTTCTCATTATTTGCAGTTTATCTTTTGCGTAACTACTACGGGTGTAATGCTTGGATTTGTGAAACTTTTTCAGTGCGTCTGAGAGTACAGATTACACTTGGTTCATTTAAAGGATTATGTTTAAAGCAAAGCTTAGATAAAAAGATAGAGAAACGGTAGAAGCAAAAGTATAAAACCTAAATAAAAATGTTTCAATGTTTTCACGATTGCTATCAATCGACAAAAGAACAAGGCAACTGCATTCATTAAAAATATACACAGTGTTTATAAAAACAAAATAAGTGTTGATTTATGTTAAATTTATTTTAGCTCAGAATATTCAAGACGGTTGTTAATTTGTTTTTTTACGTAATCTTTGTGGTCATCCTTATGGGAAGAAATGCAGAAACAAATTTACTAAAATGACATAAATTAAAAATAAAATAAAATAAAATAAAAACAAGTAAGAAAAGGACTGTATTCGACTGCGCCGAAGACTTTGTACCTTCCATAAACACGCATCACGGTTTTAAGTGTCAGATCCTTACTCAAAATTAGTACAAAGTCAGCAAAACTGTTATTTTAAAGATACATAGCCCAAACCCCATTTATCGGAACAATCGATTGTATGGGAGCTATGCGTTGTATTTGTCGGATCATGTTGGTTCCGACAAATGATTAATGCTTTACAAAATGGCTGCCTCTTACCAAATTGTATCTAGATATCTCTAGAACTGAGGGACTAGTTTGCGTTCAAACAGATAGACGGACATTGCTAAATCAACTTATCTCATCGCCCTAATCATTTCGGTATACTTATTGCTGGGTCTATCTCTTCTTCTTCTCATACTTACAAACATCGAACCCAAGCTCCAATACCATTTCATGTTTATGAAAAGTATACAAATTAAATCAAATTAAATATAATAAAATAAAATAAAATAAAATAAAATAAAATAAAATAAAATAAAATAAAATAAAATAAAATAAAATAAAATAAAATAAAATGAAATAAAATAAAATAAAATAAAATAAAATAAAATAAAATAAAATAAAATAAAATAAAATAAAATAAAATAAAATAAAATAAAATAAAATAAAATGAAATGAAATGAAATAAAATAAAATAAAACACAATTATATAAAATTAAATAAAATTAAATTAATTTAAGGAAACAATAAAATATAATACAATAAAATAAATTAAAAATAAAGACTGTTGGAAGAAGAGGAAAGCAAATAAAATAAAAATTCATTAAAGTAGAGGAACAGCATTGAAGAGAAGGGAAAGAAGGCCAAGAAAGCTTTTTTTGTAACAGATATTTGACAAAGTTTGACTCTGCGTTATGTCATTGCAAATGAATGAATTTTTGTACGTTTTGTGATAATGAAATGTTGTATTAACTTCACGATATATCTCTCCCATAACTGATGAAGAATTCCCATAAATATTGGATGGTCCTTAATTTTATCAATACACTTTTTGAGTTTATCGGATGTTAAGTACAAAACTATTTGCTGACCTAGGCAATTATATTTATTTACTCAAATTTCTATAACCATTATGTATTCCGACTTAATAAAAAAAACTAAATACTAGTAGGTACTTAAGGTTTTTCAGGTGAAATGTTGTAAAGAGAACCTCAGTGCCATAGTTTTGTCAGACAGCCTTTACCTCAATAATGCTTGTTTACATATGCTGGCTTTTGTTCACTTTTTAGTACCGCTGGAGCAATGGAATTTTGTAGATAAACCATCCTCCTTTTTATTTTTTTTAGCCGTTTTCCAATAATTAGGAAAACAACGATTTATTTTTCTAATAGTACAACGTAGTCAGTGTTGAGTATTTTGTCATTTAAATGAAAAATAAAAAAGATGCCACTTTAATCATGGATGATTGGAATTTTTTAGATCGTTTTTCATCGCTTTTTGGTGTATAAGAAAACGAAAACTAATTCGGAAAAAAGGAAATCAAAACTTTTCGAAAATTTATACTACAACTTCAAGCACCAAAAAACTAGTTTTTGGATTTTCTTTAATGTGACACAGCATTATTATATTTATCTGACATTTCAAATTGTACATTTGCCGAAAAAATTTCATTGGATGTATTAGCTTAATGGATGCCTGTCATGTCAGGCAATGAAATTTTGCTGGGCCCAGATAGACATTACTCCCCAGATCCTGCTTTAAGAAGCATTAACAAACTGTCTAGGATCTGCGTATGCTTTCCTTGGGAGGCCTCTAGTTCTAAAATAGCCATCCAGAAAGCAAAATTTATTACCTTTTCTACGCGGGATTCTATTAGGATAATATGAAGATTCAAATGACTTTTTCAAACAATAAAATTGTGAAGGGTCGATGTTGATTTTCACAGTGGCCATGTGAAGCTACTTTGAAAAATTAGAGGCCATTTTTATACATATATTAATCATAACCGCCATAGGGTGTACCTGTATCTGGCCTTAACAAAGAATAATTCATCAGCCTTCAATAACACAGGTGAAGCATGAATTGGTCTCCCGTATTGTTTCCAATTTCGCTAATTACACTGCGTTTGCAGTGCTCCGTACATGGTTGCCAAATTGTTGGTAAAGAGTACTTTATTGTTGACCTTCCATCAGTAAACTTGCGTAAATTTCTATAGCAAAAAAAAAAAATTCTGACGTATACAAAAAAATCGCCGCTACACGTGTATTTTTATTTTTTCTCCCCTTTCCGAAAAAGTATATTTGGTTCATGGAACAGAATGTGTGTAACGCGGTGTTATCACTAAACAGGGATCCATGGATACACAACGGCCAATATCACCTAGGAGTATAAGCTAAAAGGAATGAATATAAAAGCCTTCAACTAAGAAACTGTTACTGTTGTTATTTCTGCACGTCCATTCCAGGAGTAGTCTTCTAACAGAAGTTCATAAAACCACTGCTTGGACGGGCTTCTCTGAACAAATTGTAGGTAGCAATATTAACAAAAGAGAATACTTGGAAAAAATTATTTATATACAGAAAAATAATTCAGTTAATTTGCAGGCTTCATTGAAGGCACTTTTATCAACACGCCTACTTATTTATTTACTTTTCTGCTTAATATATTTTGTCACTATAAATATTCGTTGAAGTGGGCGATTTCGAAGAATGTCAAAAGCGCTGAAACGCTTTTATGTATAATTTCAAGCTTTTGTGTTGTTGGTCTTCACTGCGGGTATACAGTGCTTTTTCGACCTGAATTTGTTTGATAAAAACGAACCACATAAAAAATGTTGGCCTATCGTATAAAACCGAAATAATAAATGACAAGGAAGTGAAATGATGGCGGCTTCTGTTTTTGCCAACGTCACATCCATTGTGTGGGCTAAAATTTCTTTTTTTCTTGTTTGTGTTACTAACTTTGTTGGTTGGTGTTTGCTGAGTGAATGTCAGAGTATTCTAGAATTTTTTATTTGTATTACAAGGTACTATAGCTACAGGAAAATGGTGACAGGCAACATTTTACAGGTTTAAAAGGTTTATTTTCTTATTTTTCTCATTTAGTAAGAAATAAAATTTTACTTCCTACGGAATAAAAAATATGGTACTATTAAAATTATTTCCTTTAATTATAAACACAAGAGAAATACGAGCAGACATAATAAATACTCACACACACGTATATAGTATGCAGTTCAATACCAAACTATAACTGTAGAAAACTAGAATTTTTGAATTTCAAGCGAACTATTCCGTAAAGGAACAAATTTGTACCAAATAAAGTATTGGATAATAATGGAGTATCCAGAGTTAAAAAATACCTAGAAAAAACTTGTATTTATATTTCTGCTACCTCTGCATTAAACCGCTCTTACATTTTATGCAATACTTATCAACAATGATAAGAAATATGCCTTGGATTGCCGAAAGAGTTTTAAACCAATTAAAATTTTTATTTTTTTCAAATTGTTCGTAATTTATTTGCGGTGTCCTTGAACGATTTAATTTTTTCGTTTAAATTTTCATATCAATGTTATGAATTTTTCAATACATTTCATCAGATGAGAGAAAATCGTCCCCTTTGTGGGGAAAAGAATTTCTCATTTCAATGAATAGTTCAAGGACACCACTAGTCACCAAACTAACGTAATTTTTTTGGTTTTATGCTTTCAGTTGAGCTGATGAACTGGAATAGTAGTCATGGCAAGGCTTTTTGAAAAAAACGCGTTTTGCATAAAATGTCATAACTTTGACAATTATTGGAATTTTTTTATGTTCTTGAGCGGATTTTACAAATTATACATTGTACTACCCAAGATGTATAACAAGTATTCACTAAAAATATGGCTACATACCTCTACAGAAAATCAAAATTTTCCCTATTTACCCGCACCTAAACATATATAACCCCTTAATTAATTTTGTGGATCCTAATAAGAAATTTTAAATTAATTGATTAAAAAATAACAAAAAATAGTCATGATTAGGTTAGGTTAGGTTGTGCTGGCAGGCCAACGCAGTGGCCTCACATAGACGCATAGCGTCCGTAGTGTTACCAGAAAAACTTTGACGACCTCTTGTTATACAGTTGACACTTCAGTGTCTATTTTACAAAACAGTAATGTTTTCTTCGCAAAAACCAGAAGCCTACTTGGGCCTATTTCTGTCAGTGAAGCTAGGTTGGGCAATTGTCCCTTTCCAAATGTTTGAAGCCGCAGTCTGGATAGAGCGGGGCATGTGCACATGACATGCTCCACAGTCATGATTAGTTGCCATTAAAAATTATCAGGAATAATTGAAAAAATTGCAAATTAATTAAAAACAATCATATAAGAAAAAATAAGCAATTGATTAAAATTAAGCAAACAATTAAAATCAATCAAATAATTAAAGTCAGTCAACCAATTAAAATTAATTAAATAATAAAATTTAATTATTTTATTATTTTCAGTTATTTTATTATGTCCAGTTAATTGATTTTTTCAATTATTAGCATCAACAATATACATTTTAAATGTAAGTGGTGTGGTGGTGTTACTGGCCTACCACAACAAACGTCCAAAGCTCGAAAGTTTTTTTTGTATGTAGTTCCTCTATGTTACTGGATTGATTCTGTTCACATTAAAACAGATATGCAATGTGCTCTTTTCTTTGTTAAATGGTTTATTACATTGATAACATACATTAAATAATTAAAATTAATCAAAAATAATCATTTAATTACGTTAATCATATTAATCCCATAATCCAAAATAAACCAAAATTAATAAACACTAATCAAATAATCATATCATAAAAAGCAATTAAATTACACTTAAAATAATCAAAAATAATTAGAAATGTTTAAATTAATCATGCAATTAAAATAATTAATTAATTAATATTTTTTAATTAATTAAAAAATAGTCAATAAAATGGTGCAGCTACTGGCAATAAATCATTAATCAAACTTCTAAGGACGACACAATATAATTATTATTCATAAAATTTGCTAATCATTATTTAGCCGTTTTGATAAGAAGTCATAAAGAATTGTAATTGTATATTACCAGTGATTAAAAAGTACAAGCCAAACAATATCAGACGGGCATGCATACATGTATTTAATATTTGGAAATTTCTTTTACTTTTAAGGGATAACGAAACCTATTGCTAAATGTCGGCAAAGCAGTTTGCAAAATGTAGAGAAAACTACATGAAAAGATTGGGATATACTGATTTCATCCGTCACTATTTCGTTGTAGCGGACAAAGTTGTGCGCTTAGCATTCCAAAAACGATATTAAGCGCAAAAGCGTGCAAAAAACCGGGACTATTCATAATAGATATGTCTCTGACGAAAATCAGACAATTTAAGTACATATTATAGAACGTCAATATATTAAAAATATCAGTCTCAGGTTTACAAAAAGACACTTGGTTAACTAGTTGTTTTAAGCACCTAAGCCAGTTCTGAAATAATTTATAACTAATTGTTTCGACTGCCGGGTATAGGCTCATATACATACACAAATACATAACACGCAAGTATGTAAGCTCTTATTAATCAATATGAAAGTTTTACTGTCGCGTCACTTGTCGCGCCAAAAATTATACCTTAAAAAATATTAAAAATTGACACACCCTGACACACAGAGTTATCGAAATAATGATGGTTGAAAGGCTATTCAGTTGACTGATTTTAATACAGCTTTTGTTTTATGCATTTAGGCTTTTACACAATCTATCGTACATACACACATATGTATATCTGCTGTATGTCAAATGTAAAGTATTCGTATGTGCGCCTGTTGGTGTTGTGAATGACCACACGCTCAATATATGTAGTTGGTTTGAGCCCTCATTCACTCGCTGTATATGCGCTCAATTTTAAGTCATTCTTTTCCTGTGGCATTACACAAACTCTCAAAGAAAGGCGCTTTCGCCACTACTTCACTACACATTTTAACTTTTCAAGTGCCTTACACGCCCATTCGCTTATCGTGACGCTACAAATACAGCATTTTTCTTTTACCTCGCATACTCTTTTGCTCACTTAATATCAGCTTCGTTGTTGTTGTCGTGGCCCATTGTGTCGACAGGCCTGGTAATAAAATGTTTTTCGGTGGCGACACAAATTCACCTGTAGATGAACGTCAATTGGCATACAGATAAAAACAAACAGTGTGTGCCAGAAGTTCTCCTACTGTAGGAATAAATATATTACATTCTCCCTGCCTTTTTCTATTGCAAATGGGCGAAAGCAGATTTGGAAAATTTCGAAAACCATATAAAATTATTTGAATCATTGACACATGCATCTCAAATTGTAAAATTTCAATTGGTCATATTGTTAATAATTTTTACAAAATATTGAAGAATGGTGTATGTGGCGAAATCTAAAATTTAAAAAATTTGTTTAGGTCATCCTAGCAATATTAAACCTGTATAGCTATTTTTCCAAATATTACAACAATATCTATAAGCATCTAGACTACGACGCGTGTGGTCGCAGGTTCGATTGCAGGTCCTCGGACAAGTATTTTTTATTTTTAGCAATAAAAAAAAAAGTTCATTGTTTTCAATATACAGGTGTGTGCAATATAATTGTAGTGAAATGAAATGGGATACCTTGCGAGGAAATAAGAAGAAGCTGTAATTTATATAATTTTCATTTAAAACATAGCGAACTCCATAACAGAAACCAAAAAGAAAGGAAATTTCAAAGTTCACACAAAGTTGAGGAAAGTTAATTAAACTTTTTAATGTTTATATCAAAGTTTTAATATTTTTGAGCAGAGTTCTAAGAAAAGTTTTGAGTACGCAGTTGTATAGATCATTAAATATAAATAAATCATGTGCAGATCAGAAGAACCTAAAAATTTCCCCTGAATTTGTAGAATTTTTTTTTTGTTAAGGATGTTGTGTATTTTTTTCCAAAGAAAGTTAACTTTTGTTCATGCGTTATATGTGAGAAATCACCCAACACCCTTGACGAAAAATATTCTAAAAATTCAGGGAAATTTTTGAGCGAGTTGTAACTTGCACATTGCTGTACCAAAATTGATTGGTCTAGAAAACTGCGAACGCAAAAAAAATTTGAAGATTTTGGTGGCCATTTTATAAAGTTTCATAAACTTGCCTTAAATTTTTAAAAGTTTAAATAACTTTCCTGAACTTTGTGTGAACTCTGAAATTTCTTTTTATGTGGTTCTATTATGGAATTCGCTATATATTATATTATATTGAGCACAGCTGTATAAATACTTAAATTTTTTTTCTTTTGCCAATTTTTTACCTAACATTCAACAATTTTTTTTCAATAGCGATTGATTACCTCATTTTGCAGCAAAAATAACTTTTTAATAAAGAAAATCACTAATTGTTTTGTTATAATCTTAAGAAATAAAATTTTTGTGGATTTCCGTTTGCTAAATTGTTGTCGAATATAATTTTCTAACTTTCGACCATTTGGAACATGTTTTAGAAATAGGAAGTGCCAAATTTTCGAAAAAATCCGAAAAGAACAGAATGGAACTCGAACAACGAGTGGGTTCTACTTGCAAATTTATAACAGAGTTCCAATCACTCGGATGTTAACAAAATTGCTTTCGAATAGAACTACAGAGTAAGAGCTTTGATTTTATCCGCACCTATTTCAGAGAAGCAGATAAAATGGTGCGCTAACGTTGCATACAAATATTAAGCGTAAACGAAGGGATTACATTAAGCGTATCCTTTATGAAGTTTATAATAATTTTTGTGTCTTAAAAAGATCACTATTATACGCAAGATTGTCTGTAAACTTTTGGAATGCATTCTGCATGCAAAGATATATAAAACCAATGTTGCAAGCATAAAATGTTGCCACAATTCGTTCATCAAAAAGAAAAATCCATGAAAAGACTTAATGGCGGCAGGTGAAAAAAATTGCAGCTTACCGTAATTCCTGTTGCCATTGAACTGTAATTACTTGTCAATTTTTACCTTTTTCCTTGCTGTGTATTACAGTAACAGGATCTGCATATGTACATACGTATGTACTCGTATGTATGTGATTTAAATTATATAATAGGTTCATATATTTTACGTGGCGCTGAGCTCTTTTTTTTTTGAGTTGACGTCTATAATTTGCTTATCCACACCTTTGTATGTATATACACATGTTTTTGATATCACCCAGCCAAATACATTTGTATATGTATGTGTATTAGGGTGGGTCGATTTGTATAGACAAAAGTTAACCGATATCGCGCCATCGATTTTTCGATAGGTTTTGGGCTCAGGAAAAAAAGTTCCACTACGCATACCCAAAAAAATAATTTTCGAGCCTGCGAAATTTAATTTTTTTAACTGATTTTTAAGGTTTTTTTCATGACCTACTAAAAAAATTTTCGTTTGATTTTAAAATTTTCATGTATACCCTGTCCGACCCAAAAAATGTCCGCTAAAAACGTTGGCGATAAAAGTTTTTTGAAAAAAAATGTTATTTTTGGGTTCTGGGAAAGTCGATGTTTCGACCAAAACAAGTCCCAAACCGCGAAAATAACATTTTTTTTTTTTTCAAAAAACCGTTATCGCCAAAGCTTTAGCGCATAATTTTAAGTGGGACAGGAAATATGAGACAAATTCGTTTTTATCGAAGACATTTTTGCATGTATGCTGAAAAGACCCTTAAAAAACTATGGCGAAAGGGTAAATTTTTTGACCAAAATCATCCGAAGCCCAAAAAATATTTTTTTTTTTGTTCAAAAAACTGCTAAAGTCAACGTTTTTAGCGGACATTTTAGGGTAGAACAGGGTATACATGAAAATTTTAAAATCAAAACTTTTTTTAAGAGGTCATGAAAAAAACCTTAAAAATCAAAGTCGAAAAAAGTTAAAAAAATTAAATTTCGCAGGCTCGAAAATTATTTTTTTGGGTATGAGTAGTGGAACTTTGTTTTCCTGAGCCCAAAACCTATCGAAAAATCGATGGCGCGATATCGGTTAATAAATCGACCCAGTCTAATGTGTATGCTTTCAAGCCTTCTCGCATGCTATGCGTACGTACTAAAAATTCATGATTACGCGTAGGAAAGCGTCGGAATTCTTTTTTGTTATACCAACCACTGTGCCGCCACACAAAACACACCCAAACCCATGAGTCAGTTGGGCCTCTTTTGTTTTCCACTTTCTTTAATTTTTATAAAAAAAAATGCCAAACAACATTGGCGTGAATTTACAATTAAAAAAATTTAATTAATATACCATAGTCATATTTTATTATCGATGGTGGTTAATGGATATGGCGGCCGCCGTGGTGTGAAGGTAGTGTTGACGGCCTACCACACCGAAGGTCCATGGTTCGAGCCCTGGTACAGGTAACATCAAAAGTGATTTGAAAAAAGTTTTTCAAAAACGGGGTCGCCCCTCGGCAGTGGTTTGGCAAACTCTCCGAGTGTATTTCTGCCATGACAGGCTTCTCAGCAAAAATTCGTCTCCTTTGTAGATGCCGTTCGGAGTCGGCAAAAAACTGTAGGTCCCACCAATTTGTAGGGAAAATTCAAATCGGCACACCACAAATTGGAAGAGAAGCTTGGCGCAAAAATCTCTTAGGAGGTTTATGATGATATACCTGTTGTATATCGCGCCATAGAGAGAGGGGTTAATGGATATTGACAAGTTAAAGCCAGAGTTACAAATTAAATGTTCTTGCGGTTTACGGTGAATATTTGTGAACAAATTTTTTCTAAGTGTTTGAATGAGCACAAGAAAAATTATAGGGGCGGAAAAATTATTCTATCCTTTTACCAGAATCTTGAACCAACCAGAAAGTCTAATGAATCACATACAATTCACTTATGCATCAGTAACTGCTAAGTTGTTTCTTTTCTCTGATTGTTCCTTAATTCCCTATAAACAGTTTGCAATGTAGCATACGGCATCCTAATACGTTCAGTAGAAGTTTTGACTTAAACGAGAACGCGCTATGTGGACTTATGGCCTTTATATGCCAATCACTAAATATACATTATATATAATAGCAGTATATTCGTCCGACCGTCCGTCCGTCTGTTATCACGATAACTTGAGTAAACTTTAAGATATCTCAATGAAATTTAGTATGTAGGTTCCTTGGCGCTCATCTCCAAGTGCTATTTAAAATCGGCGAAATCGGATGATAGACACGCCCACTTTTTACGTATAGAATATTTTCGAAAATACGAAAAAAGTGATTATTCAGTAAATAATACACTTATAAGGATACAATTTGGTGTGCACATTAACTTTAAGGCAGAAAATTAATTTTTCAAGAAGTATTTGAAAATAGGAGTGGCACCGCCCACTTTTCATAAAGCCAAATTTAGAAATATTATTAATCATAAATGAAAAACCGTTCAAGATATCGGAACGAAATTCAGCTCATATATTTATATTAAGAGAAGGAATATTCCGGAAAAAATGGGCGAAATCGGTTAAGGTCTACACCCACTTTTCACCGAAAATTGTTTAAAAGGATCATAGATATATTTACTAGGCAATAACTTTGCGTGAAATAGCTTTATTAGCTATTTCACTTTGAAAGTGTCCGTGAACGAAAAAATTCGAAAAATATACATTTTTGAAAATGGGCGTGACCCCGCACCTTTTAGAGTGGCTTATTCCACAAAACTTTTTATGTCTTAACTCCGGCAAAAGTTGATTTATCGAAACGATATTAGGCGAAAATGTTGATATATAAAGGGAAATGTTTGTTGTTCACGGCCATGACCAGATTTCTAACATAGCTCTGTTTATAAAATATAAAAGGCGATATTTCTTTAACTATTCAAGCTACGAGTATATAAATAAGATCTTCGACACATAATAAAGTTTTTAAGGAAAACTCCACCACTAAGAAATTTTGTAGATTTTTTGGAAGTAGGCGTGGCACCGCCCACTTTTCAGCATAAAAATTCTGCTATTTTCAAAGGCGATTGCTTGTAATATTAATTAGATAGGAATATTGGTCAGTTGCTTCTCAATAGTATGTAGTATACTGCTGCCAAAAATTAGGGACATCGGATACCACACAATCAAAATATCCGGGCAAGTTTTTAATACTGAAATAGGAAAGTTATATTTCTTTTTTGATTTTCATACCTTTAATGAACATGAATTGTTTGTAAGTTTGAGAAGAAGAAGAGATGGCCCCATTAATAAGTATACTGAAATGATTAGGACGATGAGCTGAGTCGATTTAGCCCCTACTAGAAAACTACGAACTAGAAAGTATTAAAATAGACCTGCGTAAATTGATATGTCACAATAGACACTATTAGGTATATAATGTGCGGCTCCACCCGAACCTTCCGATTGATTTTGTCATGTCTGGCTCCTTTTTGATTACCTTAAATGTTTGTTGTTGTTTAATTGGTTTCATTTAGGTTTAGATATGCACGTCAAATTGCATATTGGTGATGCCAATCCCGGCATCCCGTGCTTTTTTTGGTACCAAAATTAACGTTATTCCTTTTTATGTTAATAAAAACTAAATGTGTGCGATTAATTTATAAAAAGTATCTAAATTTAAAATTTAGCTTATATAGTTTTTTCGATGGAAATATGTGTACAATAAGTAGAAACCATAAAAATATTTTACGTGTGTATTTTGTTACTGCGTAAAGAAAAATTTTGATAGCAAAGTGGAAAACTTTCTACGTTTTCCATGCTTTCAGAGAGAACTTCCCTATATTAAAAATCCGATAATATGTTACATATTTGAAGGTAAGATAGTTTCTCGAACAAGGTAGCGGGATTTTGGAAATCGAAATATCATACCTAATGTGTTTGCTTGTACTTATGTATTCTAGATTGCTACGTGTTGAAATCAATGCCTATATAATTTATTCTATTACAACAGCTTATGTTCAACTAACTTAGTAAATGGGTTGTCTATAAATTTACTTAATTTACTGTAATTACTACACTTTTGGGGAAAGCTAATATATAGACACTTAGATACATATGTGCGTGTGGGTAGACAGTGAGTTTCGTAACTTTTGCACTCTCGAAATTTAACTTTATAAACATGTGCAGAAATAATGCTATAGTTATGAAACGACATACATATTTTAGACCAGAAAAGCGAAAATACAGTTTTACAGACCAGCAAAATTTATCATAGTAATGTTCAAATTAAAAATTAAAAATTACCATAAATTTTTTAGAATTTGTTTTACTTCATTCTTCTCCATAAAAAGCATAAAAAACATTTAGTCTTATATGGAGAAAACCCGAAGATTATCTCAAAAAAAAAAATACTAAAAACTTAACGAGGGTTTTAAAACTTAAAATTTATACTCTCTTATACTAAAATGTGATGGGCTGCAAAACTATATTTTCGGTTTTCTGATATAAAATATTTCAAAATTTTTCGGAAAGTTTTCAAAACTTTTTCGGACTATTTTTAGGTGCGCATAAAGTTTAGAATGCAGGATTTATATGACTATAAATTTACAATTTAATAGAAAAATATCAAAATTCAAGTGATAGTGTAGATATGAATGGGGTCAACCATGTAAATTCAAGTGCGCTACAATTATGAAACGCACTATATATACACACCTGAGGTAACCTACGGCTAAACCGCGACATAGGTAGTTCCAGAAGAAAGACGTAAATTCCAAATAAGTTACAAGTCACTCTTATTTGGGTCCCAAAATCTAGTCATGTTTTGTAATTTAATTAACCACATAAAATAATTAATTTCCCTTACAGTACTCTTGAAATTATACAAGTAATTAATTGTTGATTGTTTAATTATATTACCTAGAGTACTTTGTAGTTGTGTCAATGTAATGAGGTTTTAGTTGACCGCTAAGCAAGTCAGCTAGATATATACATATGTGTGATGTAACAAAAAGTTTTTGTTGTTGTCGTAACGACAAAAACACTCCACGAAGGTTTTGGAGAGTGTTGTCGGATTAACAGTCCTTGGCCGGATTTGAACCCAGTACGCTCCGGTACTGCCTTGCGGTACTGCCCGACTGTCGTGGTAGCGATTTATGACCAGTGAAACCTTCCAGGTCATGTCACCCCTCCTTCCGTAAGGAAGGATAAGTGGGTAATGAGAGGTGAGAGGCATAATATCCGTAGATCAACCATCGAGTTACACGTCATTACCTTTGTGCATATTAGTCGCCTCTTACGACCGGTATGCCTACCTCGGCCATATTCTAAACCCCTAACCCGCAGGGGTATGTAACAAAATAAATCTATTTTATAAATTAAATTATTTTTTATAAACATTTGTATTTCCCAAACAATCATTTCAAGAGTTTAATCTAAAGAGATTTGACGATTATATAAAATATTTTGATATATTGTTCCGTAGATAGGGTTGAGGACAATTTGGGTAATTCAATAATTTTAAAATTAAAAAAAAATTAAAAATATTTAGTCTTCTTAAGAGGTTTCCATTTCGACTATTTGTTTTATCACTTATTTTACCTTCCATATAGAAAATGTCTTGTTATGGTTTTGGTTACTGTAGCTAGCCTTGTCAAGTCAGGGCTCCCACTCACTCCCATTGGTTTTAGGGGGTTATATTATACCCACGATAGAGTACCCTTGTTGTAATAGGCAACTACAATTTAAGTTTATGCCTTTTGTTTTTTTTATGTAACATATTACAACAGGGGTACTCTATCGTGGGTATAATATAACCCCCTAAAACCAATGGGAGTGAGTGGGAGCCCTGACTTGACAAGGCTAGCTACTGTAACCAAAAAAATAACAAGACATTTTCTATATGGAAGGTAAAATAAGTCATAAAACAAATAGTCGAAATGGAAACCTCTTAAGAAGACTAAATATTTTTAATTTTTTTTAATTTTAAAATTACTGAATTACCCCAATTGTCCTCAACCCTATCTACGGAATAATATATCAAAATATTTTATATAATCGTCAAATCTCTTTAGATTAAACTCTTTAAATGATTGTTTGGGAAATACAAATGTTTATAAAAAACAATTTTATTTATAAAATAGATTTATTTTCAAATTTTCATACTTTCAGTGAGACCTTAAGAAACAGCCAGATTATTTCCAAAATCGCTTTTTCAAAAACGTATCCTAAAACTTATCCAGAAAAATTTCCTAAAATCTTCAGAAAACTATTTACTTTTTTTTGTTTCATTCAAAGGAGCTATGTAGTGTATTTATTTTTGTCTCGAGGCAATTTAATGTTTTCTCGTTGCAACAAAATGGTTTTTGGGAAGTCACTTCACTTGATTGATTTGAGCTTTTATTTCATCGAAAGTTTGCATGTAGATATTTGTAGATAGATACCTCAATTTACTTATATGTAGGAATGAGTAAATATAGACTGCGTGTAATTTAAATGTAATTACGAGATAAATGTTAGACGATAAGCATTATTTTTTGTTTAATTACTTTATTAAACTGGCAGTAGCGATGTAGTACTCAAACACTTTTTACACATTTTATTTACTCCAGTGTACTGATTCATAAATCTAATAGACTATACAAATTATTAGATTCATACAAACTGAACAAGTTTTAAATAAACAAATTAAAAATAACTATGCACTCAGTCTAACATAACCTTACTTTTATCTTTTCAGGTCAAATTCGACCCTAAGGCTTTATGAGAACAAGATTGTGAAACAACAATAAAGAAGGTTAGAACATATGTTGAGTTAGTGTGAAGAAAGGAAATTGGAGATTTTTCAAGCCATAATTCGAAAAAAGTTTAACCTATTATGTACACATTTTTCAATGTTATGGACTTGTTAAGGAATGCATTAATCTAGGAAGCAATCAATGCATTCCCATTCATGAAAAAGCAGCCTTTATATCATTTTTTTTTAATAATTATTACAAGTTTGCTGTCCTTGTGGCAAGAATTCCTCATTTAAATACTAAAGTTCGGTAAAAGAAATATTTTTAAACAGCTTTTTCACACATTTCCAAATAAATTGAGAGATTTCGAAAAAAAATTTCGAAATTTTAACACCTAAGAATATATTTTTTTTACTATTATATATAATAGTTCCTTTCTCTCCTTTCTCCACCGTTCCTTCCCTATAATTAATTGTCATCTTTAGTAATATAGTTTGTCTTATTTATTTTATTTTTGTAGTTTGTTTCATGGTCTGTTCATTTTTATATATTTTTGTAAGTTTAACGAGCTCAAGACTAGTTGATAATAGTTCTTGGTTAATTATTATTATTTTTGATTAGAGGAAAAATTGAAAGCAACAAACATACAGGGTTCGATTCTCCACAAGATCCTCTGAAATTAGCAAAACTATACGAATTAGTCTGACGAGAAATCGTGGCTGTTTTCGAAATATTACTATAACTATAGCCTGTATATGTTTGTTGCTTTAAATTTTTCCTCTAATCAAAAGTAATAATAATTAACCAAGAATTATTATTAACTGGTCTTGAGCTCGTTAAACTTACAAAAATTATTTTATTTTATTTTATTGTGTTTTATTCTATTTTATTTTATTTTATTTTATTTTATTTTATTTTATTTAATTTTATATTATTTTATTTTATTTTATTTTGTTATATTTTATTTTATTTTATTCTATTTTATTTTATTTTATTTTATTTTATTTTATTTTATTTTATTTTATTTTATTTTAGTTTATTTTATTTATCACTGTCTTAATTATCATTCACACGATTTTTGCAGGGTATATATATCAATAATACCGGACCCATACACATTTATTGAAATTATTCAGAAGTGATCCAGCAGCAGTTAACCTGTTGTCTTATAAATGCTAAAAGCTTTTTAAAAAATCACTCAAGCGAGCGAGATTATTAGCCGTGCAACAAGCTGTTATGCTGTCGAGTTTCATAGAGCTACCTTGGAACGTTTGAATTGAAGTTCTCACCTCAAAACACCCCACTTATTTGTCGTTTTCTAAGTAAACATACAATTTGCGAGGTGCCAAATCCCATCGCTTTTTCTGCAGGAAGTTATTTTTTAATAAATGCCCAATATGTTTGTTTCTCATTGTTTTCCTGTCTAAACACAATGACCTGGCCTACTCGGCGCTGAGCTACAACATATTTTCTTGAGCACGTTGTATCTTAAAACTCTATTTTACACTCCCTTCCACCCTCTTCTACAAGTGCTTATAAGCTTGAAAATACCTACTTTCGTATGCAAATACTTGCAAGTTGGATTTTGATTTGGTCCTTACCCTTATTTGTGTATTCATAGCAAAGTAAATATACTGGTTGTTTGTTTTTGTTTTTGGTGTCTACTTCAATATTAGCGCCCAAGTAATTTCATGAAAAAATTCCTATTTAGGTCTCTTACGCAAGATAATGAATCAAACCGTAACATTTAGTAAATAATTTATATAGAAAGTACATATTTCGCAACACCACCACAGACCGAGAGTGTTGCTATCTTTGACAACACTGTTCGTTCGTCAGTACTTTGCAGGACTACATTTATTTAGTATATCCGATATTATTAGACTAAGACAAAAAAGAAAGCACATTTTTTAATTGCGTTGATATTATTTTGTAAAATAGAGAAAATACTGTTTACAAATGCAAGTTTTAATATTAATTTCTAGGTGTATTTTATAAAAATGGTGTGTGCTAATAAAAAAACGGGGAAATTGTATTTCATACTCTTTGTATAGGGAATTTAATTTAAGAATTTTGTTCGACAAAATAATTTCAACTTAATTTCCAAACTAATTTTTTTTTGATATGGCAGAGTCTAATCTATGCAAATCTCTGCATGTATATGTGTTAGTTCATAAACAATGCTACTTCTTTATTCATTTATTTTTTCTTGCAATATTATTGAAAATGTGTTGATTGCAATGAGCTTGTTTTTCCTACTGTTGCTCAGCAGTTTTGGTCATTGTTGCTCTTCTTTACCCTCACTACACCGTTCGACCTGGCAAATCGGTCGCTAATATTTACCCCTTGCGGTGTAATTTGTGCGTCATGCAACGCATTTACAAGGGTTTCTAAATTTTCCTCGTTTCAATTCTCTTTTTTTATTTGCTTTGCGTCACATCGTTTGCTTTATTGTCACTATCTAACGTTCTGCTACGCTTCGACCTTTTGAAGAGGGTGGAATATCATCCTCAACGTAATTTCCTCTTTATTTTCAATAAAGCAGCTTGTTGCAATTGAATATGTAGTATTAGATTTTGTTATCTTTTATTGGCAATACGTGATATGCTTCGTAGTTCTTTAATGCCTATAAAAGGCGATGGGTTTGTGTTAGCTCTTTTGCCAGTATGCAATTGAACATACTAAGTAAACAAGACTAATAGTGTGTTTGTTCAAGCGATTTTCCTGCCTTATTATTATTCGTCATTGTTTTATCAATCATTATTATTATTGTCCCTTTACTTTAATTTTACCTTTCTTCTTTTCGATGTGTGTCCTTCGTTTTTTTTTTTT
This sequence comes from Merzomyia westermanni, assembly GCA_949987695.1. Taxonomy (NCBI): domain Eukaryota; kingdom Metazoa; phylum Arthropoda; class Insecta; order Diptera; family Tephritidae; genus Merzomyia; species Merzomyia westermanni. Next base: position 26,641,712 of record OX465291.1, read on the forward strand.
GTTGCTTCCCTAATTCTATAGGAAATAAATAAATCAAAATTTATTTTGAGCGAAAATCCTTTCTTCATTTAACCACTGTTAGGTTTAATTTGAGACGCTGATTAAATTAGCAACGGCTTTCAAACAAAATGTTTCTATAATTTCATTAAATAAAGAAACAAAAATGTGTACGTATTAATATAAGGGAAGTTTAAAAAGCCATCTTTTGTCAGAACTAGCATCACAAAATTGTCTGGGTTAGCGGCCCCGATAGTTGAGAATAAGTTTCAAAGCTTTAGCGTTACTTCGGGTACATATAAGGAAATGGTGAAGGTAATCATGAACATTCCGTTATCCGTTATCCGAAACCTTAGCTTTTAGGAAAACACTGATATAAAAATCACAATAATTTAGCTAAACAAATTGTAAAGAAATTCGGAACCGTGACTGGTTACAATTTAACTTGAAAATGAAAGAAATAAATATAGTAGGCAAGACTATAGACCCTTTTTCACGGGATAGTTAAATGGAAATAAATAAATGGAACAGTAAAAATTACTATATTTGGAAATGACTCAATCATGTCGGAACTGTAATCAAGAACGAACTTATGATAGCTACCAGAGCCATGAGGGAAAGATTTTGCGGACACAAAAAAAATTACTGGGACTGAAATAGTGACCATAAATGCACGGACTTACACCAGTGCACCTTTATTTTGTTTTATTTCAGTATTCCATTTTAATCTATTTTATTTCACTTAATTTAATTTTATTTTTATTTTATTTTATTTTATTCTTATTTTTACTTTATTTTATTTGATTATGTACTATTTTAGTATATTTAAATTTAGTTTAATTTAATTTGTTTTAATTTAATTTAATTTAGTTTAATTTAACTTAATTTAATTTAATTTATTTTAATTTAATTTAATTTAATTTAATTTAATTTAATTTAATTTAATTTAATTTAATTTAATTTAATTTAATTTAATTTAATTTAATTTAATTTAATTTAATTTAATTTAATTTAATTTAATTTAATTTAATTTCATTTATTTTAATTTAATTTAATTTAATTTAGTTTAGTTTTAGTTTATTTTATGTTATTTAGTTTTATTCCATCTTATTTTATTTTACTTTATTTTATTTTAGCTTATTTTATTTTATTTTATTTTGTCGTATTTTATTTTATCTTATTTTATTTTATTTTATTTTATTTTACTTTATTTTATTTCATTTTATTTTATATTATTTTACTTGATTTAATTTTATTTTATTTAACTTGATTTCATTTTAGTTTATTTTATTATGGCATTGCATTGAGTGATATTCCTTTGATACTGCGTCTTTGTGCCATCTCCAAGCAATCACTTTGTGTGACATTTTTAATATTGCTTCCGCTGTTTTCACGACAACATTCGACGAGTGTGCTACTAATTTTTCTTACCAATTTTTTTTAAATTTCCGTTTGAAAATATTTCTAAATATTTTATTAAATTATTTCACATTGTTCCGGGAATGTGGTGCCTTTGAAGCCTTTTACTTAACGAATTTAGTTCAATATTTACATATGTTTCATGCTTAGGTTAGTCCAATTACAGATTATAATTTCTCAAAGCAACTACAGCGGACGGGCTTAGTCAAAGCAAAAGGGAGTAATTGTCATGCAAGCAAGTGTAACCCTTTTGAATAGTAAATGTATTGCATATGTATGAATATATGTGTGCGCTTATTTATTTACGTTCATGGGGTGCATTTATGAAATTAAGTGGGCGTTAATCAAATACAAGCGTAAAAGATGTATAAGGTTTATGATATCACGAATTAAAATTTGAACGAATGCGGTGCCTTTGAGCTTTGAGAGTTTATTTAAATTGGTCAAAGGGAGTTTAGTTAGGTAAAGTCATGGAAGCAGAAACGGAAGCAAATGTAAAAGTATAACGTTGGGAGGGGGCAAAAAAAGTTCGGTTTGTCGAAGTTGAAAAAATATTGATTTGCTCTCAACACAGCGGCAAACAAAATTCCACTTACATATTTCCGACTGTCGTAAAATAACGAAATAAATTAATTCATATATAGACTCAGTCCAACCACTTTTTACTTTGACAACATTAGGACAGATGGAACATTGCTCCAAGAATTATTGTTATGAGACTTGTTAATCGCCGCGGAGTTATATTGCTATAAATAATTTTTGAAGAATGATATCTATCAATGATTTCCACTAGTTGCCCCCCGGGTTAAGGTATTTAGAAAACTGGTATTTGGTTCAACATCTACCCATTTTCAAAATTAATTTACTAAAGTCATGAGAGCTAAAGATACTAAAAACACTTTGAAGGTGGAAACTACTTCATTGCTAGTTTACCATACAAAATCGTTGAGCATTTTTTTGTAATTACAGACCGTGTGTAAAAGCTAAACACTTATCTGAGGACTATAGTGCTTATATATGACCTTACAAACTGCTTAATTTTCAGCACTAAAGTTCTTATATCTGCTCTTACAGTGCTTGAAGTAGTTATTATATTTGCCCTTATAAACTGCTCAGTAAAAAATGTGCGTTGTGTTAGATAAAATAGTTTGTATTAATTGAAAATGGAATTTACCGAACTTTCATTGGTCCCCCGAATACTTATGAGCGCATTTACTTGTATAAATGCATGTTTACATGCTAACATGGCAATTTGGAGAAACAAATTAAATAAAAGAATAAATTAAAACAAATAGACATACGAGCTTTGGATGAATGTGCCACGGGTCCAAGATTTGTCATATCTGTGTGTACCTATCATACATATTTATACACAATAAAATATGCAAATGCCACGAATATATGAGCAGCATTAACTAAGTTAATCGGTGAAGGAGTGTGTCCATTAAGTAGTCGTAGGAAAGGCATGCGTACATTAGACTGTTCCTTTAACGCGCTTGTTTAGACAAGTTTACATTTCGACGAAAGTCCAGATTTGGATAACTTATTACCTGTTTATAAGGAATTTTTTATTTTTTTTTAAATATATAATACTGGACATGATTATTTCATTGACGTTTAACGGACAAATTTTAAAATTTAATAAAATCTCTACATATAATAAAACTGTAACAGGTCGGTGTCTTTACATTGTAAATATTGAAGAAAAATTGGTTGAATAAATCATTAAGCCAATAGTATCCAATTCAAAAGTTTTTAGAAATTGTCTGTCTCTCTGTATGTTTCGTAGTGCATCACTCAAAAACTGCAAAACCAAATTAAATGCAACTTTTGACACTGCATTACTAGACGTCTTACCTAAAATGTAAGATATTCCTTATTCCGATAACTTGAGCGCTTTCATAGTTATTGACCAATATGTGGATAAAGGTGACCCAAAATATGTTAGCACAACTTTGGCAATCACTCAAGAAGTGCTACTGAGTAAACTTCTCAACAGTGTATTATAAGTTCTGAGACGCAGAGAAACATAGCCGAGTTTTCTAGTTTTAATTTAAAAAAATTTAAAAAGAAATGTGTGGATTTTTTCTCAATTTTCTAACGCATAGTTTAATGTATCTTGACACACATGTAAATACAAGGTGGCGCAAAAGTAAGCATCCGATGTTCAGCATATCTGTTGTGGCACGTGCAGTGTGTGCTGTTGCACCGTCTTGTTGGAACCACATGTTTTCCAATCCCAATTCATCAAGTTGCGGCAAAAAGAACTCGTTGATCATTGCTCTGTAGCGCTCACCATTCACAGTAACCGTTTGGCCCCGACCGATTATTGGTCAAATAAATAGTCAGCAATATTCCGCGTTCTGGAGCAGTGTAGCGTAACATTGTTTATTCACGTGTATTTCGCATGTGTTTACTACACAAATGTCAAAACAGAACTGACTTTAGGGGTCAATCACAAAATTTATAGCATTTTCTGATAGGAGGATTAGTTTTGCGCCGTAACCGTTTTTCACCGACCGAAATAAATAGTCAGCAATATTCCGCTTTCTGGAGCAGTGTAGCGTAACATTGTTTATTAACGTGTATTTCGCATGTGTTTACTACACAAATGTCAAAACAGAACTGACTTTAGAGGCCAATCGCAAAATGTATAGCATTTTCTGATAGGAGGATGACTTTTGCGCCACCCTGTATATTTTCAAGAGTGAGCATCTGTTGGCATTTTTGCAGCATTAGGAAGCGGTTGCTCGCTCAAGTAAGGCAGTGGTCGAATTGGTTCCCCATGGAATTTCCATTTCATAATTTAATTGTAAGTGCAAACACCAGTGCGTCTACTTGAAATTATTGGTTGTGTTATGCATGGCGCCTGTTGTGTGGGTGTGTCATTTACTGTTTACTCTGCAGTAAAATAGAAACGAATGTAGATTAATATAGGCACATTATAAATTACGTATGCTTGTGTTTGATTGTGTTTGTGTGCACTAATTCACTTTGGTAAACGTTGAAGTAATTGCATTATTTATTTACTGACTCTTATGTGAGCACAGAATTTAATAAATATTAGTCACTTGCTAGTGTGAGCATGGTAAAAATTTGTTTTTTTCTTTAACAAAAATGGGAGAAATAATATAAAAACACAAAATTTTTTGTCAAAACTTGAAATTTTTTGGAAAACCAAATCTGAACTTTTCACTTCCAAGGCAACGAACACAATTGTGAAAGATAATAATTTGTCCTGCTTCCTTTTTTTCGTTGATTCAATTCAATAAACGTTGAAGTAATTGCATTATTTATTTACTGACTGTTATGTGAGCACAGAATTTAATAAATATTAGTCACTTGCTAGTGTGAGCATGGTAAAAATTTGTTTTTTTCTGTAACAAAAATGGGAGAATAATATAAAAACACAAAATTTTTTGTCAAAACTTGAAATTTTTTGGAAAACCAAATCTGAACTTTTCACTTCCAACGCAGCGAACACAATTGTGAAAGATAATAATTTGTCCTGCTTCCTTTTTTTCGTTGATTCAATTCAATAATTTTTAAGGCGAGCGGATATAATTTAGCTATCATTGAAAAGACCAATAAAAACGGTTAGTATTATTTTTAAAAGTTTTTAGAAATTCAAACATTTTTTATGGTTTTAAAATTTTATTTGAAATACAATATAACAATAGATAAATAATATAAGATAAAAATAGATAAATTTAGATGCTGTCCAGCAAAGTTAAGCGCCGCTGGCTGTAACCGTGCCTGTACCGCTGCCTGTAACAGTGCCTCTGTCTGTGCCTTGTTGTTGATGTTGGCTCTATGCATATCTCAGTTGTATGTGACATTACGCATGCTAAGTGCATAGATATCTTGTTTGACTGATTTGCTTATATGCATTTGAAGCTCTGCTTATGTCTGTGTGTATGCAAGTGCTTTACTGATTGTTATTATTCGGCGATCGTGCTTTAGCACGATTAATGCTATCAATCTTCAAAACATGAAAGCAACTGATTTTATCATAATTATAAACACTAAAAACACATAAAATAAGTGGTTATTCATGTTAAATTTATTTTAGCTCAGAATACTATACACCGTTGTTTTGATTTGTTTGTGTATTCTTTGTGGTTATACTTATGAAATGAAAGTTAAAAAAATTAGTTAATATAATATAAACTAAAATAAAGTAAAATAAAACAAAATAAAGTAAAATAAAATAAAATAAAATAAAATGAAATAAAATAAAATAAAACAAAAAAAAAATAAAATAAAACAAAACAAAATAAAATAAAATAAAATTAAATAAAAGTTAAATAAAATAAAAAGGAACTATGATAACGGGAATGAAAGGAAAGGAAGGGAAAGGGAGGGAAATGAAAGGAAAGGAAAAAGAAAGAAACCATATAATATACTACAATAAAATAAACTTAAAATAGGGACTGTTGAAAGAAGAGAAAATAAAATAAAAATATATTAAAAGTAACGAACAGCATAGAAAAGAAGGAAAAGAAGGCCAAGAAAGGCTAAGCTAATAACTAAAATAAAATAAAGTTTTTGGTTGAAATTCAACCACTGGGCGATGTCTTATTTAATAAAATTTATGTACAGGATACACAGGTTTACACATCAAGCTTCAAGAGTACTTGGTACTCACGCCTTTCTTTATCACCAATAGTCTTACATATTTATATTACATATGTATAAATTGATAGGTTGAGTCCACTGAACGAGCGAACACTAGTTTAAAATGTCAATGACTCGCGCTGAAGGACAATGTTTGTGTGAACGAAACGAAAAGGGTTTAGCGACTGAGCTAAGTGAACGAACTAGCTTATTTGATTTATTATGTGGATTAGGGGTTAGAATATGCACGAGATAGGCATGTAAGAGGCGACTAAAATCCACGAAACCGCTACCATGGCAGTCGGGCCGGTGCCGCAATGCGCTTGTACCTGACCTTACCGGAATTATATCTGGAAAATACGTATAACCATTAGTATAACTATGTTTGGTCCGCCACCTGCGATTCCATGAATGGATGCACCGACTAAGCAGGGCGAAGTGCTAGGTGGTTTTAAATTTAAAAAAAATATTCAAGGAAAGTCCATTGAAAACGGAATGAAACGGTTATTGAAGTCTTCAAAGCATATCTAATCGTTTGAATGGCATTCAGGCTACTACGCTTAGGTGTTAGTAACCTGTCGTACTGGATTAATTCCTATTATATTGGCACCACTCATATCAGCCTACTGCAGAGGATTAAAGCACAATTGAGTCATTAGCCAGATATTTATGAATAATAGCTTATTTTACCTAATAGTTAGTTTAAACTAAGTTGCATTTCATACAGGGTATATATAGTTTTTTAAACGTAGTATTGTTTCTTTCAATATATTGTAATATATTTGTTATTTTATGGCAAAATAATAGCTATTAAGGGTAGCGTTAATGGCAACAACTGCCAACAACCTTTTTCATACTATCAACAATCGAATACCATTAAAGCGCCGATCAGCCGCCCACTTAACTATTCAACACTCTAGCCACGTAATGTCGCACACTAATTGCGTATGCATCCTTTTAAATTGAGTGGTATATAATCAGCGATGAGATGATCAATACAGATAATTTGCGTATTGTATGCATTAAGTTGGAAAATTTATTGGATGACAGATGGCCAGGTAGCGTTCAAGCATAGCGTATGACGTGAAAGTAATATAACAACAAAAAAGTAATTAAGTTTATTATAAACTTTATTTATTTTTTATTTCTTTAATTGATTTGATATTGGTTTAACTTAGAATATATAACTTTGAAGTCGTGTTCACCGAAAAGCCCAACTTCAAAGTTATTTATACTTGACGAAATTGTCGTATAAATACCGAAGGTATTGGTACCCGAAAAACTGCACACTCAAGCCAAGCTTTAAAGGCCTTGTAGTACTACAACAATCCGTTCAAACCACCTTCTTGAACCATCCGGAGAGTCTATGAAGTAAATTTTTGCCAGCTGACTAAGGTCATCTAAGAGTAGTGCATTAAAGTCGGTGTCTAACTCGGATATGGGCTGGGAAAGTGTTCTACCGATTATTTCGTTTCATCGTCCCTGCAACTCCTGCTGCAACTACAGTAGATATGTCCTGCTTCTTGACATATACATACATATTGCGAGAATTCTTCCTGTGCCATATCGGCCATGTTAGGCTAGCCTTATGACATTCTGTTGTTAGTCGCCATCTTTCACAAGCTTGTCCGTACACATGTTCCGAACTTGGAACCATAGGTGTAGATATTTATACTCCCCCAAGGAGAGTTTTCCTCTAGCCTACAGGCCCAGTCTTCAATACTGGGAATCAATATACTATAGTTATTATCCGCGAGGTTAGTGGGAGCACACCTGTCTGAAAAGCCAGGCAGGAAATTAAACCTCGGTAGTATGCCAGAGTGACGTACGGACTCCGTGCCCCATTAACACGACTCGCGTAATCGTAAAACTGCGAGTGTTTGCTACCTGGTAGGCAGACAATTCCAAGGGCAATATATCTAGAATTACGTTCAGTGCTTTACTCAGGGTAGTTCTGAGTGCTAAAACTATTGAACTTTAAAGTTCTATTAACTACAAATTAATAAATATCAATATAGCGTCACTTCAAAGTCGTGGTCATGGTTCCATCTGAAACTTGTATATGTTTCAAACGGCGTTGCCAATGTAGTAGCCGTTTCATGTTCATAAATGGTATAGTAATTATTTTCATGGAAATACATGCGGGTTATTAATATTTTTATTCGGAGAGAGTATCTTATGGGATTGATAGACTCACATATTCTGCTCTTGGATTACATTTTCTCAGTCCTCAGAAACTTGGTTTAACTGTGCACTATAGTCAGATCAATCAACTGTACTTCACACGACTTCCTAGAGATACCCAAAGGAAGATTCCAGAAGCCAAGACTTTAGTTTGATGTAACGCCTTAAAATTGACCGGGGACTCCATAGACTAAGGGTGTGAAATTTTTGTTTTTAAAAAACTACGGGGTGGTTTAAAACATTTTGCTTATCGGAAAAGTTTTACATTTACCGATAAAACCAATAAGTAGTACTGTTTAAGGTGACTAATTATTCCTTTTTCTTTTTTACCGAGCCTTTGGAATCGAGCGGAAGTAAATTGTGTCTTATTAATTTTAAATAAATTTGCATTTATTTGTATCGCTAATTATCGCTGTAATCAAGTGCTCAAGATTTGCAAGTGTAAGTCGAATTAGCATGTTTTATAAATCAGTGAGTTTCATCGTAAATAAATTGCAGATTTTAGCAATAACCAGACAATCATAAGTGTCGCTGAAAATATTGTTTTACTGATAACTGCGGTTTTAAAGGTCATCTAAGAATAGTATAAAGGTATAAAATCTTCGCTACAGTGGAAGACAGCCCTTTACTTACTTGTTTTTTTAATGATAGTGGAGGAATATAGTTATTTTTTTCACTACGACTTCACTTGTTTAACTATGAGAAATATTTTTTTTCAGTGGAAATATTTTAGTGAGAGTGGAAAACTAAGTTTACTAAGTTTTCTACAAATTTTTAATAGTTTTTTTTCACATAAAATTCTTCATGGGTTGTGCCGGAAAAAGTTTATTCTGGTTCATGTGTATATTTTTTTTATGTAAAAGTACACATACACTGAACTCTTACTTCCTTTCTCAGACTCTGTTATTTGACGCATTCAAAGAATATATATTTTTTAATTATTCGCAAATTTACTTTCAGTTAATTGCAATGATATTTTCGCCCTTTCTTTTTTTTTGCAAATTCATGCAATTTAACTTTCGTATTTTATTGTTATTGTATGTATTTTTCTCGAATTTTCAAAAACAAAAGAAACAAGAAATAAATGTTCAAGCTGAATTAAATTTATGAAAAGAGTATGATTTAAAAAAAAAATGGAGCAACAAATTTTTGATTTCTATTACAAATTTAAAGAAAGTGAACTACTTTTTAACAAAAATCTACTTATTATGATTTTTCGAAATATTCTATATAACCGGGTCATAGTCCCATGGGTTTACATATACATATATCATTGAAGCACCTTTCAAAATGGTGTATTTGCAGTTAGACCGATCTGTTAGGCTGATGTTAGAGTAAAGGTGGGAAGAGGTGCTATAATAAGAGATAGTAACATATGAAGATTTAACTTAAACTATTAAAAAGTTTCGGAGGGGTGCAAGAGCTTATTTATATTTGAAAATAACTCCCGCTAAAAACGAAAAGAATATAAGACTTTTTTCAAGATAAGTCGTCAAAAAGTGAAAACGACCACTTCCGTTTTGAATGAAATTGGTGGTTTTATCATAAAACGAAGTTCAACCAAGGAAAAAAAAAATTTCAGAAAGGTATCCAAATTCAAAATTTCACTATTTCTTGTTTGCATAGTTAATTTTTTTAATATTTCGAAAACTATTGTAGTTAAAAAAATTAACTCTTGCATAATCAAAGGTGAAGTACAAAAAAGTATTTAAAAAAAAAACTTTTATATTTTTAGTTTGAGAAAATTTTAGATTCCTCGAAAAAATTCCGCCTTTAAATTTTGAACTTGGTTTCAGTTTCAGAAGGGTGCTTTTTGTGTTTTCAAAAATATGAATTTTAGAATTTTCGCGAAACATTAATTTTCTTTTATTTTTTTAAATTTCTAGTCGAGTTCAATTGTTAAACTCAAAGTACTAAATAATAAAAATAATAACAAAAATGTAAAAAAAATTTTTTTTTACCAAAATTAATATTTTAGAAAATTTTCAACTGTGAATGTAAAGAAGATGTTGTTGAATGTATAAGGGTACAGAAATTTGTACTTCGTAAACCTTTGAGAAATAAAGAGAGGGTCTTAGTTATCTGTAGTCATAGCAACGACTTATTCTGGCTATGAAACTGCAAAAGATCTACTTTGGTGTTCGGACCTTCCCACACCGTTATCCCGTGTTTTTTTTGAAAACGCATACCTGCAATGGCTGTTTTCTATTCAGCACTTTGATGTCAGATACAATGTTTTATGCTTGCCTAAAATAAGTTTTTTTTAATTTTCCTTTAAAGATTACTTTGATGTAGCAATATTACAAGCTTGCGTATTAAAAAGAGGAAGCTCTGATATATAAAAAAAGGTAAAGGCACACACAGGTGTACTTTGAAGGATCAACAAAATTTCAGCCACATTCCCTTCCTTACAAACTTTGTATCTTGCAGTACTTTCTTGTCTTAAAAAGGGATTACTAGACCTTGATCGGTGAAACATCTAAAAATTTGATTTATCACATTATAGCTAAATACCACATATTTCTATGTATTTATTTATTCCATAGCATTGATTTTAAGGTTTTTTTAAATAAAATATGATTTGAAAGCAATATGCAACATACTTTTAATTACGAGCTGATAAACAACTACGAGAACAAAGATACAAAAGTAGATATGAAAGTGGATATGCCTAGAGACATGCATACATTTTATTCATATAAATACAATCATATTTGCTACATCGGAGACTTTCATTAATATGAATTAAAAAATGAGTTTAATAAGAGTTCATGACAAACATTTTTAAATGCTTATCATTGCCATTACACTCAATTAAGTTTCTTATATTGTTATCTGCTTATTTCTTTCCCCACTTTATTGTATGAAAAATAAAAAAAAAGTTACACATATTTATTACATCGCTATGATACGAATGTCAACAAAGGTATTAATTTACAACAGTATATATAAATTTAAAGATACCAAAATTGTTTTTTGCTTTACACATTAAATTGTTATGTGAAGAATTAAAAAAATTGAGAAATTGAGTTTAAAGTTTTACATTTTTATCGATTTTTATGTTTGATGTTAACACCACTATTACCTACACTTTTTCTAAAAGCAGCTGCTTATCACACCGACATTTTTTGTCACAAAAACGTTGAAAACCGTTTCCCAAAACATATAAACGTGTTATGTGATCATATTAGTGAGGCCATACGCATGACATATTCGTTCCCAAATGGACGGAAGTGAAATGTTCTCCGCAACATGCTTCGCCTAATACATATAAACCAATCGAGACAGATATTGCTTATACATCCTTATCGAAGTGTTCAGCATGAAAAAAGAAGTTTATTAAGCCAGGTCCACACTCCAGCTATGAGTAAATTGTATGCAGGTCCCTTGCCACTCCATCCTAACGCAACTTATTTTAGGTAAAATCTGGTAATAGGAACGCCATCGATAATTTTGGAAAACACAAAAAAAGTGATTATTCAATTCACCTATCAAAGCCAAAAAATTATTGATGTATACATTAAAATTAAGACACTTAATTGATTTTTTTTTTTAATTTTGCATGGAACCATGAGAAAAATGCTGGAAATCGGGTAACAACCACACCCACACTTATATAAAAGATTTATAATGGAAAATATATTATTCAGTTTTTGAAATAAAATAAATAAATAAGTTGTAATCAAACATTGAATGCTGCAACTTCATTCGCATGTAAAATCTTTTATGAAAATAATTTTAAATATTTTAAGTGGAAAAGAAAAACTGACAAATAGATTTTTTCTGAGTTCTTTGTAAACATTTCTAGTACACTTTTAAAGTAAATTAATTAAGCTTTCCAATAAAATAAAACTGGAAAAGCTTACATATAGCTTATTGCAGCAAGTTTACTTTAAGTTATTTTTAAAAACATTTACACAAATGCCTGTAGGAAATACTTAAAATTTTACACATAAACAAAATAATCAACATATCCCAGTCGGGACTTTTGTAGGCAGTCTAACAAAAAAATTACTTCAAGTCAATCTATACAGCTTGATTTATAGTTACCCTGAAAGTGATGCAGAGATCAAACAGTTGGAAACAATTTCTTTGAATTTGTTTAAATTTTTCGAAATTGACTTCTAGTTAAGCGTAAAGTCATGCAGAAACCAACCAATTAATTTTGATTTGACCCACAAATAAAGCAGTTGAGAACAAAAAATTGTATTTTGGTCTAATTTTTTTAAGATGACTTTGAACTAACTACAAAGTAATGTACAGGGTGGCGCAAAAGTAATCCTCCTATCAGAAAATGCTATAAATTTTTCGATTGGCCCCTAAAGTCAGTTCTGTTTTGACATTTGTGTAGTAAACACATGTGAAATACACGTTAATAAACAATGTTACGCTACACTGCTCCAGAACGCGGAATATTGCTGACTATTTATTTGACCAATAATCGGTCGGGGCCAAACGGTTACTGTGAATGGTGAGCGCTACAGAGCAATGATCAACGAGTTCTTTTTGCCGCAACTTGATGAATTGGGATTGGAAAACATGTGGTTCCAACAAGACGGTGCAACAGCACACACTGCACGTGCGACAACCGATATGCTGAAAATCGGAAGCTTACTTTTGCGCCACCTTGTAGAAAGCAATCAGCTTATACTTAGCGTTATTTCTTTTGTCAGCTTTGAGAACTTATAATAGCATTAACTTTCAAACATTTTTCGTAAAAGGAAAACAATTTTTGTGTATACAATTTAAATATAAGGCGAAGTAAAAACAAATAAATAGGTAAAGGTTATTAGAAAGAGACTCGAAGTATTAAATATATTTATATTAATGATAACTTTTTCAACAGAGCCAATTCATTCAATATCCACAAAAGATCCCAAAACCTTAGGAATCGCAGTGAAACATATTAGAAATGGAATCCTCATACCATTGATATTAAGAGTTAAAATAAAACTGTGTATACTTTCTGAATTAGCTTATCTTTGTTGACTAGTATTACCACTCTTAATTATATTTGTAAAATACGGTATACTTACAAAAACTATAGGTGAAAATATACATATAAAATGTGTTAATACTTTTTTAAGCTTTATTTAAAATAAAATGTGCAAAAAGTTGACGAAAGAGATTCGACTATAAACTAGTCCAAAGTAGTCGGTTTTAAGAGCTGTCGAAGTAGCGAACCAAAAGCCATTTAAAAGAAGTGAACTGAAAATTATCCCAACATACTTAACTTTAATCTGCTTCCAAGTAGTCCGCTTGTAGTTAGAAGATAATCATGTAAAAGTAAGCACTACTAAATACCACCTAGCTCATCGCCACGTAAAAATAGCCAGCCAAAGTAATTAACTTTTCAAACAGTATTGAGTACGAAGTATTGAGCTTAAAATGCATTTAGCGTTAGCAGAGTTCCCTACTGGGATTTTTTATAAATAAATCACATTTACATATATATTTGTTAGTAATATCCCTGCAGTCGAACCAACTAATATGATGTATTTGCATTGCATGCTATTGTAATTCGCAACCAGCTTATGAAATATTCCAAAGATATAGTTTATGTTTTGCAATCCCAAAACAGGTTTTTCACAGCGAGAATGATGAAAAATTTAAATGTTGTATTGATGAGTCCAGTTTCTTATTTTAATCCCCGCTAGAGGTTTCTTCTTCTTTTATCTTTTTCGAACTACATTTCCTTCCATTTTGAACTACTTGAAACTGGTATTTTACGACCAGTATCAGACTAGTATATTTCCACTATATACAAACTAGCATTTCATGAGTAATAGATGACTTGTATGTTCTGGTCGAAATCTGAAAATTCACATCTCGTAGGACATCGCTATGTTAAAAATACCAGTTGCTTATATGAAAATATGACAGTTGGGTGACTAGTTAGGCTTAATGCATATACTAGTTGTAAAGTAGTCTCCAGCTAGTTTGTTTGACTGCAGGGTAATTACACCTTATTTCGCTAACACATACTATGAAAATTATAGTCGTGTACTAGTATGGATTGAACTTTTTCTGACTAGTATGATTTCAAGCATAAAATTAAAGTTGGATACTAGTATGTTTACTGTTTCGGGATAAAAAAAAAACGCGACAGCGCGCTGTTGGAAGCCTTCTACGTAGTAATGCAAAGAAAAATTATCCTTGGTTGTTTTGCTATCATTTCTACATGTATGTATGTAAATATATTGCCAAAACTTGCACTATTAAATTAGCGTGCTATTACATATGCAAACTGTGTTCTCTGATATTGTTAGACACTCAAGAATAAACAATAAATCTGCATAACTTACAAACATTTAGCAACATAATTGTAATTTACTTGTACGTATACATATCTGTAGAGATTTGATCGTTTCGTACTCGTACAAATACATGTACATTTATTAATTTTTGATATACAAACATGTCTGTACTTGTGTGCAGTTGTTTACTTTTGGGAAGTATGCTCCAAACCCAACGACCACTTGATTGTAATTAAGTGAGGTAATTTGCATAAAATATATTCAACACTTTGAAAAGCTAAAAAGCGCATAATTAATTGCAATAAGCCTCATGCGATATGTGGTTTGCTCTCGTTTTTAACTTTGACGATAAGTTGGCATTGTGTATAAAAGCTCAACGGGTACACAATGAATGCTGTTTAAACTTACTCGGAAACGAGATTCAAGAAGTGCATATATTTTCAGGATGTGGTTGGTTTGTTGGTGTGAGTGTACCGGAAATTACAAGAATAACATAAAGTTATTCATAAGGTAAGTTAGTTTGTAGATGTACAAAAGAATATGTATAAGTAAAAATTTTTTGGGGCAAGGAAGATGCATAAAGTTGAGATTTGTACTGAGTGAAATATCATAAAGAAAGGAAATTAAAGCTTAAAATGGCTAGTGATGTCTGAAAATCGTTCCAATAAATATCAGCTATCCGAACTATCGAAAAGGTCAACAAAACAAAAGCGAGAGAGTAATTACGAAATTATTTTTAAATATAAAAAGTAAAGTTTAAAGTAGATGCTGGAGCAAATTTCAAAGTTTCAGTAGCATACAATCACCATTTGGAAGAATTAAATATTGCTTTACACAGTATTTGATATTTCAACTGAGCGACGTCTGTAAGGTACAACTGACCATAACTTTGTGACTTTGACTTCATAATCAAATTATTAGTTTCGTTTGCTTATTGATGTGTGGCAATCTTCACTCACAGTAGGAGGGAATCCTGCGAGTTACTACAAATAGGAAACATGACTCAAAGCCGAACAACAGAATCGAAAAAGGAAGAGTGGAGGCAGACAAATATGAAGTGAAAGGTAAAGAAACGCAAAAGGAAGAAAGGAGAAACGAGAGGAAAGCCGAAAAGATATAGAAAGGGCAGAAAGAAGGAAAATAAAAGTAACTGGAAAGGAAAAGGGAGAGGAAAAAAAAACATAACGGAAAATGGAAGGGAAATTAAAGGGGAAAAGAAGAGGGAAAGGAAAATGGATGGTAAAGGGGAAAGTGAAAAGTAAAAGTGAAAGGAAAAGTGAGAGTGCAATTAAAAGGAAAAAGAAGATATAGTAAAACGGAAAGGAAAAGTTAATGGAAAACAAAAGATGAAAGCAAATTACTAAGGAAAGGGATAAGAGGAGGAAAAAAGGAAAGAAAAATGGAAAGGGAAGCTAGAAGGAAATAGGAAGCTGAAGAAAAATTTTTAAAAAGAAAAGGGAAAAGGTGGGCGTTATATAAGACAAAAAAAAATGTACTGATGAAAGAAAATGCAAGATAATACCGAGGGCTGAGTGGAAAATCACCCTATTTCAAAATATTTTCAAAAACGCCCTATCTCAGAATTTTGTTTTAAGAACACTCTACCTTTTGGTGATTCTCACTATAATGCACAATAGATCTCTCATAAAAAAGGGATTGCTGTAGCTATCATAATTATCACTCCTATCATTCTCATCATCATTTGTTTGAAGAACGCGCTTGCTCAAGATTTTTTTCAATAACGGCCTATTTCAGAAATTGGTTGAATAAAGCAGTATCTCAAAAGAACTATCAAAAATTACCTATCTGAATGAAAGTTCAATACATTGTAATCTGAAAGAGGCCGTTTTTGAATCAAATTGTGAAATAGGGAGTTATTGAAAAAAATGTTGAGCAAGCGCGTTCTTCAAACAAATGATAATGAGAATGATAGGAATGATGATTATGATAGTTACAGCAATACCTTATTTATGAGAGATCTATTGTGCATTATAGTGAGAATCACCAACAGACACAGTGGCACTTCTTGTGGCCTTAACAGTGACTGAAATACTGACAGTGACAAAAGATGTGAGTGTGGTTTTGAAGGGACAGAAACAGTTGGTTTTTCTAAAATTTCTCTTCCTTCAAATAATACAATCTGTCAGGGATCTCGAAGTAGGCATTTTTTTGCAGTGGTAGCCACTTTGACTCGGTTGAAACTTTTGCCCCTGACATTTGCTAAAGTTTATTAAATTTATGTGCTGTATGAGGTGGTGTTTTCGCGCATCCCAATACACTATGTCCATAACCTTGTTGGCCGACAGACCCACTTTGATACGCGTTCACCCGGAGAAACCTACTGTGTTGATTTGTGGTGTGGTTGAATCTAGCTCGGTTGCACCTAGGTATCTTAATTAATATTATGTTGACTTAAGAAAGATTATCTTGACTCAGTGAAGATTTTTTGATAAGTTGAGTTAATTTTCGTTTTGATTCTTCAAATATGAAGAGTTATCAAATATAAAAATTTTAAGTTAGTAAATTCAACGGCCAGTCTAAACTTAACGGCAACGTCAAAGTTTTTGTTTTAGTATCAAACTGACAACTAATATAAGCAGAATTTTGTGTTATAAATATCTTGTTATATTTTATTTAAATGCTCAGCAATATCAACTACATTTTACTTACATTGTTCAGTGGTAATTTTTTTCTAAAATTATTCTTAAATATGGCTTATCGAACTTCTCTGGTGTTTCATAACAACTCATTTCAAAGCAAAAAAAATTAAGTGCTTGTCATGCAATATATTATGTTGTCTGTGTCATTTCAAAGCACCCTTTTTAAAACCCAAACATTACTCATACGCCCCGTACGTCGAGCATCTTGATGCTTTCAACCGCTTCACACACTCTGCAGCGTGTGTGAAGTTCAAAGTCAACTTGGGGCTCGTTATTATTTATTAACTTCGCTGTGTAGTCAAATTTATTTATGTGCTTATTTACGCACTCAAACGCATGTACATATGAATATTCAAACATAAATACATAAGTAACAACATATAAATGCATAGACGTGTGATTGTATGTGTGTAAGGATATCTGAATACATTTACTGTCTAAAAAAGTTTTTTTATTACTTTTTTTGTTCTAGTGGTATCATCTGCCTGAAACTGTCTTATCAAGTAATATGCAAAAAAAATGTTCAAAGATCACATGCCATTTTTTTTTTTTTTTTAACTTTATATAAGTTACTACGAAAATGGAAAATAAATTTCTTGGCTGCCAATAAAGCAGCCATGTCTTATTGCATGTATAATGACAGCATGTCGTACATAATTTTTTTTTGTTTTTGGAACGTCTCATGCTTCTCAAAACAGCTGGTCGGTAGCTTTACGCCTGTAAGTTTATATATTTTTTTTGCATGCAAACACCTACAGTCACCTCACTATAAAATTTACTATATGCCAAGGACAAAGGGCGCTCCGCAGAAAGCTTTTTTTAAAATTTTGTTCGACCGGAAAAGAAGCCGGAAAGTGATGAGAGAATTTCGATACGGTTATGTACCTTGATGGTAGGTGTGGTTTCATGGGCCGAGAAGGTAAGAATACTATTAAGACTTACACACAAGATTTTAACACCGTAATTGTATTGAGCATATTCTCCTACCGTTAGCGGATTTGCTGTAATAGCCGTCGCTTTTAAGGTGGCATAAATCTGGGAATGCCTGTCTCCCGAGCAGGTATTTTGAAACCTAATTTCGTTGTGATTCAGGTGAGTTACATGTCAACTGACCACGCAACGCGCTCAAGTCACTTCTTCCATTCATCCCTAGTGATCGAAGTACATGCCGTGCGACTCACATATGAAAAATTTCACACCTTTGCTGCAGTTGCCTGGAATAAATTAGGTGTTATCGCGGAAGTGCTGGTTCTATTTATCCAGTTTTTTTCAGAACTAAACGATGTTTTTTCGGCCTTGGATTACTTGGTTATTTGGGGGATGTCTTCGGGCAAGGTATGTCTGATTCAGAATTACATCGCTGCAGCCAGATTCTTAAAGTAATTAAACACGTCATCGTAATTTCGTGTAGCATAACGATGGAGGTGTTTGAGTGAGCCACACTTTCAAGAGCTTTTTATTTTTTGGCGTTTCGTAGTCTTGCCAAGTTTAACAAAACGCTCCAGTTATTACTTCCTATCTATAACTGAAGCTACCTCATCATGCTATGGACCTTAACTTTTCTAGTAACTTTTCTATAATATTCCCAGCGAAGTCTCATATTTACTCTGTTATTTTAATTTTGTTCTTTTCAGGGACTTATAGAGCTTGATTTTTCTTCTACTGGAGGAGAAGCTTGCTTCTGAAGTGCCTGCTCACCGGTTTCTTCTGTTACTTATGTCGATATCATGGACACACAAAGACGCACTTTTATAATAATTGGTACTAGAGCCGTGAGCATCATTTTTTTAAGAAAAATTTAAGTGGTCTCCAAGCCTTCGGAGAGGTCATTCCCAATTGGTCTGAAAGAGTTTTGCTTGCGAGTAAACATACTTTCTTTCCGAGCCTTTACTTTGTGTGCGTTATTTCTTTTCCGAAATAGCGTGATTTTTAATTTTTTTAATTTGTAATTTAGAAATGATTTTCGCCTAGTCGATTAAACAAATATTTAAACAATAATTTTTTTTTAAATATATCGAAACTGTTTACAAAAAAAAAAAATTATTAATTGGAATCTGAGTAAATTTGCTGATTTCGTTCGAGTACATTTCTTCACAAATAAATCAATAAATATGAAAATATCAGGAATTTGCTAATACAAAAAAAAAATCTATTAATTTATTCAAACTGAAATTTGATTAAAATTTAAATATTCTGATAAATGAGGTTTTGCTTACTCAGTTTTCTATTTATACAAATGAATAGTACTATTATCAAAATTAATTGTGACTAAGTTTGAAATTTATCATTTTTATTAATCGATAATTGTTATTCTCGAATAAATTAATAAATCAAACTTATATTAATGGGAACGGTTAATTAGCTGTTTAAATAATATCCCCAATTTAATCCCATAAAACTCAAATTTATGTGAAAAGGCAACACAGATTGAATTTTCAATAATCAATTACACAATTTTTAAAGGTTTCAAGTTGAATTTTGGTATGCAAATTTTTAAATTAAAAATTGAAGTTCGTTATATAAATTCCCGACTGCGCCACTTTCTAAGATTAATACTAAATAGGTGCAATCTGATTGTTGCATTTGAGCTTTTGTGTTTCGGAAATTGCTTTGCTTTGTCCAGAAGCTTGATCAAGCATATTGCGCCGACCGCTTCATGCATACACCAACCCAAACATTTAATATTTAGCTTTTTTTATAAAAGCCCACTACATTGGCCACCCTCTAAACGCGTTCACGACACCATGCCGTTTAAAGTGTAAATATATTTATTAACATTACAGCTGTCATTGTCAGAATTTATGGAAATTGCAAAAATATTTGCAAACAATTTTCCTACAAATAAAAGCACATATTTCATTTCCGACAAATGCATATTTACCTATATGACATAAAACAAATACAAAAAGACAAAAACAGCAAAAATTCATAAAGAAAAGAAGAAATTTGTGCAGATGAAAGTAGCAACAAGCCAACGAAGATGAGCGTGAACATTTACTGTGAAAACTTTGTCTCTTGCAGTTTTTAGACAGAAACAGCCACCTTGGTAAATAAACATATATATATATATATATATATATTCATATAACACCTGTGTTGCCTGCTCGCCAAATATTCATACAAACATCTGAATAATGTAATTCGAAGCTTTCTGCAGCTAAATACGCTCGTAAGAAAGCCAGTGAGTAGGTGCTTAAAAGTTTTGCATTGACATTAGCAAAGATATAGCTAAGTAGATACGTACACTTGAATATGCTTATCGGAAGCTGCGCAGTATTATCGTGCATGGTGTCGAATAAGAAAATTATAATGGCGCTCATTTATTTGTTTGTGCACTGTCAGTCTTTCACACGTGCTGGCAGAGTATGTATTTTGTTTTTTCACTCGTCTGCATGCGTAAGAAAATTTGGATAAGATATACTCGTATGGATTCGAACAAACATACAAGTATGGTAAAAGCATAAATTAAGTAATTTTGACAGCGTTGGTAAATAAAACTTTGTTTTATTGGGATTTGTGGTAAAAAACATTTTCGAAAATAATTTGTTCTTCTTTGATCTATGGCAACAGTCACACGTGTGAAAGCCACTTCGTACTTTGGTATTAATACTTGAAAGATTGTTTTACCAAATCAGAGGAGAAAACGAATTATATGATCATTAAAGTAGATGGTAAAGATTGCTGCAATCTCTTATTTGCTCTTAACGATAAATATAATATTCGATAATAATGAGGTAGTGGACATATAATTCACTTATGAATACATTTTATCCTACTTACTGGATAATCTTACATGGTTTTAAAGACTCTAAAATTATCCGGCTGCTTACATAAAATACTCTGATTTTCATTATTTTGTTAAGAGATCGTTTAAGGACACTGAAAATGGTACAACGCCGTAATTGGTTTGTTACCAAATTGACAAGGAATGTCATAAAAACTAATTATTAGGGATGTACGATAAATCACTTAAATCAATTAAATAAATAGATAATTTTTACTTTTCATCAATTTCGATTAGTCGATCAAATAAATTTCAATAAATAATTTTTTTTTCATCAAAGATTACTCAGTTTAACAAATTTTAAATAACTAATTTCTACTTTTAATAGTTGTTGACTAACAACATTCTGATTAATCTTATTACGATTAGGCGATTCAACAACTTTAAGATAAATCATTTTCACTTTTAATCAAATACAACTTTTAAAAAATTCTGATTAATCTTATTACGATTAGTCAATTAAAGAAGTTTCAAATAAATAATTTTTACTTTTCATCAAAGTGGTTGGTTTGCAAAATTCTGATTAATCTTATTACGATTAGTCGATTAAACAAATTTCAAAAAAATCACTTTTACCTTTAAACAAAAACAACTTTTAACAAATTTCAAAAAAATCATTTTTACTTTTAAACAAAAATAAATTTTAATAAAATTCTGATTGATATTAACACGATTAGTCAACTGAAGAAATTTTAAACACGATAATAATTTTCATCAAAGTTGAAGAAGAATTGAATTATTCTTTCTTCTTTAAATGGTCATCTAACCGCCTGGGCGATTTTGACCGTCCAACATAGCTCGCCAGTCGTTTCTTCGTTGCGCCAACTGGCGCCAATTGGAAACACCGCGGGATCCCAAATCGGTCTCCACTTGGTCCTTCCATCGGAGTGGTGGTCTCCCTCTTCCTCTGCTTCCACCGGCGGGTGCCGATAAGAATATTCTTATCGAATTGAATTATTGGTATACAAAATAAACAAAACCGATGGGCACGAATATCGCACTGTTATCTAAAAGAAAAAGTGTACACGACTGACAAACAAAATATTTCATGAGCAGTGATCAATGCTGCCAGATGGCGGTGCACGCTTAGTGTTATGGTAAATGTAAATAGAACTAGGATTTTAGCTAACACAAAGAACAGCGCTTTGTTAGAGTAGTGGTGCCAAAATTTCTCTGATGCTATAGCGGTTGTCTCTAAAATTGTCCTATTTTATTCTAATAAAAACGTTTAATAATTAACTAAAAATAATTATTAAAAAAAAAAAACAATAATAATTTTCATAAATAAAAGGAGAAATTATTATTCTTGGCCTTGAGCTCGTTTATGGTCACAGTAACACAGTTTTTGCTTTTTATCAAAGTTGTTGATTGACCAAATTCTGATTAATCTTGTAACGATTAGTCGATTAAAAAAATTCAAATAAAAAATCATTTTTACTTTTCATCAGAATTCTGCTTAATCAAATCCCGAGTAATAACTCGTTTTTAAAAAAAAATTTATTTAAATCCAAGCAGCTTTTGTAATTTCTTTCTATTACTTTTTCTAACAAATTAGACAACGAATTAATTACCTAATGGCCGCTTCTACAAAGTGGCAACGCTTTTTCATGCAAGTTATATCTAGTTACTTATATATGAAACAAGCACTTTCAAATTTGAAAATCGAACTTTAAGCCATCAAATCGACATTTTTAAAACTTGGCTGCCCTCTGTATAAAAGTGATACAATATTATTCAAAGTATGTGTCAAGAATCGTGTCTCTCTAATATGCGCCAGTTACAATTATAAGTAACGACAGTTGCCCTTTGTTTGTTTCAGTCAAAATCATATAGATTTTTAAGCGCCAATTGAGAACTAGACAAATCGTGATGCCTTGTTTTTCATGAAAGCCAGCAAACCTTAGATGAAATGAACATTAATCGCTAAACAATATAAAATTGGACAAATGTTCTACTACTAAATAAAGTAGAAGAAAAACGTGTCAGCTGACTTTTACACAAACAACAAATAAAAAAACTAAGAACAACATAGAGCAGACTTAAAATGAATTGAATTGCATGACATTTCGGCGATTTATTACAAATCGCCTGCCATAACAAACTGTCATAGCTGTCTGTCTAAATATCTTTGCGTATGTATTTATGTGTGAGTCTATCACAGGCTTCAAAGACTAACCAACAACGCCATCTGCACGTTTGCTTATGCGTAACTGACAAATAAAATTCCATATAGTAACTATATGACTGGTCTAGAAGAAAGCAAATATGTACAAGTATATACATACATTTAACCCATGGACTGAGCCAAATAATTTTTTTATTTTTTTTTTAATTATTTACTCTTAATATTAATCTCATTGAACTAATGTAATTTTTGGTGTAAAACAATAAGTAAAAAAAATAGCAACAACATTTTTGTAAGAAATGGAATTCCCAAACAAAAATGTAGAAGATAATTTTCGGCAGGTGAGCTGTTCTAGTACAATCAAGATTCGACTATGGTACGTAAAATTACTATAGTAAAAATATTAATACAGATTTTTAAAGGGATTTGAGTGCCGAATCCGATCAAGTTCCGATATCAAGAGTTTTTTATTTTGCAGACTCTTATATGTATGTATATATATATATACCTGTGGAGGAGTGTATAATATATTGACAAATTCTGAGAAAAAAAAAATCCCAAAAAAAATTTTACAACAAATGTAACAGTCAATAAGCAACAAAATGGCTAACTGCTTTATGCTTGTTTAGCGGCTGTATGAGCGTAAGTGGGCGGGCGTGTGTGCTTGCTTGCATGCTCATAAGTTTGCTGACTGTGTTATCATGATTGATGACGATACACGCTTGGCTTTATTTCATGCGCAGCTCAAGCGTAGATCCCGACCAGCCATCAACGACATCATCATCATCATCACACTCATCAGCGAAACAGGAGCAGCATTATCAAAAGACATATATGTGGTATGCATGCACCCTGTAGGAAATATATATATTTGGCATTCTTTCGAAACCTTTGCAAGTGAATTAAGAATGTGATTGAACTGCTATATGTCAGAGTTTTACTAAATTTTCCAAAGCTCCGCACTAGTTTCAAATTCCAAAGTGTATATGTAGTACTTTGTGATAATTGCTTCTTAGTATTAATTGCATGAAGGATCTATTTGAAATGTTGAAGAAACTTAAAAATGCTACGTGATGCTAGCTCAACTTCATGTTCTTAAAATTGTGCAGATCCAGTAGTTCAACTTAGTTTCTATTCGTCTCTATTTCTGAATCATAAAATTCTTTCAATATTTATTGATTTTCTTGCAGGGTATGTTTAACGCACATATGGAGCAACGCAAAGTATCAAAGCATAAAAAACAACAAAAAGGCTAAGCATTCCCACTATGACGAACTATGCTATGGCACAGCTTCGACACGTCAAAAGATTCACCCACAGCATCAGCAATAGCAACATCTGTAATGCTGCAACTGCTGGTAGTGAAGCTGTTGCCGCTGCCTAGGACGTACATGCTATTTCGTGCCCTCTGCGGTTTATGTTGCTGATATGTTGTGGCTCTTTATCATGGTTTACTTATAGGTGAAGAATGCTCCGTATACCCAGTAGATTACTACTGTTGTGGTACTTGAGGCAAGAATTCGCGACATGATAGTGTAGGACTTTACAGCCATACCACACCGGCGTTAAAGCATCTCCCTAAATATTATGGTGAGATGTAATGGGTAAAAGTATAGAACTCAGCGTGCATATTCAGTGAAGCCCTCTTTTGATGGCTTCGCCAACCCCAGCACAACTTTTTCACTGCCTTATTTGTGTGTTCCTTATATTCTTAAGCTAATTGTTGCTTCAGCAAGTTGCTCATATGACTCTCACATAATCGACTGTGATTTTACCGACTCTAGACCAACTTCCCTAGTTAGCTTTTAAAGAAGCTGTGTTCAACCTCGTCTCGTCTTGTCTGCAGCCTCTTACACATACCTTTTCCTTCCTATATGAAGAACCTGTTTTTAGTCATAATTTGACTAGCATAGTAGTTGACCAAGTCAATGTTTCTAGTGCTCCATATCTTAGTCTTTGTTATCATATTTGGTATTAAAATTAATGAAAAATGTCCCAAATTGAAACTTGCTCTGCTTTTCATGTGAAGGTGGTGCTTTGCGAACCCCCAGAGCTTTAATACACAGGTTTGCGATGTAGGTAGTCATTAAGATGCCCACATCGTTAGCATTATAGCTAAGTACTTCTGGAACTTTTTTACCTAAATTAGGTCAAACCATATGTACCTGTTAATCTACTTCAGAAAATTTTCAAATTTAAACACTCATAACTCTTTGTAGAATTGGCTTAACACTACGTACTCCCTCAATAAATTGTATGCGTATTCAATTCACTACTGGGTTTGAGATGCTTGTCTCGAACATACTTTCAATTTATTTTGACTGCTGACAGTAACTGTTGGCGAAATCCGTCCGCTTGCCAACATTCAAGGCAATATGATACACAATGAGTGACAGTTTTATGTACAAATGTGTGCG
This sequence comes from Merzomyia westermanni, assembly GCA_949987695.1. NCBI lineage: Eukaryota > Metazoa > Arthropoda > Insecta > Diptera > Tephritidae > Merzomyia > Merzomyia westermanni. The sequence goes on from OX465291.1 coordinate 26,667,172, forward strand.
TGTGTATGTGAGCGTCCGTCAGTATGCAGTGAAACAACACACTAGCGAAGAAATATAACAGTTTACAAATAGACTGTTACGCAACTAGCCTTAGAAGAACTCAACTTGTGCCAGTAAAAGTCAAAGCTACAAAGAACTTTTGGTCAATTTTATACTACTTTGAGATTGGTATATTTTTATCTGAAATGTGACAATAACATTTCGTAGGATATCGCCATGCAAAAAATACCAGTCTCAAATTTGGAGAAACGCCGTTGTGCTGACTATGTACCTACATCATCTATCACTGTATCTATTACAGTTCACTTTCTACTGTTTAATACACATAACAGCTTAGTCAGTAAGTTTGTCCATCCGTCAGTTCGTGTTGACTCTCTGTTCGCACTTTAAGGTTTGCCACAGCGGAAGTGTCACCATTTGTCAAATGACAAAAATTGAAAACAATTTCCATGCAGATTACTCATACGTCACGACATATCCTACTAGCCACAAGCATACATACATATATGCATGTTAACCCTAATCAGCCTAAGTAAATTTCTGAATTCGAAAAAGATTGTTGACTAATAGTAGCCTAACAAACTGCTTCATTAGATTTTATGCGTGGACCGTCTTTTTCCAAAATTCAACGATAACGATATTTGCTTTACTTTTAATGTTATGGTCACTTGAAAACATCTCAATTTCGCATTGCCATGTGGCAACCCCAGGATGTTTCGGGTTAATGTTAATTTGTGTTAGACTGCTTGCGTTACTTACAACCGCACATTCTTACATAAATAGAAGATGTGTGCATACAAAATATTTATTGGCTTGCCGGATATGCGTGACTGTCAGCAAAATCCTTTTGTACTTTTGGTTGAATGTGATTTGGAACGTTTTTCATCGCACATCGCACGCAAACGCACACGCACACACACACTATTAATCATAAATTGTGTTATTTTTCATACAAAATACACTGCTATAAATATATACGACTTAGCTTCTTGTATTTAAACAATTTGTTAAACAACTTTTATCTATGGAAAATCCTTTGTATTCATTTTTAGAATTAAGTCTTTATGACTGAAGTTGATTTTATAAATAAAGCCATTTAGCTTCAAGTTTCAATAAATGATATCAAAGCAATCAACAATTGTGAATGATAAAGGTATGAAACTAAATTTATTTGCTTCTGAGCACAGCACAAGAATTTGATTAAGACCCTTCATATACATATACGAGTATGTGTGGGTTTCAAAGAGAAGTGTTGCTATTTTAGGTATTCATTCAGGGCAACCTAGCTTCGCCAGGTATTTCTCTAGCAATTTTATAAACGAATTAATAAAAATAAGATTACGTTGGAACACTGATTTGTTGCAGATACTCATCAGTAAAGATATTCTGGGCGTGTTTATATAAAGTTTTAATTACCAACCGTGTGTATTAATTAATTATTTCAATTATTTTTCGATATTATATGCATATATATGTACATAAACGTATATGGTAGGCTGCGAAGAACTACTTTTGCTGAAATGCGACGTAAAATATCACTCTTTGCATACCCTTAATGCCATATCTTATTTGATTTTTTTTTAATTTTAGATAAGTGGCAACTCGCTGAAAACCTAATTAGTGGCAATACTTATATAAGAGAGCATAGATGGATCCAGAAATGTGTCAAAGCCGTTTTCAAGATAATAACGGATATGCAAAACAATAAATTTAATGCGACTAGGTGGAAATAATAGTGGTAACCCTACCTGAAAAAATTTTTGTTAAAATACGACACAAACTATGTTTTCTTTGTAAACAATAGTATCATTCTAACTCATGACTTTCGAAATCACTAAAATCCTCATAGTGGCAACGCTTAAGTAGGGGAGCTTGCAATGTAGCATGTTACTTATACTCATAAGTTTATCTACAGTGGTCACGTAGTTTCCGAGATATTAGCGGATGTGCTAAAAACTCTATAAAATATGATTAGGTGGCAACCATACATGGCAACACATTTATTAAATTGTGTAAATCTTGACTAAAGGACACAAACATCCGAAAATCCGTAATTTAAACCAAATATATGCAGAGCTATGGGCTTGGTACCGTTCAGTTTTTCAATATTATATATAGCCTGCCTGTAGAGCTGTCCCTTGTAAACCCAGGAATCTACTATACCAATATAAGACACGCAAACAAACATTTATTTTTACATATAAGCCGTATTAGAAATATGTGTGAGCTACAGTTCTAAAATGCAATCAAGTTAAGTCGAATATTCCGAAAAAAATTTCAATCAAGTTTTGTAAAAGTATTATTTACAAAGCATTCCTCAATATTCACACCAAACATTTACCAACAAGAAACATCAGTAAATTGTTTACTTCGCTAACAATATGTCTTTTGTTTTGCTGCTGACTCCCGATGTGACTCCAGAGAAATTTATAACTATGGATGTGCGAATAAATATGTTTATGGAATTAGTTCGCAACAACATGCTTACATGTTTGTATTGGAAAAGTACACCAGAAAGAAATGTCAACTGTAAAATGGTTAAACAAAATTCTAACTAGAGCTTGTCGCGTTACCGCACAACTACCTCCGTGTACGCTATAAAATGCTCTTTGCTTAAGTGCGCTAAAAATGGAAATAAAGGAGCTTTCATGAAACAAAATAAAAGAAAGAATACATCGTTGACATTGTTACCAAACTGTCATAGGACATGGCAATAAAAATATTAAGCAAAATGTTGATTTGGAATTTCCTTCAGGGCATTAACACACTCACACATTTATATGGAGCACAAAAGTTGTATAAGGTAGGTAGGGGAATAGAAGCGAATATTTATGGACTGGTTACTGGTAAATAAGTGTATGTAAGTGTATGTTTGCGTACATTTACTTCGGTACCATCGTATTTCATATTAAATATGCAAATCATTGAAGAAAGACAAATAGCTTTTCTCTTCAGTCGTCCTACGTCATGCTGCGAGTGCCAAACAACCACACAAAACAAAATTCATTAATAATCGCACTTACATAGTTATACACATTCAATTGTACTCTTAAGCTATATGCTAACTAAATATGCGATCGCTGTGGTATATCGGCGTATCATACCAAAGTTATATCATTCAGGTGACGAGTAATATCGAAATATTTCAGAAATTAAAAAAAAAGAATTAGAAGAGTGCTGTTCCGAGGGTTTAATAATATTCGTGGTTGCGAATAATGAGTTTCAATGTCTGATCCTTATGCACAACAAGATAGTTTGTTAATAGAAATATATATATAAATACATAAAGTCCAAAATTCTTTTACTGGATCTCGATTTTGAGATTGGTTTGATCTTGCTGGTAGAGAGAAGCGGTTAATATATTATAAAATGGTGCTCGCATACCAAACTTTAGCCCGATATCTCTAAAAATGAAAGCTTAGTTCGCATTGAAGCAGACACACGAACATGGTTAAACCTTCTTCTGCTCATACTGACAAACATCGGATCAAAGTTATTAAGGCATGACCTGCATATGAAAGTATGAAAAGCAAAAAAGAAAGTCATAGATAGATAGAATGAGTTTATACCAGTTCACATGTTTGACAAAGTTCTTTAAGTTATTTTAGAAATTGTACTTTTTATATACCGTCAGCACTACAAGATCGTAAATATGCTATGAATTCAAAAATTTGTTTTATATTATCTACTAAAATATCTACTATTTTATCTTACTCACAACATGTCCTAATAAAATACTATTTTATCTTAGTACTAAAATACTATTTTATCTTACTTACAACATGTCCTAATAAAATACTATTTTATCTTAGTACTAAAATACTATTTTATCTTACTTACAACATGTCCTAATTAAAGTAAAATTCTGGTAAAGGTTTAGCGTTGGCTAAAAATATGATGGTTTTGTGTTTTCTATAGTTCATGAGTTTAACGCCAGTTTGAAGTAATTGCGGCTAATGATATTTCTTTTGCAAATTCTTCTACATGCGAAACGCAACAACAAACGATTTAAAGCTAGATTGATTCAGTTGCCATTTGTTTTTTTTTTTTTTTTTTTGACACCTCTTAAACAATATGAAATAAGGAAATTGCAAATCACCTGAGATGTGTTATTGATTTCTTTAATTTATTTATTATTATTTAAATTATCATATTAATATTGCATACTTGAAATTAATTTCATGAATGCTATAGAATATTTCTGTAAGTAGTTTTCTTTTAAATAGTGTGGATACCCCGGAAGTCTGCTAATGATCTAGAGTGTTCCCATGATAGTTGTTTGGGTTACAGAACAGTATACAACACCAGACGTCGGCTATTTCATATTTAAGGTATAAAATAGGTAACGCAGCTTTGTGAGAGTTAGAATTCATGGAAACATGAAGCATTTGTCCCATGTTTTACTTCTTAAACATATTTAATTGGGAAATTTTGAACCTCCAATCGGTTTATTGTTGTATTCCACGCAGTTGACGATAAGCCACTAGACAGCTTTAATGCACAGCTTTCACATTGTTAAGTACCTTTACAGAAATCTACTTCTTAAGAAAAACAGATAAAAGAGAAATTTTCTATTATCTCTTGAAATAACATAAATTCGACAAATGCTAATATTACGCTTCTCACCAATAATAAGTATCAACAGCTGCCACTCGCCTATTTGCTTTTTCACTTAAAATATTTCACTCTTGAATAGTTAGTTATTACGCCATTTTTCTATTTGTTTGCACATTTCAATTTAATAATGTCTCCGTAATGGCTATATTTTGGTTTGCTCGTCCACAAAGTACGTATAAACTCTCAATTTATTTTTACGGAATGTTTGTTTCTTCTAATTTATTGCCGCAATTTCTTATTTTGTGTGGCAGGTCGAATTGGTATTTAGAAAATTATAGGCACAGTTAGATGTTGGTCATTTATTTTTAGATGACTTTTGAGATTCAATAAGTTTATTATTTTATGACCATTATCTGTTATTTTCTCTAATTAATTTTATAAAGTTTTCAAATGAAATTTTTGTGCTCGAAGTTGACTAAGGCATGGTTTTAAAAGCAAATGCTAATTTTACTAATATTACAAACATTGCTAATGGTATTTGTAAAACAAATTGTATGTGTTTTTCAGTCAAATACAAAACGAGTGAGAACACATACGAGCTTTCAATACAGAATTTCGTGCCTGATGGTGCACAAGTGTGAAAAAGCACAAACTTCTATCAAGTACAAATTGAAAGTTCTGCAGAATCATATCAATCATTTCCATTATCATATCTAATCAAAAGTTTGAACTACATACTTGTAGACCATGACACTGCAGCTTTTAACCCTTAGTTGTACTAAAGAGTACCTCCAGAACTTTTTTAATTTTAAGAGCAAGAGATAGGAAAAGGTGTGCTAGTTTCCAGGTTTATTCCATTTCTTGAATAAGATATTGAAATCTTTTACATGTTATGCAAAACAGTGAACTGAAATTTCAACAATATTATGTTAGATTTGCTTTAGTGTCCGACCAGACGCATTGGTACTCTATACACAGTTATCCGTAAAAATGAGGTTTAATCAGTACATCGCGTATTTATTTTTTATACCAACAATTTTTGTTGATTTACGGCCTGTACATTTTCAAGTATTCATGAAACGAGCTCAGGGCCAAGGATAATAATTTTTCACTTTTTGAATTTTTAATTAATTATTATTGTTTATATATATTTTTTTGTTTTTTTTTTTGTTTAAATAATCATTTTTAATTAATTATTAAAAGTTTTTCTTAATTAAATAAAGTAGGAAAGTGTACATCACGTATGTTAAACCACTATTGACCGATTTGACTACAGCGTTTATAATAGCAAGTAATAGCAACAACTAGTCTATTTCGAATTTTGTTTTTTTTTGCACTAAACTTCCATTTCACAAATTAAAGTCGCATACTTCTTTATGATATATTTTAATAAATTTACTGTAAAACTTTTCTGGCGCCATAAGCGGATCCATCATTATTAATCTAGGAAAAAGCAAGCTTTATGAATTTTTATAAATGTATATACTCATATATATGTAGATATATGTGTACACTTTTTTATGAGTGACTGCTTCACACTCCACAGGAGACATCAACAATTCATTTGCCATAAGTGACAAAGATCGATATTCTCATTTGCATACATTCACAAATATTCATAATGAATAGAATGTTTGATATACATGCATATGAGAATATCAAAAAGAGTGTAAGGATATATAAGTTATTTAATATTGTGAGAACACGCCTGATTGAGTAATACTAGATCTGTTAAATAATGATTACTAATCGTAATGTTTACCGGTTTGAATTTTTATTTTCTTTTTTCTATTTTTCTAGATTACTTTCCAATTAATTAAAAAAATAATCAAACAAAATCATGAAAAATCTAAAATAATCGAAAAAGTGGTTTTGCTCACATAAATTTTCTTTGTTTATTTAGAATTGTTTTTTTTTGTTTTTTTTTTTATATAATTAGAAGCACATAAATATTCACATAAACAATCCTAAAAAAGTCAAAAATTATCAACAAAAAAATCGAAAACACATAAAAAAAATCAAAAACAATTAAAAATATTCAAAAGTAATCGGAAAAACATGTTTGATTATTTTTTTTTAATTTTTTTGATTTTTCCTAATCGTAATCAATTAATAATTGGCTTTTCTTGAAATGCAATTAAAATAATCACTACCAATCACTACTGATTGCTTACTAATTACTCATCAAATTTAACAGGTCTTAGTAATACTGAGCTAAGAACTTGTGCTCTATATAAAAGTATGCAGGTTGTAAAATATTTTTGCAACTGATGCATCACAAAATCCCGAAACCCGAAATTTTTAGTTAAGTCTTTTAACAATACCAGCAAATAAAAGAAATTGTTGTGTCTACCAGATTCGGAGTGTACGTGCTTCACATCAGAGTTAATTGCTCTTTCTACTGAGATACACACAAACATGTCTGAAATCGAACCTTATATACCTAGAAGGAATCGATATTTATATCCCACTTTATACTGGACTACTTTTAAATAAAGAAATAGCAAAAAAGATATATATAGAATTTTTAGATTGTAATGTGGGCGACGTGCTCCTTCCGCAAAATCTACATTTATTTATGGCTGAGTTTTTTTTAAAACTTGTGCTGTATCTTATTTATATAGCTTGCACTGTTACATCAATATCGCGTTTAAATTTTGCAAAGAAATTTTTAAGTACAACGTTAAAAAATTGGGAGTTCCCAAACCTATTTTACTCGTTTTCACAACGAACAGTAAGCGTTATAGAATCAACATTTTCAGTAAACTCTGTTACTACAAATCAATTTTTGTTCGATCTAAACCATTAAGTGTTGTGAAATAATCCAGTCCCATTTCCGAAAACTTATATTTTTAGAAATTCTTCACAGCGTCCACTTTGAATGTGAAATAGAAATGATATAAGACTTAGCCGATTTATAAAATTTTTCTACGAAACATACCTAGTTAAAAGGGTAATTTGTGTGCCTAACTTTGTTAAGATATCTTCAAAGGTTTTAATTAATCATGAGTAATATTTTAAAAATTAACTTAATCACAAAAAGTCAGTGCCACTCCTATTTTCAAAAATTCTAAAAAAGAAATTTAATTAATTTTATAGAACACACCAATTCTGGTTCTTATAAGTATATTACGTATTGAACCATACATTTTTTTATATTTTCCGGAATAGTTCATACATAAAAAGGAGGCGTGGCTTTCAGCCGATTCAGCCAATTTTAAGTAGCGATGAGAAACGAGTGCCAAACACCCTACGTACTAAATTTCAATAATATGTTTTACACTTTTCTCAAGTTCTCTTGTTAAAGGGCAGCCGGACGGACATGGCTTAATCAACTCTTTTTTTTTTTCTCCTGAATGCTTTGAAATGAGAAATTTTTTACCGCATATAAGAGAGGAAGTACGTGTGTGTTGAAATTTTATGCATGAGGCGTTCTTTAGATTTTATCTATTTAAAAGTGAACTTGTTTCTTTACAATACCTTTTGAAACATTTTAAGACTTAAAAATTTATAAAATATTTAAATGTAAACATAGGTCACTTTGAGTTGGAGTAACCCATTTGATTTATAGACTCATTAGATACGGAAACGTAGTACACTAATGGATGACAAGTCAGTATTTTCTCATTTTAATATGACTGAGTACCTACTAGTGCAGACGTTTTATTGTAGGCCTGCAGCTTTTTTTATATAGTTTTTTTTCAAAACTCATGAGCACTTCAGCTTTATTGCATTTGCTACAACAAATAGACTCGATTTGAATAGCAATTAATATTTATGTATTTTGCCTATATATTATATAGAAAGCATATAAATGTTGTTGTTGCACATTGTTTTTTTTTGATATTGTAATAACTTATGAACAACATAAATCTGTGTAAATGGAAACAATTTCTAAACAATTTAAAAAGAAATGAGTGCAAAGCAAATATAACCAAAGTGGAGGATGAAAAGTGGAATACAAAAGGCAACTAAATAAGTACTAGGTATATATGTATGGCGCATATACCACATGGGTTTTCGTGCACATATACATACTTTTTATAACTCAAGAAAAAAAATACAAACAAAATGAAACAAACAAAGTAACAAAACAAGGCCGGTGATTGTGGTGTTTCAAGTCAAGCAGCCCTACAAAGGATTTCGGAGCGTAGCTCGTCCACTGCTGCACTGCGGGTGGTCTTAAATAAATAAAAGTTATGATACAAATAAATAAATGAAATTGCAAAACTCGTTAGAACGGCGAATAAGTGTGAAATGGATGGAACTGAGTGTAGATGAGATGGTCGTGGTGGTGGCGTTAGCACTTAGCGCAAGACGTAATGCAACGCCTTTCTCTTGTTGAAATGTAAGCATTCATAAGTCGAATGGTGGGCGCTGAAAGTTAAGTGTTATGTCCAAAGCATGAAAATATATTTATATATTAATAAGGAAGCAAAAGCGAAATTGAACCAGAGTTTGCATGCACATATATATGAACAAACATACATACGCTGATTAAATTTAAGTGGCAATAAAATATATGCAAGTTGCAGAGCAATCAATTCTTGTTGGAACTGTGTTAACTTGAATGGCTATGTTGCTAGTTTTCTATAATTTTTCTTACTAACTAGATATCGTTCTAAATAGTTTCTTATAGTTTCATGGCGAAAGTATTTGAATAACTAATTACACTTACAAAAGGGACAGTTTAATTACATTTATGCTGTTTTCACAGTCAAAGTGAAACGAGGGGAGTTTTTGTATTTAATAATTTTTTGTTACATGAAATCAATGATTTGAAGTTTTGGAAGAAATTAACGCTCGAGAACATGATACAAGAAACACGGTTTTCATTTCGCTAAAAAAGCTACTGAATATGACACCTAGGCAAGTTGCAACATTTTCACTATGGAACTCAAAAGTACGTTTTGAGATGAATCAGTTGACAAAAAAAATGTACTCCCAGCACAGTAAAATGTTTAATATTTTAATGGAATGAGGATATGTTGCATTTTAAAATAAGGCGATAACCGCGCCCCGTTTTTTGAAATGGAAAATTTCGAAAAACAATATCAAAATTTTGTAGCTACATTTCCATCGTTATCCTACTAATGAATTTTGCAAAACGTTAGAAAATAGGCGTAGCACAACCCACATATGCATGAAAAATTTTCAAATTGTAACTGCATTAACTTCATAACCGTATACGATAGAACTTCAAACTGGGTGCAAGTTATACTGCAGATGTAAAGGTACGCCCACTAAAAGTAAGCTAAATCAGTTGACGACCAGCCATCCTTTTTATTAAAGTTTTCCAATTTTGAGGTAGGAAGACAGAACATGAAAGATCTCTTTCACCGCTGTAGTTAGAATGTTTACATTTGGCAGCCCCATTGATTTGGGTATTCCCTTTATGATCTTGGAAAGGTTTTTCAAAATGGGTGTGGCACCACCCACTTGCGAATGAACAAATTACCAAATGACGGAAATTGTTACTAAGCAAATAACTGTGATGTAGTTTACTAAAAATGAGAACATCCAATATATCATTGTGCGGGGATATTGAAATCTAAAATTGTGAACCTGCATTAATCTGTTCGTCTTATTCAGACTTGTTAAAAATGATTAATAGTCGTAATGATTACCTAATTGATTAACTACTTTCTTGAGAATCCATTTAATGATTGATTACCAATTACTTTTCATTTTTAATTATTATTTTCCAACGAATAAAAAAAAAATAATCAAAAAAAGTAGCTTTGATTTCTTTTAACTATTTAAAATTTTTTTTATTTTTTTTTATTATTTCTGAATTTTTTCAGTGTTCTTGTAGAAGCACATAAGTAATCCAAAAAAAAACACTCAAAAAAAAATTATCAAAAATAATCAAAACAACCCTTTTTCATTATTTTTGATTTTTTTTTAATTCATTGGAAAAAATCCTGATTTGTTTGATTATTTCTTTTAATTAATTGGAAAATAATAATTAAAAATGAAAAGTAATTGGTAATCAATCATTAAATGGATTATTATTGATTATTTTTATTAAGAGATATATAACTTCGCTTTTGCAGTGGGGTATTACCTACTTGTCCGGATATTTTACTTTTTATCCTGAACGTTTTGATATACATTAATAAATATATATCTCGAATCGTTTATGCCGAATGACGTAATACTCGTACATTAATAAATAGATATTTCAATTCGTTTATGCCGAATGAAGTAATATGCCTTGTGTGCGAAACAAAAATATGTAAATATAGGAAATTTGTGTCTTTTAAAGGCGCCAAAGTACTCTACCGATCTTTATAAAATTTTCACAATATATACTTAGGTTCACTGGGTACAGAATACACAATATATAGCTTGAAAAAGTGGGCGGAGCCACGCCCCCAGGCTATATAAAATTTAAATTCGTCCTAGCTCCGACCTTTTTTGGTCTAAATTATTGAAATTTGGATATATGTGTCACTTAGTCAATACCTACATAATTTTGGAAAAGTGGGCGGTGCCACGCCCACATATTTTGTGTTTTGTTTTTGCTCTTAAATTTTCACGATAGGTTCAGGAATTCGCTGGGCGCGGCACAATCTGTATATAGCTTTTGGAAAAGCCCCCAGGTTATATAAAGCTGAAGTTCGGTATAGGTAGGAGTATATTTGGTTTAAGTTAATGACATTTTATATATAGATATGTTCTACAGGGTGTTTTTTTTACAGGTGTGTTTTTCGAATAGAGATAAAACTAGCATTTTGTGGTCAAATCTGGCAACTCTAATGTCATTTATGTTCAGTTTGGTTTGCCATTTCATCATGAACAGGTTGACAAAAGAACAAGGCTTGCAAATCGTGCAAATTAATTTCGAAAATAATGGTTCAGTTTGCGAAGTTTACCGTGAGCTCCGTCCATTTTATGGTCGACATAATCGTCCATCAGAGCAATTAATTCGGTTAACCATGGATCGTTTTCGCACTACGTTTACTCTATGTGATAATACGCATCCGCAGAGACGTCGAACAGTGCGCACCGAAGAACCAATTGCCGCTGTAGAGCAAAGTGTTGAAGAGGACCCGAATGAATCGATTCGCCACCGTGCACAGCAATTGGAGCTTTGTCCATCAACTTTATGGAAGATTTTGCGCAAAGATCTTGGCTTGCGACCTTACAAGATGCAGCTTGTGCAAGAATTAAAGCCGCGAGACCATGCAATGCGTCGTGATTTTGGTGTATGGGCCGAAAATGAGATTGATTTCGATGCTGATTTTCATCGCAAAATTTTGTTCAGTGATTAGGCTCATTTTTGGTTGAATGGCTACGTCAACAAGCAAAATTGCCGCATTTGGAGTGAAGAGAATCCACATGAGACCCTTGAAACGCCATTACATCCACAAAAACTGACTGTTTGGTGTGCTCTATGGGCTGGTGGAGTCATTGGGCCATACTTCTTCCGCAATAATGCTGGAGAGGCAGCTACCGTTAATGGAGACCGGTATAGAGCCATGATAACCGACTATTTTGTTCCCGAATTGGATGGCATGAATGTGGATGAGTTGTGGTTCCAACAAGACGGCGCTACATGCCACACAGCGCACGTCACAATCGATTTATTGAAGGAAACATTCGATGAGCGCATAATTTCGCGGAATGGACCTGTCAATTGGCCACCAAGGTCGTGTGATTTGACACCATTGGATTATTTTCTTTGGGGATATGTGGAGTCGCTCGTCTACACCAACAAACCAGAAACGTTAGGGGAATTGGAAGCCAACATTCGTGGCGTTATTGCCGACATACGGCCCCATATGCTCGAAAAAGTGGTTGAAAATTGGACCTGTAGAATTGGCTTTATTCGAGCCAGCCGCGGCGGCCACATGCCCGAAATCATATTTAAACATTAATGGCATAAAATTATCCTTCCAATAAAGCCAAATTGATGGACCTTAAAACGATTTTCTTGTGTTTTATTTCAATTCGAAGTTCTATACCCCTAAAAAAACACCCTTTATGTATCAAAACGTCAAAGCAATGTCCACCGGGTTTGCTAGTAAATTATAATACGCCCTAAGCAAACCACGAATTTCAGCATTCTTTTGTAAACCTGAGAGACTAGTTTGCGTTCAAATAGACAGACGGACAGACAGACAGACGGGCGGAGAAGCGGACATGGCTAAATCGACTTCGCTCATCGTGCTGATAATTTTAGTGAACTTTTCTCTTCTTCTTCTCATACTTACATACATTTAATGTTTATGAAAGGTATGAAAATCAAAAAAGATATATAACTTCGCTATTGCAATTGGCTATTAACTACGTACCCGAATATTTTGCTGTGTGTTTTCCGATTTGGCTAATTTTTGCCAGGAGTATAATACATACTACTGAGAGGCAGTATCAAATATCAAGATTGAATTATAAGCGATTGCCTTTGAAATTAGCAGACATTTTATGCTGAAAAGTGGGCGGCCCCACGCCTACTTCTTCAAAATCAGCAAAAATTTTTTGCTGTCGAGTTTTTCTTAAAAAGCTTATTATGTGTGCAAAATCTGATTGATATAACTTGCTTAGTTGTAGAAATATCGCTTTTTAAATTTCATAAAAAAAATTTTCAGAACTATGTTAAAAAACTGGGTAAAGACATTAACCAATTTCTCCAATTTTTAAAACAAACAGTTACCTTTATATATTAATTATTATCACCAAATTTCGTTTCGACAAATCTTTTTTTGGCGGAGTTATGACATAAAAAGTTTTATGTTAAAAGGGGGGCGCCACGCCTATTTTCGAAAATTTTTATTTTTTGGATTTCTTAGTTTACGGAAACTTTAAACTTACCAAGAGTTATTGCCTATTTAATATATCTACGATCCTCTTCAAAATCTTTCATATAAAAGTGGGCGTGGACCTTAACCGATTTCTCCCAGCTTTTCCTGGAATATTCCTCACATATCTGTAAATCCGCGTGCTGAATTTCGTTTCGATATCTTGAACGGTGTTTGATTTATGATTAATAACATTTCTAAATTTGACTTAATCAAAAGTGGGTAGTGCCACTCCCGTTTTCAAAAATTTCTTGAAAATTTTATTTTATGCCTCATTCTTAATGTATTCACCAAATTTTATTCTTATAGGTTTATTATGTACTGAGTAATCACTTTTTTTGTGTTTTCGAAAATATTCTATATATAAAAAGTGGGCGTGGCTATCAGCCGATTTCGCCCATTTTAAATAGCGCTCGGAGATGAGTGCCATGGAACCGGCATACCAAATTTCATTAAGATATCTCAAAATTTCTCTTTTCCTCCTGAACATTTTGCTATATACGAGTATATCAGTCAAACCTTAGGTGCTTTTTGCAAAATGCTAGTAAATACATATGTATGTGTTTATAAGCTTGTAGGATATTTTTTGTATATACAGTGAATCATTTTGATTTTGAAAGCGTCGCTTTTCTTTATAATATCGCAGTTTTTGCTGAGAGACCCGGTGAAAAAAAGTTTAAGTTAGTGCAAAATTTAAAGTTATATAAATTATATTTTATGTTTTTTTATTTTTAACAAAAAATATTTAATTAGATGATAAATTTTTCAAAAGTTCTTGGGTAAAGACACCAAATTTTCAATTTTTTTCTTGCCACATAATTATTAGTTTTTGTTTGTTTATATATTGCTGGAGCATATCATCTTTCTTCTTATTAGCTTTACCTGGAAGCAGCTATTTGTGTTTAAAAAATTTAATGTTTGGTGGTAAATTTTCTTTGCTATTGAACCTTAAATATTTGCTTGCAATATGGAAGCTTGAAGATATATTCTTGGACCGTACTGTCAGTCAGACAAATATTTTTAAATAAATATTCTTAACTGATGATTGAAATATTGCTCTTGTCTACATTGAGGTTGTTAAGTTCAAAAGACTCGATTACGTTGTTCGAAAAGTCTGAACTTTCGAGTAATGTTCTGATTCCGAATTTGTGTCGGATTGTTTAAATCAGAGCAAGACAGCAGACTGCGATACGTAATACTTTAATGTAAAATAAAACCGCCTACAATCCCTAAACCACACCAAATAAGAAGTAATTGTTGATGTTTCTCAGTCTAAACATTGACAGAATTCAAATATGCAAAAGTTTTTAAAGAGACGCGAAAAAATATTTAAACAATACAATTTTTCAAGCTCTAAGAAAATAAGTAAAATTTAAAAAAAACATTCAAACTATGTTTTTAAAATAATAATTTCTATTCTTTAAGGCTTTCTCTATTGCAAAAAACCCAACATTTGAAAATTTTCTTACATACGAGGTGTGTTCAAAAAGTATCGCGAATTTTGTGTTTTTTCAAAAATTATTTATTTATTCATGAATATCTATTTTGTCCCCTTCAAAGTAATCCCCATGAGATATTATACACTTGTGCCAACGGTTTTTCCAATCTTCGAAGCACTTCAAAAAACCCATTTTTTTGTATCTTGTTCAGCTCCTCCTTCGATGCCGTCTTTATCTCGTCAAGAGAAGCGTAACGTCGTCCTTTCATGGGCCTCTTCAGTTTAGGGAACAAGAAAAAGTCACAGGGGGCCAGATCTGGGGAATACGGTGGCTGCGGCATCATTAGTGTGTTGTTTTTGGCCAAAAAGTCGCGCACAAGCAACGATGCGTGAGCAGGGGCGTTATCGTGGTGCAAAAGCCAATTTTTGTTCTTCTTTGCACATCTTCTCGGCCTTCTGAGAACATTTTGTACCACCGATACACGTTGCTTCGGTCCAAGGTAGCTTCTCCGTATGCCACAGTCAACATTCGGAATGCATCCGCGCACTTAATTTCGTTTTTCACACAAAATTTGATACAGGTTCTTTGATCCATTTTTTTGAATAGGTAAAAATCGAAGACGATCCAAAACACGTGCAAGCAAAGCAGCTGTCAACAATTAACTGAACATTCAAAATGGCCGAGCTTGTCGGCATAAGTGAGAGACATGAGTACCAACATAACGCCACAAAAAATTCGAAATTCGAATATACGTAACCAGCGAAAATTCAAAATTCGCGATACGTTTTGAACACACCTCGTATAGAAGTCTATATCTATCTCGATCCGTTTATGTCGTTACGTACTGCCGTTAGGCGACTAAAGTTAATATACCTTGTGTGCGTAGTTAGTATACCTTGTACCAGAAATAGTCTAAAGCATGCACAGTTTATAACTCCACAGCAGCTTCTAATTGACCACAACCACTTTTACACAGCTGGTTATTTATTTTTCGCTTCCAGCCGAAAGTACACTTTCTTACATGTTTTTATTTTGAGTTATATGAAAAAGGCTTATTGAAATATTAGCAAGAGTCGACAGCCCTTTCTAAAATGGCCTACATATCGAAGGAAATTACTAAAAAACAAAATTCTCAGATTCTGTTAGAAGAATATTTTATTGCAGATAATGTTTCGAACATGCCATATCTCATCAGCATTGGTTAAACGCTCTAACTTGCTCAAACTTAGTTCAATATATTTGCAGCTGGGATAGTACGTTGTAGAAAAAAAATTTTAGAGACTACAGTTTTTCAACAAAAAAATGTTGCAGATAGCTAGTCTTTTACCAAAATTTACTGTTTTAGATCTGCAAAATATATGCTGGGATAGGGTGTTTCGAAAAGACAATTTGATTTTGCCTACATCTCAGTATATGAAAATTTGCTTTATTTATCTCAACATAAAAGCTTTTTAAATTAATATATTTCTTTTCCCTTTAATTATATTTACAGATTAACGCGTATAGCTAATGTAATACTATTTTTGTAAACACCAAGTGCAGTGTAAGAGAAAAAACAAATTGAAAGCTGAAAACACTGAACAATCAACAAAATAAAGCAAACAATCTACCCACCTTCTAAGCCCACTGCAACAAATTTCTACAAACAAAAAGCCACGCATTGTGCTAAAATAGCGCTCTCATCACTATTTCTCAAACGCTAAACGCACTCAAACTTAACCTCTTTATAAAAATAAACACACACACACACAAAATGTTGCCCTCACAGTGTCAGCGTCTCATACCATTTGCCATCATCGTCACCTGCTTTGCCTGTCTCATCGCGCCTGCAGCGTCACGTTCACGTGACAAAGAAGGTCGTCGACGTAGTGATCGCCTCTCAGCTGCCTCTTCCACATCCGCGTCAACTTACTATGCAAATGGTGGCAGCAGTATGAACAGTAATTATGCGGGACTATCATCTGGTAGCAGCACCAGCTCATATACGGGTCCTGTGGATACAACTGGTTTTTGTGTGCGTCGTCGTGATATGAAACTTATGTGCTATTGCACGCCAGATGAGAATCATGTACCCGTACAAAAAGCAGAATGTTGGGTATTTTCAGATGGTCTACTACAAAACGATACAACTTGGACCCGTTTCTTTCAACAGAAGCGGTTACGTGAATTAAAATTTGTTATACAAAATCATGGTCGTCTCGATTATATACCAACAATGGTATTTGAGTCGTTAATCAACTTGTCCAGCATAATCATCGAATACTCGCAAGTGGATGTGGTGAAGAGTAATGCTTTCGCAAATCTATCCTATTTGGAACGTATTATATTAACAAATAATCATATTGTTGCCTTGGCTCAGGATGCTTTTGCCAATCATATACGTTTGCGTGAATTGAATTTGGAGCATAATCAAATATTTGAAATTGATCGTTATGCATTCAGGAATTTGCCACAATGTGAACGCCTCTTATTGAATAATAATAATATTTCGAGTTTGCATGATAGTTTATTTGTGGAAATGCCACATTTGATTTATTTGAATTTGGCGCATAATCAAATATCAGTGTTGACCAGTGACATTTTCAAAGGGTTGGGCAATTTGAATGTGCTCAAGTTGTCATTTAATAATATCAACTTCATTGGTGATACTGTCTTTGCGGAGCTCTGGATTCTATCGGAGTTGGAATTGGATGACAATCGAATTGAGGTGAGTAAATAAGAAAAAGTGAAGTAAGGTGATGGCACGAATCACAGCGTTATTTGTTTAACGAAAGTCGCAATTGTTTTATAAATGATAACTGTCACATACAGGGTGGCTGATTAATTTTGCTACATTAAGAAACTCAAATAATTTTTTTTTTCAGTGTATGGAATTCATTTTTCTTTTATTCATGTTAAAGCCCATTAAATTCTATTAAATATAGCTTAATTAGTTTTAAAAATAATGGAATTTAAATGCCCCCCCTGCTCGTCGATGCATGTGCGGCATCTTACCAAAAAGTTGTTCATTACTGCTTGGAGAGTTGAGACAGGAATAGCCGCAATTTTTTCTCGAATGGATTGCCTTAGTTCATTCAAATTTGTTGGTTTTGCTTTGAAGACTTCCTGTTTGCAATAACCCCACAAGAAAAAGTCAGGTGCAGTAAGGTCAGGCGACCTGGGTGGCCAACGGAATGTGGAGTTTCTGGATATCAGCTTATTGGGAAATTTTCGTCGCAATTCTGTCATAACAGGTTGGGCTATATGAGGAGTTGCACCATCTTGCTGAAACCACACAGAGTTGAAAGAAATTCTCATTCGGCGTAATTCTGGATAGAAAAACTCTCTCAACATGCTCAAGTAACGGTCTCTAGTAACCGTAACGGTGTGACCGTTTTCTTCGAAGAAGTAGGGCCCGACAATGCAGCGTGATGAAACTGCACACCACACTGTGACACGAAGTGGATGCAATTCCGTCTCATGGAGTATCTTTGGGTTGGAAGCACTCCATATTCGACAATTTTGTTTGTTTATGTTGCCGTTTAAATCGAAATGGGCCTCGTCAGACATGAAAAGACAGTTCAACATGTTTCCATCCTCTTCCACCATTTGAAGCATCTTCTGGCAAAATTCCAAGCGAATCGGCAAGTCTGCAGCGTTCAGTTTGTTGGCCATTTGAATTTTATATGGGAATAAGTCCAAATCTTTGTGCATAATTGACTGTAATGACTGTCTGCTTACACCCATTTGAGCAGATAAGCTTCTTGTCGAAACACGTGGATTGTTTTGTATGGCAGCAGCTACAGCAGCGATTGTTTCCTCCGTTCGAACTGAAGGGTTTCGATGGTAAGGTCTTCTGTTGACTGTCCCATGCTCGGCAAAATTGTTTACAAGTCTTATTATGGTCCATCGCTCTTTGAACCGAAACTTTCCCAAAAAAGAATCAATCAAAGCGGTAATAAATATAAGTAGCGATCATTACCTAATCGGTATACCACTGATGTATTTGTAAGTATTGTGAAAATGCATAAAATGTCGTTGGCGTTCTATTTCGTCAATTATCTTCACTAGTTTTTAGAAAAGATTTATTTTTAAATATTACATTTATTTAAAAAATTCAAATTTTGCATGCAGCTCAAAACGTTCCAGCTCAAGAAAATTTAATTATCTGTTAGCAATTACTGACAGGAATTTCAAAGCATATTATTAATTGTCGAAGACACCCAAAGGTTACATAGCCCAGACGAGTATTATAATTTTTTTTTTTTAATTACTTCTGTACGATTTAGTGTTCCGTATACGCAAGGCCACTCACTCAGTCATAATAGCGGTGTGTGCTCATATTTCCCCTTAATGTCACCTTTATTTAATGTTCCGTTAAGTTCACAATAGTAACATGGACGAATGGAGCTAGAAAAAAATTGTGAAATATGAAAGAAAGAGTTAAATTGCAAACTAGTTCATCTTATAATTATTTCCCTGCGGGAAATGAAACTAATTTATAAAAAATTTAGAAAGTCATTTTCTAACCAACTACAAATACAGCAGAACAACTCAAAATAGTTCACGTAAGGGCGATGAGTATTAAAATGTTTGATTTAAGCAACACAGGCTATTTCTATTCAATATTATAAAATTTCCAACTAACGCTAATAGTGGCTAAAACGGAGCTGTGCGGATTCTTGTGGCTTTAAAGTGTTGAGCTACTAGGCACGGACATGCAATAGGAACATATCTAATACGTGGTTGGAACTAAAATACGAAATAATTAGCGGTTCCTATAAGAAATCCGGCAACGTTCCATTGGCGTTATAGTTACGTATCAATGATGTAGTAGCGTGGGAACTGCGACTTTCAGGGAATCTTACACAGAAACTTATCTTATAACTTTCTTGCTACACTTTACAATTTATTTTATTATTTGATATTATTTTATTATAAAAGTTTATTTATAAAACTACGCCCTTAGTAATAAGAAGCTTAACTGGTGAGTGCAACTTCAAAGTTATTTACTCTAGAATTATATGGGTATCACCTTCACAGTAGTTATTACTTGACGATAGTGTCGGCAACTAAAAATATTCAACTTTAAAGTCAGTCGCAGTAAATGAAGTGCCAAATGTCACTATAGCCTCGCTTTAAAGTCGTGAAAAGTTATGACTTAGACATTTATGTAAGTTTCTCCTGCCACCTCATGATTACATATTCAACTTTCTTGTATTTGAACTAGTGTTGCCAACGCAGTGATTTTTAGATTAAATCTAGAATTTGTTTCCTTACAACTGTGAAAAAGCTTAATTTACAGTAGCTGGTTATCAGTATATAAAGATTATTAACCATAAAGTTAACAAAATGTTCTATATTAAAAAAGAAGATCATGCGACATTATTTAAATTGTTGAATGGCTTGATTTCCATTTGTTTATTTAAGCTTCCTGAATCGAATGCCAATGCTTTTGCTGAAATAAAAGTTTTTTAAAGTTAAAGGCATCGAAAGTTCCGGCGGAAAACAAGGAAGACCTGGGCGAAGTCCTTAGTGCCATTAAATGTTATCTGCTCACTGACGCACAGTTACTTTAGTTATCTGGGGAGCATTCCTTCTCCATCAGTAACCCTTATATGGTACATAAGGGTCTACCTAAAATATTTCTTGACTGATGTAGAAGATACTAGGAGTTCTTTATGAGTTACTCTGTGTAAATTTTTCACGAGCTTACTCACTGAAGTTGCAGCACTTCGAGCAAGTATGCAGATCGCGCGCACGTAGCATAACCTAGCCAAAGTTGTTGCATAGTCTCCACAAAACTTTAAAACTATAGTTCTGTACTTTTGCTGGTCTTGGCATAAAAAACAAAGAAAATAATAAATTCAAACTTAAAAAATCTCAGCTACGCTTTTATGCCACTTAATTAAGAAGTCATAAAACTAATATTTGTCCGCTATAAAAAGTAATAATCGCTCCATTTTCTACAAACTCGAGCACCTACACATTTATGAATGCATGCTTCAGTGGGTAAATTCGCCTAAAATTACTACCCGCTTAATAGACGAGTTTACGACTTTGGCGCGCACATCAAACAACATCTGCAGGTCATTAAATTATTTAATTGCTACCTAAAAGTGTAAATTTTTTCGTTTTATTCTCACTCGTCCAAAACAAAGCTTTTAAGGGGCGACTTAATCACTCACTCACATTCGCTAACTTAGCCACACATTTGCGTTACCATTTTTATTACTATTCAACCCACTTCACTGTCGTTAAGGCACTTTTAATGCGAACTAATTATTTTCTGATTAACACTGGACATGCACTATCTTGTCTCTGTGACGTTCAATGACAGCTGATGGGAGTACTTGCTAGAGATTCGGAATATTTGTTCTAATTATATGTTTATTCGTCTTTGTAAACTGTTAGGTGGCATGTCTGCCACACATTATTTAGCACATTTTCCATTTTCAAACAAAAACTATATTTCAGAGTACGTGTATAATTATTTTTAGTGTCGTTTGGTGTGGTCTCAGATAATAAAGCTAAATGGGCTTATTTTTGACACATCTACTCTTTTATGGGTGGATTATCAACACAGAGTGGGTAAAGTTATGAAAGGGCTTAACTAATTACTTCATTTTGTTCTATAACAGTAGTATTTGTCAAAGCAGGCTTACCTATAACCCATTACCACCCACAGTCTCCATACGAGGCCACTTCTCAAACTAAAAATAAAAACTCGGGTTATTTTCTATTTAACTCGTTATTTAACCAAGAATGAATGAAAAAAGTGCACCCGCCTGCAGATTTGATTGGGGCATTAATGGGTTAAATATACTGCATATGTAGGAACCAGACCTATTAAATTTGATTAGTAATTAGTAATCAATTAATTATACGGATTTTTTAATTGGTTATGATTATTTTAATCGTTTTTCGAGAAAAGAGAATTACTTTTTGATTACGATTAGAAAAAACCAAAATAATCGAAGAAAATCAAAATAAAAAAATTGTTTTGACGATCTTCGATTATTTTAATTTTTTTTAATTTTTTTGTATTTTTTTCCGTATTGTTCGTGTGTATATTAATGGAGCCTACAACTGAAAAAAAACCAAAAATAATCAAAAAAAATTTAAAATAATCAAAAGTAATCAAAACACCTTTTAAATTTTTTTTTGATTTTTTTTTAATAATCGTAAAGATACTTTTTTTTTTTATTTATTTAATTAATTGGAAAATAATCATTAAAAATTTAAAGGAATGGTAATCAATCATTTATTTGGATTCTAAAGAAAATAGATATAAAACCGGTAATCATTACGATTAATAATCATTACTTAACAGGTCTGGTAGGAACGAATTCGCAAAACCTTAAAATTTTTAAAGAATTTTTGTGTTGAAACTTCATCAAGATGTTTGTTAGTTTTTGTGATAGCAAAAGCCATTGTGCTAAGAAATCGTAACGGCCACCCTGTATATAGTTTTTTTGGATTTTTAAAATTGGGTTGTATGAAGCTTATGCCGTAGATGAGTCATAATATATCGTTTTCACAAAATGGGCTGCCAACTGCACAAAAATTAATTTTTAATTATAAAAGTCATAAGAACTTCCCGCTTTAAAATTCCGAGTAAACTAAGGTTTTTGATACTTTTCCAATTTTTGGTGTGCTCATGTCAATTTTTTCCTACAAATTGTATCTAAGTATCATTTATCGACTGTGGAAAGCACCTGCCAATTCAGCTGAATATTTTTGGATAATCAAAATTCTCCACTTTTTTATAAACTCGAAAGTACAGCCAAGTTAAGCTAAGCACATTATTATATCCGAAGTTTGTACCACTCTTTGTGCAATCAGTGCAAAGAAAATCATATAAAATTTTCTCCACCATTCACGGCTCATGCAAAGCACTTAACAACCATCCATCCATTCCCGGCAACCTCGTTAGCTGTGCAAAAGATCAATGCTTAGCTGATGCTTCTTTTAAACACTAGCTCTGCTCATTCACGTCTCCGGTGATGGTCACAAGTAGACCGCGTCCACCCGTAGCTGTGGCAACAATAGTCCAGCCACTGATGCAAGATGTGATAAGGTGCTTTGGTAGCGATCGACCAATCATCGTATTGGTATCGCCAGCCTCACTCGTGTGTTAGCCGATCTCCGTCAGCGGCTACAGTTTAAATAAAATTTAACAACTACTATTAAAGTGAAATTATATGAAGATATTTTAAAAAAGGTTCAGCTTACTTCAGACTCGATACTTTCAGACCTTTCATGAATATTGTTGTGGTTAGTAAGTCCTTTATCAGCCAAGGATACTTTACGGATCTAAGACAAATATACCATATATTCTAAGCCCTACTAATCCGACGAAAAGAAAATTAAGGATAACTAGAACCATTTAGCTGAAATTTTTAAAACTTCACTAAAAAGCCCAGTAGCTCAATCAGGTCATAGGTAGGTGAATATGTAAGATTTTGCTTACTATACTAAGTTAATTACGTTTATCTTTAATCAAATATTTTAGCTAAGTAGTTAATTGAGTAAATTTGATCAATTCTATTTTTGATAGTACAATTAATTCTCTCCAACCAATTACAGCCGTCACTGCCCTTTAATTAACATATAGTGCACAACTTTTGACTTGTCATTTTGCTCAGCTTTTAAATATGCATATATATGAATCATACAAACATATGTACCTACGTTTGACTATATTTAATAATTTAATAAAACACTTTGTTTGCCTTCTCCTACTGCAGCGCATTTCGGAACGTGCCCTCGATGGTCTGAACACACTAAAAACGCTGAATCTACGTAATAATATGCTAAAGAAACTCGACAATGGTCTGTTACGTGGCACACCGGCTCTCTTGTCCATCAATGTACAAAGTAACGAACTGGAAACTTTGACATTTTACACATTCCAGCCAATTATGGATAATTTGGTCAACAGCACAAGTGAATTGCTGCTGTCAGGTGAGTTTGATATATAAAATACCTTGGCTTATCTACGACTATCACTAATATGTTTGACGATGACAATTTCTTTACGTACATATTTTAATTCATATCATTTAACTACTTGTACCCTGCAAAAAACGGAAATACTCCGTTTCATACTCCATAGAATACTCCTAAAGGAGTCTCAGAGTACTCCAACACATATCCTCATTCATATAAAAAAGGTGGTCCAATTTACATGGCAATGTCCGGTGATTGGATCACCTAATCCATCTCGGAGTACTCCGTTTCTTTGCTTTTGAATACTCTATAGACCACCTACGTGAGAGTACTCTCAAAATACTCCCATGGGATTACTCTATAGAGTATTCCACAGCAAAGCGAGAGCCGGAGTAGGTGGTCCTCATCGTCTAGAGTACTCTATAGAGTAATCTTTTGGCAGCATTTTCAAAGTACTCCAACGTAGGTGCTCTATAGACTATTCAGAAGCAAAGTAAATGGTACTCCGAATAGGATTAGGTGATCCAATCACCGGACATCGCTATGTAAATTGGACCACCTTTTTTATATGAATGAGGATAAGTGTTGGAGTACTCTGATGCTCCAACGTTTTTTACAGGGTATACTCGCTTAAATGTTTACTTTGTAGCTGTACATGTACTTTTGTGTGCAGCGGCGTACTCAGGCTCTCAAGAGAGGGGAAAACGAAAGTTCGTTCGACGAAAAAACAGATCTCCACTGATTACGGAAAACATTGGGTTATTTTGAGCTGGATGTTATTTAAAGACGTGACATTTAATTACTTTGGGGCATAGTTTGAAGAATTTTATTTAAAAAAAAAGGATAACCCCAATTGCAAACCAGGACTTGTGTCACTAGCTAGTAGAGACCTAACATAGATTTACTATGTCTATAGGCTTAACAAGTTTATTTGATGGCCAAACGGAAGCTCCTAAGCAACAACAATTTTTTGTGTTGGGTCCGCTTGAGAAATACGACAGGTCTACTTTGACCCAGACTAATTGCTGGTCTTTGCGATATTTGTGTTTCTCTTAATAGTTGGAGTTGCAGCCTGTATAGAACAGGCAGCGCTAGACTGTTAGTTGCTTGTTTTGGGTGGGAGTGCATATCTCGCTACTCAAATAGAGAAAACGCAAGTGTCAAACGGAACTAATAAAACTAAGTCGCTTATTATGGTTTTTGTTGTATTATGCATTGTTAGACTTATTATTAATTTTTTGGCGAAAGATTCCTGCCTCTATGTTAAACTCCACGCCTTAGTGTTGTATCATTATTTCTTCCAGGGCCCTCAGTACGTCGGTATCTTCTAACCAGAATCCCAGAAAACAGAGACAACTCCCTTCCCCATCTCACTATCGAGCTCTTTCCAGCCTTTACTTTAGGTGGCCCTAATAACTCCCAACATATTTTGTAGTTCAAATTAACAAAGTAAGATGATGATGATGATGAGAGAGTTTCTACTAGGTCAAACAAAACTCTCAATAACTTGGAGTAGTTTTGTTTTAATATAACAACAACAACAAATTATGAGAAGCCAGAGCTATTTTTCCCTTCGAGTACCTACTATATAGAAATCTCTTGATGGAAAACCTTTACTCCTAAGTGAAAATTATTGCTGTAATTCAACCTTACTAACCTACTACTTTACTAACCTGTCATCAATAGATTGAACTATATTGATTTAGAATAGTTTGCTCTATTGAAAAGTTGAAGAGGTGATTTGTGTCATTGGGGGACACATCACATGTCGGGCATATCTTTGGTATTTTGGAGCTTGGTATGCATAGCTCAGACCTTAACCTATTACAATATTCAGACCAGAGCTGACCCAAAGTAACTCGCCCAGGAAGATAGTGTTCTTCTGCAACTAGATAATTGTAGAGTGAAATGTCGTTAAAGGCTTGTAGTTACGACTTTGGATCAACCCATATTCGAATAAGATCTGCCATTCCATCATAAAGTATGGAAATAACTGCTAACGTATTCTCTCTTCGTCTACATCATCAGATCTGCTATCGTCTGTTTTCGATTTTACTAAAATTATTTTATTGATCAGCATTGAGCATTATAAACAGAGATGGAGCTGGTCGATTAGGGATTGCCTGCTTCCAAGTTTTTACAAGAAAGTGTACAAATGTTTTGACATGAAAAATGTTATCTAGAGAAATTGCGTTATCATACATTTCTGGTATGGAAAGATGTAATGGTATTTAAACTTGTTTATAGATCGATATTTTTTTGAAGGGATAAGAATTCTGAATATTTTTACGCTTTAGTTATTCTTCAACAAGCATATTCTGCAAAATTCCATATTATCATTAATATATTGCGCAGTTAGCTACTAGTACAAATACATGTTCTCAAGTTACCCCTACCAAAAAACGCGAATAGTCTAGGATAAATCTGGGATGAGTCGCGAAGGAGCATGCGACCAATAACAGTTTTGATATCTTTGTATGGGTTGAAGTGATCCCTTTTGTTTCCTATTAAGATACTAATTGCTCTCTTTTATGCCTGAAAGCGTATTGTCGGTCAGCTCCCCTTTGTTCCCCTACGGGTACGGTCTGCCAAGTTTACTTTCAACACCTAAAAGTAAGCTAAAGAAATTGAAATCAATTGTAACCGACTATAGGCGAAAGGCATTGATCGTGGATTACTCTCTTTAAAGATCAGTCGCACGATATTTTGTAGTGTATCTTAGCTTTTACGTGCTTACTCGTATGTGTGAGTGTGTGTGTTGGTTTAAATGTGTATCAACATGTTGGAATACATACAAAAGCTTTTATGGACATGCTGACGTGTCATTTGTGCATTAATTTAATATGTCTATTTGCCAATGTCCTGCTCTGAATAGTTCTATAGTAATTAGAAACGCTTGTAGTTGTCGGCAAGTCAGCTACTTGTAGTTGACTTGAACAGAACGTGCTCGTCATGATTATTAACTCGTACACATTATGTAGAATGACGACGTTTCTTTTTTTCTTACATTTTCTCAATGCTTTTACATGGTTTGCATACGAAATGAGTTTAAATAGCAAGGCACAAACATTCATACATCCAACAAGTTTTGGTTCAAAGCTTTCGACTGTTTGCAGCGGCAAAAAATTAGTGCTTAAGGAATAGAATCAACAAGCCAAGAGCTTGATGAGATTGTGTCATGTAATTGCGACATCTCAAATTTGTTTTAATAATTCAAACTTTTATTTAATAAAGTAACGTTGGGTGGAGAGATTCTCATTAAATTCAGGGTGCGTATTCTATTCTTGTAAATTTCTTGGTGGCTGAGGAGTTCAATTTGATTTTCGAATGACGTAAGCTTTAAAAAGACGTGCATATATGTATATAGAAATGTTTCGAATACTTTTTATGATTGGCTTCTTGGCGAATCGATTGTTGGTATACTGTGGTAATAGGCTAGAACAGCATTGTAACTAGGAATTATTTTTTTCAGATGGGGCTATTAAATTTGTTTTTTAAATTTTATTAAATTTCAATAAATGTAAGTCAATATTTATTTCGATCTGTCTAAGCTTTATGGAGGGCGAGTAGTTTTTTTTAAGTGGTTTTATTTGTATATTTTATTATTTATATTATATTATTGGTTTAGAGAGGAAAAGGGGCATTGCGGAGCACGTTTTTAATGGGGATCCTTTCAGTAATATTTATTAACTATTTTATTTATTTAAATTATTAGTTCTATGTAGAACTGGGGGTGCGTGGCACCTTTACACCTTGTAGGCTTTAATTGGGAGCGAACACTTTCGCCCCGCTGAGGCATTGCGCGGGATTGACTTCTGCATTTTCGCTGTGAAAAACCCCGATTTGGGATAACAAAACATTAACTATATCTTCGAAATACTTCATAAGCTGGTTGCGAATTACAAGAGAGTGCAGCGAAAATGAAATAAGCGATAGAAATAATTATAGCTTATGTAGCTTAAACACGATCGACTCAGTATATTACAATATAATTCTAAAAAAACCAATCATATATTTTTTTCTCGTTTTTCCCTATTCACGCTCCACAGTTGAAGAACTTAAATGCTTCCCAAACTTCAAAGTCAGCATTTTTTACATTCCACTATGAAATATGCATTCATGTTTCTGAAATTATTACATAAAACAAACAAATTATACTTTCTGCTGCATGAGTAAATACCACATTCAACTTGAATTAGATTTATTATTCGTGATGCCAAGTAATGTAATCGTTAAGGAAATGTTGAGTCGTCATTGCCTCACAGAACATTTCCGTTGACACTTACTGGTTTTGTTATTTGTAAAGCACGACAGAGAAATTTCTAATAAATCTTAACATGCCCTGTGGGAAATATATACTTTTTCTTTGGCTAATATACATACATACCATATATGTAGCAATTCCGAATTTTTTTTTTTTTTGATGCCGAATATAACTTGGTTGTGAGAAAGAATGATACATCACTTAAAATGATTATTAAGATGTGCAATTTTTAGAGTACTTTTTTTGCCAGTCTGAAATACCAAAAAAAATCTTTATTTTGTGTACCAAAACCACCATGGACCGAAAATAAAAGTAATTTTTTTATTTTAGATTTTATAAAAGTCCAAGCCTAGATAGTGTCCCTGAAGAAAATGATGAACTTTTCTGTCATCCCATCACTTCCAGGATCAAAATACTGACTTTTCTGAATTTTTTAAAAACCCAAGAAAATTACTTTTATCCTGTTCTTAAAAAATATCTCACCAAAGAGAACTTTTATTGATGTATATATATATACATCAGCTTTCCACCCTGTCGGAAAATCAACAAAACAAAATTAATCAATAACTTTAATTTTTGCCTAGAAACAATATACCGGATTGACTTATTATTATTACAAATAAAATGAAGTTCCGGAAATACATTTTTTCTTTGGACTTTTATTTTAGAAGAAATAAAATTCCCGGTAACTGAAATATTGAATTGACGGACTTTACATTTATAATATTCATGACTATAAATGAGCTCAAAGCCAAGAATAATATTATTTTTTTTTAATTTTTTTAAATTTAATATAGTATTTTTTAGTTTGTTTCAAGATAATATTCATTAATAGTAATGTATTCTTTAAAAATGTACAGGCCGTATAAAAATTAACAAAACATAAGCGCATCGGAGTGTAAAAATGGACACAAAAAAACAAATTCATCATGTGCAAAGCTACATACCGCCAGATGGCGCTGCCTGCACAAAAGTTATGGCAAAATAAACAGTTATAGCAATTTTGCTGAGAGAAAAACCAGCGTTCTGATAGGCTTGTGGTTAGCAGAGCGTGAAAAACTTCTCTCAAGAAGAAATCTATAAGTTTTTGATATTGACCTATAAGAAAATCTATGGCAATTGCCTCTAAATATTACTTCTCTGTTCTAACTAAAATTTTTAATAACTAATAAAAAATATTCATAAAAACAGAAAAAAACAATTTTCATATTATTCGAGCTCATTTATAATCACAAAGTCAAAATAATTTACTCAAAATTTTTTTTACTCTGTCTAATGTATACATCAGTTTATGAACTTGAAAGAAATTTGATTATAACTTTAAGTGCCTTTGATTGCACAACTAAAAGTTTAATATAACTAAATATGAATAAAATTATTATTCAAAATAAATGTGTAACCAACCGGCTTCTTTTTAACCTCACCGGAATGCAGTGCACACATTTAGAAAGTTGATTGCATGCATGCTATCGCTTTTCATACACAAAACTTTTCAATCAACAAAAATTGCCAGTAGCCACGCGCTAAAAACACAAAAAAAATGAGAACAAACAAAACCAGTTTTCCGACACAAACGCCTAATTTCACCTAAATGTTTTGTAATTTTCTAAATTCATGTCT
Source organism: Merzomyia westermanni (assembly GCA_949987695.1). Lineage (NCBI taxonomy): Eukaryota > Metazoa > Arthropoda > Insecta > Diptera > Tephritidae > Merzomyia > Merzomyia westermanni. The sequence goes on from OX465291.1 coordinate 26,696,787, forward strand.
GGCGCCTACACCCCAAAGCAATTTTCATATAATTAAATGATGTTCATTCATTTATGTGCATATTCGTACACCCATACATAGCTACACTTGCACATGTGTGAACATATAATTTGAAGGAGTGAGAGCGTGTGTACCGAAATTAAGCTAAATTGTCTGCCTAATTGTCGAAGTATTTCAATTTTTCTAAAAACTACCCAAATGATCTAGCCGAGCGTAAAATGTCCTAACCTATATATCTTCTTTCGCTTACCACACTTAACTGCCACCCTTAACCTTTAACACTCTGCTTAATTAGCACCTTACTCTTTGAAAAATGAAAAATTGTTCAATGGGTTTTGCTTTGTTTTGGCACTTTGGTTTTGTTAACGCCGAACGCCCGACCAAACGGCCAATCGACCCATCAACCAAACCACAACACAACTTGGACCCATTTGCCTTGACGAGCATCGAGGTCTACCACGATACCGGTGACGATGTGAAAGCTTTACAAAACTGAATTGAAGCTAATGGCAGCCATTTACGTAACTTATTTACACTTGCTGAAATTTACAAACATACAAACTTACATTTCGAAATACATACAAACGTGATGTGATAAGATATATGTATGCAAATGTATATAAGGTATACAGTGACTAAAGATATTAATTTATGCAAAACCATTTCTAAATTATTTATATTATCATTGGAGAACTTTTTTTTCAATTTTTCTGGAAATAAGAATCGTTTTGGATAGAACTTAAATTTAATAGTTTGTATAGAAAATAAACAAAACCATAGTGCACAATGGACAGGAAAAACAAAACTTTATCATGAGAAAAGCTAAATTCCGAAAGATGGCGTTGAAAGTGAATAGAAGTAGGATGTAAGCTGACAAGAAACCCCCATACTGGAAATGGATCTATAAGACAAGATATGACGGCTGTCTGTAAAATTTTGCTTCTCTATTCTTATCAAAATTTTAATAATTATTTATAAAATAATTAATAAAAAAAAATTGTATTCTTGGGTTTATTGATAGTCATGAAACGTGCGAAAATACAAAATGATTTATAGTGAATTCAAGCTTGTACCTGAAACACTTCAGCTAGAAAACTGTTTTCTAAATGTTTGAAAAAAAGGTTTAATATATTTGTTTGTGGACTTTTGAGTTTTGGAAAATTTTGGTGTATTACAGAAAAATTTCAAATTTTTGACATATTTGTAATCAGCATCTCAAAATTTATATATTTTTCAAAATTAAAATAAAGCACGTTTTTTCAAAGTCAAAAATAATTAAAAATAGAAAAAGGAATTTCACAAAAACTGTTTTAAATGATAAATTGGGAAATTTTACTTAGTATCTTCATTTAAAAGTGTGAATATTCAAAGTAAAATAATGTTCCTGTGTGGACTAACAATTAAAAAATATTAAGAAAAGAAAAATAACATATTTTTTAACCCTCCGTTGTGTGAAGTTTTTTTATACCTTCGTTATGTGAAGTGGCCTGGCCAGGCCACCTATGAGAAAACGTGCTTTGCGTATTGGGTGGTGTGAAAATTATGCCTATAATCAATTTCTAGTGTGATAGAGATTAAACACCGAATTTTTTAGGCTTCAAAGAAATTTATTATTCAAGTTTCATTCTTCTTCTTATTGTTTTTACAAGTTATGTACTATATGAAAAAATTCATTTATAAAAAAAATTAAAATAATATAGAATTATAAAAAATGTTCCTGCAGTCAAGTTTCATTCTTTTTCTTATTGTTTTTCACAAGTTATATAAAAAAATTCATTTATAAAGAAATAAATAAAAATAATATAGGATTATAAAAAATGTTCATGGAGTTGACGTAGTTCCTGCAGCTAGACAAACGTTGCAAGTGTAGGTTTTAGTGTCTACACCGTGGCTTAAGCACATTGGATCTTTGCAAATATTGCAGATAAATCGGGTCTTTCTTTTAAACTTATCAAGTTTGATACATAGCATGCACAATGGCCGGTACTGTGAGCTTACGGGTTTTGGTGCAGTTTTTGGTGTTGGGACCGTAGAAGTTGAAGGTGGATTCTGTGAAGAAGTAAAAAAATATAAATAATAATTATGAATTTCAGCACGAACTTGCATTTTTGTATGTATACTTACATAAAATATATTGAATTTTTGCATTGCTCTTTTGATTGCTGGTCTACCATATACCATAGGAGTTGCTGCCCGTCTTTCCATATGGGGGATTGTTAATTGCTCTGCCAATTCTAATATAAAATCCCTTCGCTGATCTGATTTCTTGCTTGGCCGCAAATGCTTGTATATGATATAAGAAGCCAAGCCAATGACGTCAAGCATATTATAAAAAATTGCCAACGGCCATCGGTTTGTTGCTCGTTTGCAACTGTATCCAGAAATCATTTGGTCCATTGTATCCACCCCAGCCTTATTTTCATTATAATCTAAGATAGCTGCAGGTTTATATTTGTTTGAATCGTCTATGAATTTCGTGTAATGTTGTGTCGACAATACTAGCACATATTTGTCTACTTTGGCAACGTAGGACAACATAGATACGTCTTCATCCAGGAAAGCGAACAAAGTCTGATATAGAGGTCGAAATTTTTTATACCGCTTTGTCTTGTTGTTCAGGGGAAAGCATAGAGGAACAAATTTTCTATTTGCGCGCACTGTTCCCACGATAGCTAATCCTTTTTGCGTAAGGGTTTTTGCCAATTCGAGTGATGTGAAAAAGTTATCGCAATACACTGTTCGACCGGAATAACGATACTTCTCCACTAAATCCAGTACCACTCTTTCACCTTGGTTAATTTCTCGTTCTTCATTTGGTCGTTTTCCTGTGTAAATCTGTCCCTTTAGAGGGTAGTTTGTTTTTGAATCACAGACCCACCAAATCTTTATTCCGTACTTTGCTGGCTTAGACGGAATATACTGCGTGAACCTAGTTCGTCCACGGTAAGGGAATAGTTGCTCATCTACTGTTATTGCAGCGTTTGGAGTATATGCTTCTTGAAGGTTGTGATTCATCATCGTCCAAATATCGTCAATAGGTGCAGATTTACTCAACAGCATACGTGCAGAACGAGTGTTAGCTGCGTCAAAACGGATAAAACGCAGCAGCATTTTGAATCGATCCAACGACATTGTTGCCTTATAAATATCAAAATACCGAGAATGCCATAGATCCTTTGCTTGCATGTTACTACAGTGAAAAACGCCAGAAAAGAGTAGTAGTCCAAACAAAGCATACATTTCGATTTCGTCTGTCGGCTTCCATTCCTTTGGCTTACATGTTGGATTAGTCTCATTCCAGGCTTTGATCACTGCCCCTGCTTTCCGATTCGTCTCACGGACATGTATATCCACTATTTGTGGAGACATTATGTCACGAAAAATATCAAGTGGATTTGGCAGAAATCGATGAGCAGGTCCCACTGGTCTGGTGCTGCTACTGGTAAACCAATTCCAATGCCGAGCTCTCGGTACTGGCGGTTCTTTTTTCCAGAATATATTGCCAATCTTACACTCGTAATATTGTTCTTTTTCACCTATTAATTGAGGCATTACACTTAGAGAGTTTGAGACATTGGGCTCCTGTTCGGCTACTTCATCCCATTCAGTTTCATCAATTTCTTCATTTTCAGGTAATTCTTCTTCAACCTCAAGCTCATTATCACAATCAGATAACTCACCGTCATCAATAGGAACATAATCCACATCATCATCGTCATCGGTGTCATACGGATCGTCTTCCTCATCCTCCGCTGCAATAAAGTTGCTCAGCACTTCCTCATGATATTGCATTTGTTCACTTGATAGACGATTACCGCTTCTTCCGATAGCTAAGAGAGCCCTATCTACTTCGTCTAAAAATTACATATTTCTGTGTCGGCACAAAATACAATAAAACACTATATAAATACTATGAATCACTCTTGTAAATATATGACGCAGGATGACGATACGTAATAATAAGTTTCCGACGAATTGACGCACGCACTTACTTCCTTACCTTCTCCAATATTTTCTATATCCTTTGCATCGCCTACTGATTGTTAGTACCTAAGATTCACAACAAGTGTTTCATGAACCAATATTGTTAATCTCGCCTACTAATTGTCAGTATGTAAACTTTGCAACAAGTGTTTTATGAGACAGTGCGCGCCACTTCCTCAAAGTATTTTCCAATACTCTAAACTTATTATCAGATCCGACATATAAAAAAATACTTACTGTTTTCCTTTTAATCAAAAATTAACTGCAACAAAATCAATCATACACAATAAAAACGCGAACCTTTACTAAATGCAACCAAATTCAATTCGAACGTAACGGCCGATCCCGTTTTTCGACTAAAAATAGTCAAACTCGAGAAAATGAGTTGAGAGCGAGAGAAAAACTAAACTTGCTAGCTAAAACTTTCAATTTCTGAGAGTGAGAGAGCTATATTTACTGTTTTATTTACTCTCATTAGTCAAAGAACTGAGTGCGGTACATAACAATACCAAAATTGTAGTGGTGGCCTGCGCAGGCCACTTACCACCGCTTGTGAAGTTTTTTTGAAAAATGTATTTTTTTCAAAATCAGTTCGCTGGTAATGGCTATAAAACTTTCATCAGCTTTAGCTAACAAAGCCCAAAGGTATATTGTCACCGATTTTTGATAACTTAACGAAAAAAAAAGATATACACCTTTAAAAATCGAAGTGGCCTGTGTAGGCCACTTCACACAACGGAGGGTTAAAAAGCTTTTTCAATATTAAGATTCGAAACCTACAACTTTTTTACTTATTTCAATGCAAGGTAAAAGATAGTTTGTTTTATTATTTTTACGTATTCGAATCCAGCATCCCAAAATGTCAATGAGAAAATTTTCAAAATGAAATAACTGTATTTTACATTTAAAAAATCACTAAAAAATGGAAAAAAAATAATTCATATACAATTTTAAAAATTTTACTTACTTTCTAAAACAATTCAAGAAAGTTTAAAAGCACTTTTTTCACTTTTTAAATACCCTAAATATTCGCGTATTTCACACGAAATCCCAAATTTTTCTTTAACGTTAGCGTATCTAGAATCTCGAATTTCAAAAATATGGCTTTATATGTTGAAATAAGTTTCAATTTTCTGCTAACAAATAAAAAACGCTACGAAATTAGAAAATTATATTTTTTAAAAACGCTTTTCAACATTAAATTTTGAAACTTTGTTAAGGTTTCTTAAGTGTTTGGAAAAAATTCTAAAATATTTTTGTTAATTTTGTTATAACGTATAATTTTGTTTATTAAGTCAATCCTTAAAACTATTTTTTTACATATCCAGCATCAACATTTATGTAATAAAATTTTCAAATGTTGGGTTTTTTGCAATAGGGAAAGCCTTAAAGAAGAGAAATTATTATTTTAAAAACATAGTTTGATAGTTTTTTTTAAATTTTACTTATTTTCTTAGAGCTTGAAAAATTGTATTGTTTAAATATTTTTTCGCGTCTCTTTAAAAACTTTTGCATATTTGAATTCTGTCAATGTTTAGACTGAGAAACGTCAACAATTACTTCTTATTTGCTGTGGTTTAGGGATTGTAGGCGGTTTTATTTTACATTAAAGTATTACGTATCGCAGTCTGCTGTCTTGCTCTGATTTAAACAATCCGACACAAATTCGGAATCAGAACATTACTCGAAAGTTCAGACTTTTCGAAAAACGTAATCGAGTCTTCTGAACTTAACAGCCTCAATGTAGACAAGAGCAATATTTCAATCATAAGTTAAGAATATTTATTTAAAAATATTTGTCTGAATGACAGTACGGTCCAAGAATATATCTTCAAGCTTCCATATTGCAAGTAAATATTTAAGGTTCAATAGCAAAGAAACACAAATAGCTGCTTCCAGGTAAAGCTAATAAGAAGAAAGATGATATGCTCCAGCAATATATAAACAAAAAAAAAAAAAATAATAATTATGTGGCAAAAAAAAAATTGAAAATTTGGTGTCTTTACCCAAGAACTTTTGAAAAATTTATCATCTAATTAAATATTTTTTGTTAAAAATAAAAAAACATAAAATATAATTTATATAACTTTAAATTTTGCACTAACTTAAAGTTTTTTTCACCGGGTCTCTCAGCAAAAACTGCGATATTATAAAGAAAAGCGACGCTTTCAAAATCAAAATGATTCACTGTATATACAAAAAATATCCTACAAGCTTATAATCACATACATATGTATTTACTAGCATTTTGCAAAAAGCACCTAAGGTTTGACTGATATACATATATACATAGATAAAATTGTAAGTATGTAAACTTGTTTGCATTTGTCCCAGTTCGTGTCTGATGGACTGTGTATTAGAAAAGTCTATAAAATTAACGTACTGCATGCATTTATGCACACATTCCTCTCTCAAGTACAAGGTGGCGCAAAAGTAATCCTTCTATCAGAAAATGCTATAAATTTTGCGATTGGCCCCTAAAGTCAGTTCTGTTTTGACATTTGTGTAGTAAAGACATGCGAAATACACGTTAATAAACAATGCTCCAGAACTCGGAATATTGCTGACTATTTATTTGACCAATAATCGGTCGGTGAAAAACGGTTACTGTGAATGGTGAGCGCTACAGAGCAATGATCAACGAGTTCTTTTTGCCGCAACTTGATGAATTGGGTTTGGAAAACATGTAGTTCCAACAAGCCGGTGCAACAGCACACACTGCACGTGCCACAACCGATATGCTGAACATCGGAAGCTTACTTTTGCGCCACCTTGTATGTGACTATGCATGTTTAAATATTTGCATGTGTATGTCCTAATTGCATTTGCTAATGGGTAAGCGGCAGCAAATTGCCTCTAAATGACTTTAAATTACTCGAAAACATTCATTTAACTTTATTTTTCCCCAGCTCGTAATGTACTAAACTCAAGTGTGTGTTTGTTGGTGTACATTTATATGCTTGCTCATAAGTTTTTAATTCACTTGCACATTGATTATGCTTATTCAGTGTGGAAGCTCATGCTTCCGTAGCCTCACATACTTCCTAATGGGAATACTCAAAAAAAAAATATTTTATAATTATTCGCTATTAGCGAAAATGTATGCCGTTTTAAATAACAAACTTTTACATTTTTAATTATAGAAACAATTAATATGCTACTTTGCATTTTCACAATCAGTAGAAGCTTTATCTTTTTTAAGGTTTCTGAGCTTAGAAGCTATGTGAGTTACGAGCTTATAGCAATGACACCAAATACCAAATAGCACAACTTCAAAGTAATTAATTCTTTACGATAGTGTCGGCAACTAAAAATTTAAGACTTTAAAGTTATATTTACTATAAAGTATTTTGTTTTGTATTTTCTTTGGTGCTATTTGAGAACTGTCGGTTATTACAAACCCTTCGCATAGGACCATTCAAATAAAGACCATCTGTTATTTGCCGGTAGAACTTGAAGCGAGATCTCCCCAAGCGATAAATAAGAGAGTGCTCCCTTTGACATCCTTTTGGAACAATAGAAGATAATTTTTTAGTTTTCTGCTTTTATGTTACTCTTTGTGGAGGAAAAGGAGAGATATTCTCAAGTGATGAACAAGAAAGTACTTCCCTTAACATCCTTTCGGACCGAAAACAGAAATTTCTACTTTCTGCGCTCCGAGTTTACTTATCCTGAAGCAATCAAAGAGACCTCCTTAAGTTAATAATAAAGGATTACTCCCTTCTATATATTTTTGGGGCGAAAGTCGAGATTTCCCCAACTTCTACTCCTGGCTAACAACTTTTTGAGTAAGCCGAATTTCTCTGCCAACAAAAGAAAAAAAAAATTTTAAAAAAAGAAAAAAGTTCCAGTCGTAGAAAATATAATATTTAATTCAGATTCGATACCATTTGTGGTTGTTGAATTTTTTTATATGAAAACTCCCCTATTACACGATTGCGATTCATAAAAAAGTAATAACAAAACCTCCATTATTGAAAGGGAGCTTTTCTATTACTCACCCTCCTAGGGCATGCAATGTTAAAAGGGAGTACAGAAAATTATATGGTAATACACAGAAGTATAGGGGATAATAGGGAGTAATCCAATACCCTCAAGGGAGTACTCCGTGATTAATACAACGACGATCCCTGGTTCAACTGGGATCCTACAAAGGTCACTTTGTACAAAAAAGTACTTAAATAAAAAATTAAATTTTATTTAATAATAAAAAAAGTTTGACTGATAAGTAAAATGTTATTTGTTATTCAAAAAATCTTAGATAAAGAATACAGTTTTTATTATTATTCAAGCTTTTAAAATAAGAAAACAAGCTCATCGAGATACAGCAAAATTATACCCATATGTGCATATAGACATAATGTGTATGCATGAATAGTTTTGGGATCTTTTCAGCACCATTTCAGAATTGTTTCAATGATTATACATATATATTAGGACTTTTCGGGACTGTTCTAGAATTGTTTTATGGGTCATCCGGGGACTTTTTCAGGAAAATTTCACCGAAAAATTCCCCAAATCATCTAAAAATGGTTCCTAAAACAATGCCGTAATAACCCAAAGATCCCACATAAGAATCCTGAAAACGTCCCCAAATTTCATTTAAAAAGTCCCAAAATGATCCATGGAACAATCACGAAAATATCCAAGGAATCCCGCCAAAAGCTTTATTTTGTCCAGCAATATTCCGCAACTTGAATCAAATCAAATGAGTGAATCTCAATTTATACAAAAATTTCCAAAAAAAAGCTTTCATAAATAAAAATTATTTCTATATGCACATATGGGTATAATTTTCAAAAGCGCGAAAAAATTGAAATTTTATTATTTATTCAAAATTTTTCTAAATAATTAATAAAATTTTACTCATAGCTCTAATTTTTTTGAATAATAAACCAAATTTTATTTGTTATTTTTCCGACACTCGTCACTCAAATCTTTGAAAACGCCCATTTTTGATCCTACACACATAAAAAGTAGAACATATAGCAACTTCATCTGATTACTATTAAACGTAATGTAACAACAAGTAAGGAAATGGGTGTCTTCGACTGTGCCGAAGACTTTATACCTTTCATGAATACGCACCACGATTTTACGTGTCCGATCTTTACTCACATTCAGTAAAAACTCTGCAAAACTTATAATTTAAAGATACATAGCCCAAACCCCATTTATCGGAACAATCGATTGTATGGGAGCTATATGTTATGTTGCGGCCCCATACCAAATTTCATAAAGATATCTCAAAATCTGAGGGACTAGTTTGCGTACAAACAGACAGACGCCCTGATCATTTCGGTATACTTATTGGTGGGTCTATCTCTTCTTCTTCTTCTCAAACTTACAAACATCGGACCAAAGTTATAATACCATTTCATGTTCATGAAAGGTATAATAAACCGAAACAGAAATGAAATATATTACCAAAGTTAAAGAAACTACTTAGTTTTATGTGACATATACCGAAGTGCCAAAAAAGTAAATAAAATGCATTTCTTGCAATGCCTTCCAATGCACATTTTATGTGATGGATGGCCATTAGGTGATTTGTGAATAACAGTCTGATAACGCTTTCTTTTATTGGCATTGCAAGTAAGCTCTTTCGAGTTGCCATTTGTCAAAGAAACTGTTCGATTGATCAATTTACTTTAAATTGTTGTAAATGTTGCAGCCAAATAATATCTACACGTACTTTTTTAACGAGAACATTTTCTTTAGCAATCTCTGAAAATTTTCAACACCAGCAAAAGTCTTAAAAGTAAATTCAGAAAGTATCAATGAAAACTTAAAAAGGTGGCTTATTTGGGATATTTTACATATTAAAAATTATGCGGAATTCGCATATGTATGTACCTAGTTCGATCTTTAAGCTGAGTATAAATGCACGGTCCGTAAAAACAACAAAACTTTTGTTTCCATACCCATTCTTTACAGTTTTTCATCGAAATGGTGAGGCCAAAGAGAAGACAGACATTTTAGATGATGAAAAAAAATCCATAAAGTAGTTATAATTAATACTAAGTCAAACCACTTTTTAAAATATAGCAATAACTCTATGATTAATCGCATCCTAGAACAACAGGAAAAAGAGGAAGTGTAGCGCCGCAATATACTTTAGCTTAATATTTGCTGATGTTATTAAGTACTCAGACGCAGTGACGAGAATAGCTTCACTTATTCAATTTTTATTCTGAACATTTTGATGAATATGAGTCCATAACTATGTCCATAAATTTTTTTTTTCTTTACGAGCTACCGTTAGGCCAGAAATTCTTTTGGAAAGTTCATAAACCAAGTATTTTAAGCAGAGCTTTTTATAATGAATAAGGATATGAGAAGTCGTTTCCGCTACGGGCTAGTTCCAAGATATGTCGAACATTTCAGTCAGAATTCTTCCTCCCTAAAAACGCAAATAAAAATTTTAAACTGATTCAGTCACTTTAGATTTAATAAAATCTAAAATCAATTCAATTTTCAATCTGTGTGAATGTTATTGAAATTCTGCGGATGCACATTTCAATCAAACTAGAGGTTGGTGAGGTGACAGAGCTCATCTTGCCGCATACGGAGATGTTTCCTTGTATGCCGAGTTTAGGGCTCAACTTCAAGAAATTGTTTGTCTTCATGGTGGCTACTTTCTTTTACTATTGCCCAGAAACTTTCCATTTATTTTTTCCTTAAGCTTATTTGCCTCACTAGTAGACAATGATCTGGCGCTATAAGGAGAATTCCTGTAGTATTTATAAACATAAGTTCTGTACAACCCTGTCAATTAAAATGAATGTAAGAATTTTCAGTAAATCATTAATCATATTTCTTTTAGTAAAAGGTCAAACGGTAACTTCAAACCTTATAGCGTCCTATTAATTTAAAAAAAAAGTTCTTACGATTTTCGAAGTTAAAATAACGAGTAACTTTATTACGCTATCTGGCATGAAAGAAGTACAACGAATGTCTTGTTATTTTTGGTTATTTCGTTAGATAAATTTAGGCTCAACATTTTTAAGAAAATTATTGCTGGTACTTTTGAACTTGATAAGCTTGGTGCACAATATTGCGATGACTGTGCTGGCAAACACATAATTTCTATGAAACAAAAAGGCATTATATAGAAGATAAAAAAATACCAATTCTTTTCCTTTTTCTGTTTTTTCTTTCTTTTTCTGGTGCTGCCGAAATTCGCCAATACTTTTCATTCCGCTGATTATATATTTTTTTAACATGTTTACATTCCGTCGCACATAAAAATCGATGTGCTGCCATAAACTAAGTAAAAAACACTTGAGCACCGCCGCCGAAACACTTTCAATCCATTAAGTTTGCGCTGGAAGCCACTTCTAAATGACAACAAACAAATGCAATAAACCGAACAAAAAACATTGAAATTACGTCGAGTTCTCTTCGTTGCACCGCATTTTCTGAATGTGACATATAAAAATTTCACGAATACTCAAACGCTGCGACAAACGAAAATGCACTTTGACATGCGCAACAAGAGCGTAGGAGTCATTTAACAACAACAAGAATAACAATATCGTCACAACAATATACCAGCTGCCTCTTGCATAGCTGCAGCAATGAAAAGCCAATAACTGTAAAAGTTGCAGCAGTGGAAGCAACAACAACAACCGCTTTTCACAAATACCTCGCTGGTGAAAGAAACTCAATCTCTTTCCACTTTCATCATTCACTTGTGGCATACAACATCATCAATCTATTGACATTTTGAATGCTTTCAAAATATTTAGCGCATCGTTGCTGGATGTTAACATCAGTACTTATTTACATACAAACATACAAATATACATAAGAGTATATAGAGACCGGTGAAAAGTGCTTGGCAACGACAAAAATTATAAGTGAAAAGAGTGCAGACTTACATGCAATACATCGGTGACGATGCGAAGTGTGATAGGAATGACAATAACAACAATATCAGTTAAGGAGATGACATTAACAGTTGTTGTCAATTGTGTTATCTCATCTGTTGTTGATGTTGCTTTTAGCGCCATAGCAACCACTTGTTTAACTAGTGACTTACGAAAGTAATCCCACTTTGCTTTTCTTTGGAAAATGTGTGCAAATGCCTACTTATGTTTGACAAATGTAATACTCACTTTTTGAACCGACACGACAAATTTATAATTCTGTGATAATAAGCTGTAAAGAAAAACTCAATTTAGAGCTTTCAGTTAAGCGCCTTTAAAGTTCAGCTCATTACCTGAAATCAGGAATCTGAGATGAACTTCAAACTAGAACACTCAATTGAGGTAAATAATAAGTTTTAATGGATTTTCAAATTAAAATTAGCTGTTTTTTAGTCATCTCGATGCTAGCTAACATTTTTTCTGCTTGAATAAAAGAATTTATAAATTGAACAACAACAAAAAATAAGCAAGCAGACAAATTTATAAGCTCTCTCAATTTGGGTTGCTACCTCGCAAGTGACAAGTTCACATTTTATTTTCATAGAAATATTCAAATTTCATAAGCTGTTTTATTCATAACACCGCGTTACACCCATTCTGTCCTATGAACAAAATATACTTTTTCGGATAGGGAAGAAAAAATAAAAATACAGGTGTATCGGCGATTTTCATGTACACCTCAGAATTTTTTTTTTATGTATAAATTATAAGAGTCCTAGTGTCCGTCTGTCCGCCTGTGTGCAAGATTTTGAATCGATTTTTTACCCTTTTTTTCCGATCTAAAGTCTTTCACACAGGCGGACAGACGGACACTTTATACATAAAAAAAAAAAATTCTGACGTGTACATGAAAATCGCCGATACACGTGTATTTTTATCTTTTCTCCCCTTTCCGAAAAAGTATATTTGGTTCATAGGACAGAACTAAAGCTCGTTTTTGTAACGCAGTGTAAGTAGTTAAGTGTTTACGAAAAAAAAATTGGCTATTAATATTTTTAAGAGATATAAAGCAAAATGTTTTATTTTATTTTATTCTGTTACATTTTATTATATTTTTTTTTACTTCATCTTATTTTACTTCGTTTTATTTTATTTTATTTCATTTTAATTTATTTTACTTTATTTTATTTTATTTCATTTTAATGTATTCATGAAACGAGCTCAAGGCCAAGAATAATAATTTTATTTTACTTTAATTTAATTTATTTTATTTTATTATATGTTACTTTATTTTATTTTATTTTATTATATTTTATTTTGTTTTTTTATTTTATTTTATTTTGTTTTATTTTATTCAATTTAATTTAAATTTACTTTATTTTATTTTATTTTATTCTAGTTTATTTTATATTATTTTATTTTATTTTATTTTATTTTATTTTATTTTATTTTATTTTATTTTATTTTAGTTTATTCTATTTTATTTTATTCTATGTTATTTTATTTTATTTTACTTTATTTTATTCAATTTAATTTAATTTTAGTTTATTTTATTTTATTTCATGTAGTTTTATTGTACTTTATTTTATTTTATTTAATTTTATTTTAATTTATTTTATTTTATTTTATTTTATTTTATATTATTTTGTTTTATTTTATTTTATTTTATTTTATTTTATTTCATTTTATTTTATTTTATATTACTTTATGTTATATTACTTTTTGCAGTGACTTACACTGGCTTTTTGTACTGAGTTTTTTGTCGAGAACACAGCGGTGTCGGCGTTGTACTGGTCAGCACGGCGTATGAGTGATTATTAATGGGAACCAAGCAATTCAATACTCTGCTTTTTCCTAATGGAAACGAATAACAGCAAAAACATAACAAAAAACATATGGTATTTTCTCCTATATGCGGCGGTGGAGTGCATATTAAATAAATTTTTACTATGTGTGTACTCATGATAAGGATTTTGCGTGAGCACGTGCTTTCGCAGCAACCACAGTATGTGTATGTATGTACATTGTTATATAAGTATGCCTAAAGGTATAGCCACGCCTTGCTAAACACGATCTTCTATTTATACAGCGGTTGGCATTTTATGAGCACGTGGCTTGTTTATTCCTCTTTGGTGCTTGTGACTGACTACCTTGGCGGCTTTTGTTGCTGGCACGGCCTGGTAATAAATTTCGCATTCGACAATTTTATGTTTCTATTGCCAGCTGTCAGCTGGCGCTATTGAAGAAGAATTAAAGGGCACTTATTCTAAAACAATAAATATAAGCAGTAGCATTTTATACAATTTCGGCAACATAAAGTCTTACATATACACACATGTACATTAATGTAACACTAACATATATTTTTGTGTGTGTTTGTAGTGAGAAAGAAATGTGCTTGATATTCATAAAATATACGTAGAATGTGGTTTAAGTTAGTATATTTTTTAGAGATTTGCTATCATTTGCATGCATTGTTAATGAAATACATTTCCTCTTTTTTTATTAGGAAAATTGTTAGTATAAAAACTTTAAAATATATTTTTTGCACGCATTTCCTCAGAACATTATAGAGGTTTGGGGTTTTCCTGGCAGCGAGAAAAATTACGTTTTGTAAGAAAAATTACGTTTTGTAGTTCGACTCAAGTAACCTAAAGCGGTTGATTAGTTGAATAAATTGAGATTTCGTGTCGTTCAGTTAGATGTACTTCCATCATTTTTTTTTTATTTAAGATTCACGTGCTCAACTCACACGAAAGTTCACTAAACACCAACAGAAAGTTTTTCAAATTGACGTAAAGATTTTTTGAATATTGTTCTTTGAGAAACCAAGATTTGTTTCTGGTATTGTCATCAGCTTCTAAATAATGGCCAAAGTTTCATGGCACTAGCCCTCCAGGAAATTTTTAAAATCGACCGACGGATAACAGAGTTCTCATGAAAATTTTGATTTTTTGTCCTGGTTGTTGTTGGAATTATGATCAATATCTTTATACCGGAGTCGTAAAATCATTCAAGTTTCAACAGGTTTTGAGAACAGCGATGACATTTTTAGATGGATCAAGTTTCAAGTCGTCTGAACATACCCCACAAGAGGATCACAAATTGGCATTTTCTGTGATTGGTCTGGATAAGTAAGATTTTAATATATCACAGCACCCAGATCGAAGTTGGGCAAAATTTACTTGTTTCTCCATAGGTAGGGTAAGTAGCATAGATAACGTGGCTCCTTAGGTGGTATCTACAAATAATCAATCGATTATTAATGCATATCGTTTATGGCTCGCCTGTACATCGTATATATTGAGACTTTGCCTAATGCGACTGGTTGGTCTACTTCAAACACTTCTCTGCGTTGTCCCATTATTTGGTGAAAAAACTAAACAATTGCAAACCATGTGATAACACAAAAAAAGCCATCTGATATAAATATAGTAACATTTCATTTTATGAGCAATTTGTTTGACATGCTCTAAAAGTTTGCATCCCAAAAGGACGATGGTCAGAGTTAGATCATTGTCTTTCATGTATTTAACTTTTATTCACTTTACATTTCTATTTTGACGAAGTGGTAGAATCAATCGAAAACAGAAGCAACAAACAATGTTATAAAAAGGTGTGTTCAACTACGAATGACAGCAAGTGGTGCCTCTTGGCCACAAATACTTTAAGTTGTATTGGCTAACTTGTGGCCTGTGCGATTGCTGCTGTCACATGTTGCTTCCTTTTCCACGCTGAACGTTGTACACATATACAAATATAATGCTCACCCACTTTAAGCCGACCACTGGAGCAGTGTTTGGTTGATACTTCTTTCTATGGATGTATAGACGATTTCGTCTTTCTTTCTCCTAGGTTTGTCTTATGTACCCTTTGGTGTTCCCACAGAAAGGCTATAGACCATGCAGTGCTGATATATGACCCTTTTTGGCAGTTTGGTCCAACTTTTCGAAACAATACCTTAAGAACTTGAGTGCCTACTTAGAAAAGTTTCCATTACTTTGACTGCTGAATGAGGCCTTTATATACTGTAATCTTCTATTGCAAGTTGAAATGCCAACATATTTCTCCTTGAGTGTACATCTTCAAACAAAGTGCCTTTTCCCTTAAATTTTTTAAGAGATTTCAAATTAAAACTCTTTAATATTTCTTATAACTTCAATGTGCATTTCCTATTAAGAAATTGAGACTGATTTCGAAATCCATAAGTTAAGTTGAATGCACAACGAAAGTGGTGTTGGCGGTTTGTGTGTCTTTATTTTTCATACAAAGAGCTCATGAATCAGTTTGATACAATGAATGAAACAAGAAATTAACTTTCACCAAATTACTGCCGACAAAAGCAAGAAAAACTACCCGACCAGCAACAAAAAATCATTCACCAACAAAGCATCAGCGCATAGAACTAAAATGAAATAAAATAATCTAAAATTAAATAAAATAAGACCGTCCAATCAACATTCAGCTCAACACAAGTAGTTACTGAAGCTGACTGGCGAACCCGTAAAACGATTTTCAGAAAGCGAAAGCAACATAAAATTCGTTATTGCGGGTAAAACGACAAATGTCCTATTTTCCATTTGCTAAGTTAAGTTGTATTTGTTTTATATTTTTTTGGATAGCGTCGTAAATTTCCGTGTTGATTTCTGCCTCTACGACAAACATTCTTACTAATATAAAAGATAAAATACAAATATGTTTGTATGTTTATATGTATGCAACTAAACGAGTACCTTGTTTTAAAGTTAGCCTAGTTGGTTATTCACTAACCGTCACACGGTCATTCAAAAGTTGGCTGTCTGTCCTCTTGAGGGTTTTATCATTTTTATTACATTCCTCAAGAGTCTTTTATATGCAAATAAATTCGGTACTTTTATGATACTGTGCGGCTGATACAAGCATATCTCATACTTAATATATATGTATGCGCTAGGGTACTGAGTAGAATATATTTACTAGCGCACACACATACAATCATACATAGGCTGGCTACATCGCACCTACATTTGGCTTATTAGCATGCCCGAAATACTGTTTCACGTTGTTTTTGTTTTAGCATATTTCGGCTCATTTCAATTTGACCTACAGCCTTGGGCATTGATTTAAAACTTTGATAAAAAAAAACCTTGAGCGCTCCTCCTATTCAAGTATCAACCTCCCTTTCACGGGGTGAATCAAATAGGAATGTATACGTACCCATATTAATTAGGTGATGTAAGCTTTTTTACGGGAACGGTCAATTGGCGGTGGTATGCATTAGAGAAATCCACGCTGAGTTAAAATGAAATTTCCAGGCGTCGGTAAAATTTAGCAACACAAGATCTAAATTTAGATGGTGTCCTATATCCCATTCTGTTTACTTTCTACATCTCGAGAATCCTCCTCCACCATGTGGAGTCTCTATAGTCTCCTACGCTGACAACTGTACGATTATGACTTCAGGCAAGGGCTCCTCCTTTGACGAGCTCTGTATTCGGATCAATTGTTATCTCAGTGATCTTTCCTAATCTCCTACCAAATCGACAGCGACTCTTTTTCCGACGTAGAATGCGCAAATAATGAAAGAGTTAAACCGTTCACGTAGATTTAGTAACTGTGCTTACCGTCAGTAACCCCCGAAGCCTTTAGGAGTGCCGTTTGACAACGGCCTCAACTTCGCCAGTCACGCCCCCGCAATATCCTTTATATATCCATATAAGGCTATGGGCCAACCCATTGTTTACGCTGATCCGATATGGTTGCCCCATCTTGATGACACTAACTAGAGGAAGTTGCATGTCTGCCAAAACAGCGCCCTTAGCACTGCCACGGGATGTCTTCTTATGTCATCTAAGTCTCTCCTCAATCAAGTGTCCAAAATGCTCAATGTTGCGAAACTCCGTCATCCAAACCTTCATCAACTGGATGAAGCTCCGCGTCCTAGAGACATAAGGAAGCATCTCCGTAAGCACTATGATGAGATATGGCAACACATTACCTTGCTGTTTGATCCGCGTAATTGTAGGTGGGCTCTTAAGGACCGCCTTACCGACTCGATAGACAGATCATGCAGATATCTCCCTTTGAACCCCGTAATTGATATCCAACCACTTGAAATTTCTGAGGAGGAACGGAAATAGCTGCGGAGGGAGACTAGGGTCATGCTAGCACAACTTCGTTCTGAATATTGTAATAGATCAAACTCTTACTTATCCACACTTAACCCTACCACACCAAATATTTGCTCTGCTTGTAGTATGTCACCACATAATACTAAGCATGTCATTATATGTTCCATTGAATCTACGCTTCTAACACCAATATCACCCTCCAACCCTGTTGAAACTGCTCGTTTAGTTGTGGAAAGAGTATTAAATACTTTCATTGAAATAAAGTCAGTCGCTTTCTTTTCTTTACCTAGCAAAGCTTATACCTAGCAAAGCTTATACCACAGCGGATAGCACATATTGCAAGATTTTAAAATCAAACAAATGGGTCATAGTAAAATGGGCAGATACTGTATACATCTAAACATTTTCGTATATTTGTCACATTCTACCGTTTGACTTTAGCAAGAGTTTGCTGACAATGGACCATTTTTCGAGCTTTGTGCCCTTTCCCCTTGAATTTTTGAAAAGTCTCTCATGTATAATTTATAAAGCTGCAATGCATTTTATTACTTAGTTTCCCCTTTTTAATTTTAAATCATTCATATTAAAGTAAAGTATCATTTTTCATATTAAAAGTAGAGAATTTTCAACAGGGCGAGAAGAACTTCTTGTGTGTGTATTTATGTGTGTAGCTATTTGCGAAGGTGTGAGGACGATTAGCGTATTTGTGTATTTCATTTGTATAAAGAAGTTGTGACCGAGGTATTTTTAACACGGCGATGTCCTACGAGTTGGCAATTGTCCGCATCTGCATCAGCACCATAAAAATTGGTATACTAGTCAATCTCTGCATCCGCAACAAACCATTTGACATACTGGTCATCATATACATCAATATCATAAAATTCAAGTCTAGTCTGTATATACACCAGAATCACCACTTTATTGAAAATTAGGTCATCGGATATAAAATATATGCCACCAGAGATAAAAATATATCTATCACTATATCAAATAAATGAAACCAATTTCAATAAAAATATAGTCGTTATTCACAGCAATTTCACTCCTTTCATGATTGAATTTTATGATTGATTTCACAGACATAAATCTTTAAGTTTTTTTAAAACATTTTATTAAAAATTTTAAAATTTAAGTATTAATTTCAGATAGAATCTAATTCATACTTGTAAAAATATCTCTACATAAAATTAAGAAAATTCAAGGAAGATTAGCTTTTTATGGTGAAAATTTTAAGTTCTGAGTTCTTTGCAAATAAGCATTCAGATAACTCGCTTATAGGATTCTAGTACATAATGTGCAAGTTATTAAAAACAAAATTTTTTAAAAAGTGCTATTTTAACCACCTTGTTATTGTATATGCCTCTGCTCGCCAATTTCGTTGTTGCAGCTTTTAAACAATTCCGTTGGAGATTCATTGTTATTTTATTTATGAAAACTACATTTCACAATCACAATAAATCAACCCTGAAAAATAACACCAATTCTATATTTCTTTTGTGAATTTTTTGAAAACTTTTTTATCACAAAAAGGTTGCTTAAATTATTCCAAAAAGAAATGTTACTTACTTACACAATTGATTTGACAAATGATCGTTTCGTTTTCACTTTTCTTCGTGGTTTATTTGAACATTTCTTATTCGTTGTTCTGCGCCGTTATTGCAGTAGCGACGTCGCGAAAATAAGGGTGCTTTTGTTGACATGCACGTACGTACATGATCTGCAACCCAAATGTTCTATTTAAACCACGAAATTCTCAAAAGGATTATGATTTTACTACCAGAACTATTATTTACAAGAAAGTTTTATATTTAATTTAATTAAATGATTATTTAAAAAGTCAGAATATTAGTTGAATAGAAAATTAAAAAGTAGGACGGCGTTGTTAACTGAACGGTTGCGGCACGAATACTGAATTCTTTTCTTTTGGCTCGTGGACGCATGTATTGACAATTTTAGAGGGTTGCTGCTGCGTATGATAGCGGAAACGTCGCAGTCGCTCAAACTGGTATGAATATTCCCACGAAATTCTAGTTAGTGAACTAGAATGTTTACTAACCAGTTTGGCAGTTGACTCAGAACAACAGTACAGTCGCATTTAACAGTACAAAAGCTAATTTCATTATAATCAATATTATTTGCACCAAAAAATGTATAGTCTATATTCACCAATTTTGTTTTGAGTGTTGAAATTGAAAACATTTTTTGTGTGTAGCGTGTAACTCCGCTTAATTCTCCAAGCAATACACTTCTCCTCTATCCAACTTGCGTACCCACACAACCTCTGTAATATGACGTAATAATAAAGATATCTTTTAACGCTAAAGCGCAATCCATAAATACATCTCTATTTCCTCAATCATACAGCTGAAAATTTTCTAATATTAAGAAAACCAATCTAAGTAAGCGAAAGCGAATTTCCTTACAGTTCAATAATCATAAATGAAAAGCCTGCAATTTTATTATTAAAAGAAAATTCAATAATACAAATTTCGCAATAAACTAAACGCAAAACGATTTCAATTTCCAATCAGTAAACGCTTATTTTTTCATTGCACTTCCACCACTTCTACTCTCGTAGTACCTTCGTATCACAAACACACACACCCTTGCAAAATAGTGGATACCCCTAACTTTCACTTTCACTTTTTCTTGCTTGATTCTGCCCTACCGTTTATCAAGTTATTTGATGTAATCTAACAAAGCGCAAACGAAAAGATCAAAAAGTTTGACACCCTTCTGAGCAGGCGGAAAAAATCTAAAAAGAAAAACCTAATAAAAACGAAATTTCGGCACCAACTTTTTAGCTAAAGTCATATTACTAATAAGAAGGAAGTCAAAATACGTTTGAAATTCAAAAAAAAAAATTGTAGCATAAATATAGGCTGAGAAAGCACGCACTTGTGCAAATATAAACACAAACGCAATAAGCAAACAAGCAAAACGGTAAACAGATAGAAAGTCACACAAACAAACAAAAGCAAGCTGTAGTGCGAACGACCCCTTACGGGTAGCGAGCATGAGGAATACGACCATGCACGACTCCAAAGCAATCATTTCAAACAATTTAGCACTGAATGAATGCACACATGGAACGCTTGAGGATAAATATTTTTATGAAAATAACAAATCAATGTGTAAATCAAACAATCTTTGATGAGCTGCAAGTTGTGTAGTTGAGTAGAGAAAGTGCGTAGAGGGAGTGAGAAAAACCCAGCGGGTGCTGTAGAAAATTAAATTGCCAGTCAACGTTATTCTAAGTATCCACAGTTAAATTTTTTTATTTCGAAGGGTACTTGCTTGAGTACAAAAAGAAAAATATTTCCTTCTGAGTTTAGTTTCTCTTCATATTATTTTTGGCATGTTATGTCTAACCCGGAGTAAAAATATCCATGCTCCAATTCTCGTAGTTGTAACTTGAGATATTTTATAAAGAGATTACTGCAGGCATAGTTACTACATCATTTTTTCTATATAAATGCTGTTCTTTATAAATAGTTTTTGTGTCATATAAAATTATATATTGGTCTGTCCATGTCAAATCGTCGCGTAGCTGGAATCGACCCCTTCCAATTTAAAAAAAATTTGGTGAAGAGTATCCTTTCATCATAAAACGAAGTTCTGGCAAAGGAAAAAGTGAAAAAAAAAAATGTTTTTTCAAAAGTTATGCAAATTCTAAATTAATTTTTTTTCGTGTATTTCGATATTTCAGAAACTACTGAAGCTAAAAAAAACTTTGGCACTAGAGAAAAAAAATTATAAATTCTAATTTTAATTAAAGTTCGCCATTAAATTTTGGCTTTGAAGTTTTTTGTATTATACCTCTGATATATCTTAAAATATCCTGTTTTTTGTTTTTTTTTTCTTAAATACGAATTTTGATTTTTTTTTAAATTTTTTTCTTAATTTTTATAACTCTCAACACAATTTTGATCACTGAAAAAAAAATTTTTTTTTTCTATTCATGCAGTAACATTTAGTAATTAATTAAATTACTAAAAAAACAAAAATAATTTTCTAAAATAAAAATTGTGTCATGGATAATACGGAAATTTTTTTTTAAATACTTCAAAACATCTGAAATAAGGCGAAAGCTTAGATAAATGCCGTGATAAAAAGATGTATATAAATAAAACAATTCGAGAATCCAAAATACAAAAAATCCGATATAAATCGATTAAAATTTTAGAAACTCTTAAAAGTAAGCAACGTCAATTTAAACTGAAAGAATTAATATCCAAAAGAGTTTTCCATACACATGGAGCACAATTATTATATTTAAAATAATGATGAAAAATAATAGCATAAATATATGCTAAAACAGAAAATTAATCAAATAAATTTGTATACGGAATATACAAAATTAATTCAAATGAGTCAAGAGCGACACATAATTTTCGATATAAATCGATATATTTCTATCGACAAATTAAAATAATTGATAAAACGAGAATAAATCGAAATGCACTATTACAAATATCAGAAATCATTTTCAACAACTTCAATGCTTAAATTGCTTCATAAAACAGAAAATCCTATTTCAAATTAATTTCCGATATACGAGTATAAGCTACTTAGGGGAGCATAAAACTTTACCAGCTGACATTACATTTTAATAAGGCAATTGTTTATTTTTTTTTATTGATTGAAATATCATTTAATATCACTTAGGCATGGGCTGCATTTCGGTGTCATTTACGCATTCAATATTTACGGCTTCGTTCGGCTGAGTGATTCGTGGAATTGTTAAATTGGCTATTGATTTGGAAATAATAAAGAGGCTTTGACATATTTTACAAACAAAAAATGTCAAAGTGGATTGCAATATCTATTTAAATGGGCGAAACTTACAAGACAATGAAATGGAAAATCTTTTTATTTTTGTTTGAATCTCAAAGTTAATATTCATTCGAGCATAATAAGAATGAAAATTTTTTTTTCTTGCACAAAGCTTAAATATTAAGTAAGATTACACTGTGTCAATAGAAGTAAATGTCAGTATGTTGTTGCTGTTGTTGTAGCATCAGTATTCCTGTATGGCTGACACGACCATTAAAATAATCATCAGCGAAATATGATGTTTGAATAGGATTCAAACTATATGCTATTGATGCTAACTGAGGTTCTTCACAGAGAATTTCTTCTTAGATATTTAAGATTATAATGCTATACTTAACAATCTCGGCAAAAGCTCTGACTTTTCTGGTCTTGGTAAAGCGGCCAATTAAGTAAATCTTTGCAGTTGAGTTTTGATATTCAGGTTACAGTCGACAAGTACAAATTTTACACTTTTTGGGTACCAGCGTTAACTGCAAAAATAATGTCAGCCTACAAATTCGAAATAAAATCACTCTAGTAAGCCATTGTATATCAAAACAAGTGTTCTATGATATCTGTCAAATTTGCACATCAATGTGGACGTTTTTGAGTCACTTCAATTTGGTAGAGCAACCGGTGCAAAGTAGAATTCTGTCTTTTAACTAATTATAGATTAATATGCAGGATGAGAGCAATATAAGAATATAAAAAACATGTGACCAAGTCTCTTCGATAATTTGACGTCTATTCTTTGGATAGCACACGTGATATGGTAGACAGTGTAATAGGCAACGGTCATGTCTTAGCTACAATGGTACAATTTTGCGAAAAGCAGGAACGATTAACCTCTGGATTTAGTTGATGTTTTCTTGGAGCGATAGCTGGTTAGCGTAGAGCTTTTAATGACAGAAATATATTGGCAGATCTGCAACAACTGATTGCGCCCTAGTTACAATGGTTTTTACGCTATGCTAGAGTTTTAGTCTCATAACTTTTGTATGGTATCACTTCATTTTACATATTTTGAAAAAGAACTGTCGAATAAGGTAACGTAGTAATATGAGCACAAGCATTAAACTTTCAGATGTAAGTAAAAATGCAAAATGTAGCAAAAAAAAATGACAAAAAATTGTTTGAAAGTATTAATTAAATTAATACAAAAAGGTTTCTTAATTGAACACAGAAACTTGGTTAACCACAATAACCAAATAATCTTTGTAAACTGAACATACATATATATTGGCATATGCAATGATAATCAGGATGAACACATACCTATATACACAAATACGTAAAAAGGACCACTCTATTAGTTTGTTGTTTTAGTGACAACTCTACAGGAAGCTCAGTAGCTAGGAAAACAACTTCTCTCTTATGGGCCAAATAAGAGCTAGCTAGTACGATAGTAACTAGATTTTCAGTTATTGAAACTTGGCAGTTGAGTAACCAACATAAGGCGTTTTTAATAGAAATGCCAAGAATTCTATGCTGGTTCGGAACTGTCTCTAACGGGAGTCGAAACGAACTAGATCCAATGTGTTTATTTTATTATTTGAGCAGATGTCAGACACAACAGTAAAAGGTTTTATTTACAGTGTTTGATAATAGGAGATAAAACATAGTAAATATAAATACGATTTAATACTAAGAAACTAAGAAAATAACATTAAGAAAGAAAAATAAAGACATAAAAAGATGTAGAAAGATGGAAGGATATTAAATTTGTTTAGCAAAGCCACACCATACCTCTCTTTTGAAATGCAATATTCCCTTGGTACTTCTGATCTCAACAGGTAGCACGTTTCAAAGATGAGCTAAGGAAAAAAAATTGACGCTCCGACGCTGAAATTCATGTGCAACATTTGTGTGGAGTGCGTTGATCTTGTAAGTTTTAGTCGTTCATTGAGATTTATAAGTTCCTTACTTAACAAAATTATATGCAGAGTACATGTCTTCAAGGCATATTCGGAGATGCGGTCGTATCGGTCAATGTCGTAAATATAGCGTGCAATATTATTATACCCAACATTAAGTTTACCTACTACAAACACTGTCACATTTTGCATAAAGCTCGCACCCGTATAACAAAGCTGGTATCAAGTATAACTTTGCTAAGAGCAGTCGCATTTTGACTCGTGTGAAATTCTGAGTAGTCCATAGCACTCTCAGTATTCCATAAACTTTGACTACTGTGGTAAAAATGTGATTGTTCCACGTCAATGTTCTGCTAAAAATCACACCAAGGTTTATGACGGTATTTAAAAATGTTATCACAGTGTTGTTTGGAGGTCCTTTGGGTTATTGGTCAAGGTCGTATTTTTTTTTTTTAATAGCAATGCACTACGATTTACTGGGGTTTAAAAACTAGACCAATCTTTTAAGAGACATAAATCAGCGTTCAGTTTGCATATGCAAATTTCAATCGAAGCGAATGTAATAGTGCACTTTGCTGTATTGAAGAATAATTGGTATGTATTTTATATATAACACGAACAGTTACGGGCAAGTATAGATCCTTGGGGAACAACTTTAGTTACAGGCAATAGGTTAGACATAGAACTACCTACACCGAAAGTTTGGGATCTTTAATCTCTCTCTCTATGGCGCGATATACAACAGGTATATCATCATAAACCTCCTAAGAGATTTTTGCGCCAAGCTTCTCTTCCAATTTGTGGTGTAAAGATTTGAATTTTCCCTACAAATTGGTGGGACCTACGGCATCTACAAAGGAGACGAATTTTTGCTGAGAAGCCTGTCATGGCAGAAATACACTCGGAGAGTTTGCCAAACCACTGCCGAGGGGCGACCCCTTTTTGAAAAACTTTTTTCAAATCACTTTTGATGTTACCTGTACCAGGGCTCGAATCATGGACCTTCGGTGTGGTAGGCCGGCAACACTACCTCCACACCACGGCCAACGCGGAATATTGCTGACTATTTATTTGGCCAATAATCGGTCGGGGCCAAACGGTTACTGTGAATGGTGAGCGCTACAGAGCAATGATCAACAAGTTCTTTTTGCCGCAACTTGATGACTTGGGATTGGAAAACATGTGGTTCCAACAAGACGGTGCAACAGCACACACTGCACGTGCCACAACTGATATGCTGAACATCGGAAGCTTACTTTTGCGCCACCTTGCATAAATAAGTAAGTATGTACTGAGTACGTGTTAACTTAATTTACTTATCACCACGGCGGGATCTTTAATCAGATATGTTTAAATTAGATTTCCAGCTGGGTATGGTCGACCAAGTCGAACGACTTTGAGCGAACTAAGAGAGTAAGAAAGGTAACATGTTCCATGTTCTGCCTTATATCATTCGAGGCATTTAATGGTGCAGAGATGCAGACCGGTATGAAGTAATCAAGGAGTTGCTATTAACGAAAAAGTTTATCTGCTGATTCACTATATGTTTGAACACTTTCGATAGAAAAGGCAAAATAGCAATAGGTCTAAAATCACCATTATGTTTTTGAATAGGAACAATATCAGCCTCTTTTCAACATTTCGGGAAGATTGCTGTGTTTAAAACTTTATTGAAAGAGTAGGTGTGGTATGTTAGAATTTTTTAGAATATGGTAATAAACCTCGGATAAACGACATCAAGGACAACGGCATGTGGTTTAATTGAGAGTATAGATTGTACAAGGTCACAGCCATCAACACTATGGAAAACAAGTCCAGGAAAATAAAAATTAGATCTTGAATTATAGCTGAGTAAAAGGCAAGTTAACAAACTCTCGCTTTAACTCCCGTATGTCAATATATTTTCTTCTTCTTTAAATGGTCAGTGGTGGTCTCCCTCGTCCTCTGGTTCCACCGGCGGGTGCCGATAAGAATACCTTCTGGGCTGGTCGATGGTAGATTTACCAGGTCTGAAGCCACACTGATAAGGTCCAATCAGTCTGTTCACATCAGGCTTCAGTCTTTCGCACAATACGCTTGATAGGACCTTATATGCGATATTCAAAATTCTGATTCCGTGATAGTTTGCGCAGTTTGCAGGATCGCCCTTCTTGTGGATTGGGCAGAGAACACTTAGATTACAATCTTCAGGCATGCATTCATCCGACCGTATTCTGCACAGAAGCTGATGCATGCGCCTTACCAGCTCCTCGCCTCCGTGTTTGAATAGCTCAGCAGGCAAACCATCAGCGCCAGCTGCCTTATTATTTTTCAATCGGGTTATTGCTATTCGCACCTCATTATAGTCGGGTTGTGGAACGTCAATTCCATCATCTTCGATTGTGGGCTCGGGTTCGGCATCTTCTCTGGTTTCTTGCTCAGTTTCTCCGTTTAAAAGGGCAGAGAAGTGATCCCTCCATATTCTGAGTGCGGGTGTTAGGTGGTTACCCAGAGGATACTTGAGCGCAAAGCCCGGAAGTAGTGAGCTGCTTGAACCGCATGCAAGAGAATCGCTCTGGCCATTCCCAAGTGAATGGCGATCAGAAAATTTCCCCACTTGCGTGGACTTCTGCAAACGGCCCCATCCTTCAATATATTTAGGTGTTACCTTATCTTTGTTAGTAATTCTTATGTTACGAATTTGTCTCCAAGTTTGCTGTGAGCCAATAGAAGTACTTAACAAGTACTCATAATATCGCTGTTTATGAGACTTAATGGCTTTTATAACGTCCCTTCTCAAAATTTTGTAGTTAGTGAACGAACTTTCGGATTTTGATTTTTTCCACGCCGAGTACGCGCTATTAATGGATTGTTTTATAGGTATCGCATAACGGATATGACAAATAGTAAAATTTATAACTAAATGTTAAAGAAATAAAAAATGCGATCTTGTAGAGTTTTTAATTTCGAGAACAATGATATTGGAATATCAGGAACGAAAAGATTACAAAAATTGTCAAGTGGCTAGAAAACACTATATCAACTTTTTTTGCAAAATTCAAAGATAGGCATTTGTTTGTACTGTCAATAGGCATTAAATAATACCATTATTGATGATCAAAAATAGATCTTTTCTATGATCCGGTTTAAAAACTTTTATATATAGAATGGTTAATGCAGCGGGTAAAGTGCCCACCGCCTAGAACAGCGCCATATTAAGTTCGTCAGTTGCTTGCATTTAAGAGAGTTTATGGACGAACTTTTAGTTGTACCAAATACACTAAAAGCACAACAGTTCAGAATTTGAGATTTTTCCTAAAGGCAAAGAAAATTCATTTGCACCTTTTGTTAGTTTTGACGTCATATAACACATTCAAAATAATAAGTAGCATAGAATGCAGAAGTTTACTTCCGCCCACATGTAAAAGCATTGAAGTACTTGAAACCTAGTCGTGCATTACCGATGCTTCATAATTTATTCATGTATATGTTGCCGTGAAGTAATGTATGATTGGATGTGCTAATATTGCTAAGTTTATGTAGTGATTGGGAGCATGTATGGGGTTGGTATACAAACTCTTCTAACATTGGTCGATAAGTAGACAAGATATCAGCATGCAGATATTGTCCTTTGGGCCTGTACTTTCGTAGTTTCAAGCTATAATGCACAGAGTAATTAACGAACAAACAAACACTATTTCTGACGCAATATTGGAACCGCTAAAACTAATTTACAGAGGACCAAACAACACCGGAGGTACAATAACAAAACGAGTAACAATAAACGAGCACACACACAAAACAAATCAGAAAAAAAAATCACTGACTTCTACATGACTAACGAGCGTCAAAACCCACCCTT
This sequence comes from Merzomyia westermanni, assembly GCA_949987695.1. Classification (NCBI taxonomy): domain Eukaryota; kingdom Metazoa; phylum Arthropoda; class Insecta; order Diptera; family Tephritidae; genus Merzomyia; species Merzomyia westermanni. The sequence continues at coordinate 26,725,285 of OX465291.1, forward strand.
AAATATACACTTAACATTACCTAACCTAACATCCTCAAACTAATTACCTGATCTAAAACCACAACTAATGACTTCTACATGACTAACGAGCGTCAAAACCAACCCTTAAGTATACACTTAACATTACCTGACCTAACATCCTCAAACTAATTATCTGATATAACACCACAACTAATAAACTACCGTTAAAAACAACCCTCATTGCAGGTACCCGTTCGGATACGTTCGTAAGTCAAGACTCATATACACGAATACTAACACTAATTGATACAGCATCCAGACTATAAATACATGACAACGGATAGACACAGATCAGAACGAAATCAAGCACTGAAGATGGCGGTTCGCCGAAACCGGTTTGTTACAAAACCAAAATTGACAAGAGGTGACGAAAATTCGTTCCAATATAAATTCAGGAAGACAGAGTATTTTAGTTTACCTAGAGGTAAAATCAAAATAGACAAAGATTGTAAAAAATTCGAGGAGTTAATTGAGATATGTTCGTATATCTTTTTTCTTAAAAACTGCTTATCCTTTTTAAATAAAAAGAAACGATTTCGGGACGTTACGGCCTAGTTTTGGTTACATTTTAAATGAGTGTGGTATAATTTTGGGATAATTGGGTACCATTACGTAACTGGTTTAGGGATCATCTCTTTCAACTCCTGAAAAAGTAAAAAAATAATTCAGAAATAGTGCAATAAACGTCCTGGAATGATACCGAAAACAATACCTCCAAACGATACATTTTTAAAGGCGTTATCAAATATTGCAAATTTGACAGAATATATTTTTTAATAGTTAGATAAAGGAAAAAAATATAAAATATATTTTTTATAGAGTGTTAAATTTTCTATGTAGATATCTCAAACTCATTTGATCATATTGATTTTTGAGTGGGCTAAAAAAGGTTGAACAAAATTGTATGTGCTTCAGAAATTGGTTGACTTTTGACCTTGAATAACTTTGTAAAGGTCACATTAGTGGAAAAAGTTTACAATATCTTTTTTGAAGAACGTTCAGTTCCCTGCTAATATTCATCAATAAATTTGACTGAACGAACGAGTGATAAGATATAACCATTTTCATAGAAGCCTAAAACTGTGATGAGTTGGTCCTTCCTAGTATACTAGAAACTCGATTTCAATTAAAAATCGATTTTGGCACACCCTTATACATTTACTCATAGCTGAATATGTATGTTTATACTTCCGTTTCTCTCATACGTGCAATTGTTAATATACAAACTTTCCTGCAGATTAAGCTGAACATTTTCTAAACAGTAATTCAATTTTGCGAAATCAATGATAAGGTTTTATTACAGTAGCAAAAGTAATCATAGATTTCTAAATAAGCTTCAAGTTATGCAATAATATATGCTCTTTAAGCTTGAGCTTACTATTAGTAAAATACTGCTCAACTAAGAATTTTTGTATTTAAAGCAAACAGTGAATTTTGATAATACTTACTTTATATATGTATGTATATTTGTACATATTTGATAATTTAATTTTCATATTGATTTATGAATTCCGAATTAAATTAACTCAGAATAAGCTGGTTTGCTTTTAGAGCCACAAATAATTTGCTTTGATATCGAATACAGTGACCTAATTCTATGCCAGACAAGTACTTATACAGGGTCGCGCAAAAGTAATCCTCCTATCAGAAAATGCTATAAATTTTGCCATTGGCCCCTAAAGTCAGTTCTGTTTTGACATTTGTGTAGTAAACACATGCGAAATACACGTTAATAAACAATGTTACGCTACACTGCTCCAGAACGCGGAATATTCTTTTCTTTTTATGGCGCGATATACAACAGGTATATCATCATAAACCTCCTAAGAGATTTTTGCGCCAAGCTTCTCTTCCAATTTGTGGTGTGCCGATTTGAATTTTCCCTACAAATTGGTGGGACCTACAGTTTTTTGCCGACTCCGAACGGCATCTACCAAGGAGACGAATTTTTGCTGAGAAGCATGTCATGGCAGAAATACACTCGGAGAGTTTGCCAAACCACTGCCGAGGGGCGACCCCGTTTTGAAAAACTTTTTTTCAAATCACTTTTGATGTTACCTGTACCAGGGCTCGAACCATGGACCTTCGGTGTGGTAGGCCGGCAACACTACCTCCACACCACGGCCAACGCGGAATATTGCTGACTATTTATTTGGCCAATAATCGGTCGGGGCCAAACGGTTACTGTGAATGGTGAGCGCTACAGAGCAATGATCAACGAGTTCTTTTTGCCGCAACTTGATGAATTGGGATTGGAAAACATGTGGTTCCAACAAGACGGTGCAACAGCACACACTGCACGTGCCACAACTGATATGCTGAACATCGGAAGCTTACTTTTGCGCCACCTTGCATAAATAAGTAAGTATGTACTGAGTACGTGTTAACTTAATTTACTTATAGTTTCAGTGTGCAAAGTTTTGCAAATTATCACTCCAACTTTGCTTTCCTTCTTTAATATGATTCTTTGTGTTTTTGCTACTCAGTGAGAAGTTCTTAATCTAAGCTATCTACAACTACCTGTGTTGACTGCAAGCATTTTCGTAAATATTACATAGAACAGCATGAGTAAGGCATACATTAAAGGTTCTGAGTTATTAATTTCTAATCCATCTTAATAAACAAAAAAGAAATTTAATCAGCATACGTCTACTTACCCTGCAAAAACAGGTGATTAGTCTAGGATGGGTCCGGGATGAGTCGACTAATGCCAGCTCTGACACTTTGTATGTACTGGACTGTTCAGATTTTTTTGAGCATGTCCTATAGAGAGACCAAATGTACACATTTATACTCGAACGGGTGCGAAAGGGCTAATCCACTTTCTACCTAAACGGGTACTCTGAACTCCTATAAGTATGCTACAAAAAACAAAATTGCTTACACCCCTACGAGTATGCTGTACAAATCAAAATTAACTTATCTATATTGAATTATAGCCAACTGCAGGCTAAAGGGATTAATCGTGGTTCACACTCATTAGAGAGTAATACCACAATTTTTGCATGGTAAACATGGGTCTTTGTAAGTATGCATGCCGTGCTTCATTAATTAAATTTTGCTTCTCTTTTCTTACAGCTTAAATTTTTGTAAAACTTTTGTTTTTGAGAATCAACAAATCTCTTTTTATAAGAAATAACTCAGTATCGGTACGAAATTTAAAGTAACAAATATATCTCTGAGCCAAAAATCAAGAATAACTAAAATTTGGAGAGAACAAAGTTGAGTTATTATAAGATTCAAATGATATGTAAACAAAATTTCATAGGTTTTACTCGAAGGCTGAGTTAAAGCTTATTTTCGGCTTGCTTCAATTACGTTACTTCAAAAATTTTAATATTTTTTTGCACAAAGAACCAAGCCAACTTCAGTTTCGCAGATAGAGAATTTTCAACGATAAATATAAGTTGGAAGGCAAATACGAACAAAGAACTGGTACGCTGGCGAAGAATGGCTAGCTGCAATAAAAAGAAAGGACAGTGAGTGTGTGTGAATACTGCAGCAAATTGAATGCGAGGCGACTTTTCCGGGTGAAAATGGAGAGAAAAAAAGCGACAAACCGGAGATCATAAGCTGCCAGCCAAAGGAAATAACGTTCGAAAGTTCTAACAAAAATGCGGCATCTGACTGAAGGTTTCAAGCTCGGGGAAAACTGCTGTAAAAATGAAAATAGCGACTTGGTAGGCGGTTTCCGAAAGAGTACTAATATTATGGAAGAACCATCACTTCTTTTCCTTTTGAACCCGAGATGTTGAACGAATCTAGAGAAGATTACAAACTCGCCACACAATCGAAGATGATGGAATTGATGTTCCACAACACGACTATATGGAGGTGCGAATAACAACGTCGCAATTCAAAAACAAAACATCAGCGTGCTCTGATGGCTTGTCTGCTGAGCTGTTCAAAGACGGCGGCGTGGAGCTGGTAAAGCGCATGCACCAGCTTATATGCAAAATATGGTCGCCGGAATGCATGCCTGAAAGTTGGAATTTAAGGCAGTTGGTGCAAAACCATCGCGTTCTATCAAACGTATTGTGCGAAACATTAAAGTCTTACGTGAACCGACTGATTGGACCTTATAAGATCTCTAACGCCAAATCATGAAAAAAACCCGTGAGAAAGGAATTGATAATTAAGACTCAGCGAATAGTTTCGAAGAGTTTGAAGTACAATTTGAGGTCTCTGAAGTGCACTTGGAAAAGGTGGAGAATCTCAATAGTTGGTTCAGGGGCCATATTAATAGATCGGGGCTCTTGATTTTTTTCGAACTTGACTTCTTGGAAGCCACCTTAGCAGGCTAAATCAAAAAAGTTCAAGCATTTGAGGTGAAGGAACATTCCGAATTGGAATTTTATCCTATTAAATGAAGTATAAGCTATTTATTTAATAACTTTCAGTAGCATTGTAAAATCCTGTTCCGGAAATATATTTATTCGTGCACATTTAGCATACATACTGGGCCAATCTAGACGACTCGTACCACCATGAATTCGATATCTTGCCGTTAGTACAACAACATTAATATCACAAGTACCACGTTTGCTTATTACAATTCACAAAAATATATACTAAGATTTTATTAAATTTCTAAAAATTCAAATTAAAGTTGAAGTGAGACATCCGCATATTTGTTAAACTTTTAACCACTTTTCATTATTTTGCATTATTCTGCCTTCCGCTGTTTCCAATCAAGAAGCAAAAAATAAATAAAAGGACCAGAATATAAAAAGCGGTGTAGCAAAAGTTTAACAAAACGGAAAATGAAAGTTAAGTGAAAAACTTTGGTAAAATGTTATGCTTTGCAAATTTAAATAAAAATTAAGTAAATTAAATTTTCTGTAAATACGAGCGCTCTTTTACACGCCCACACAACTCAACGTTTAACCAATTACTTCGGTAAGAAAACAACAATCAAAAAGCAGCACGAAAAAAAATAATTTTTTGTATAGCAAACAGAAATAGCTGAAGTCGCTGGATCTCAAGAAGTAATTTAAACGAAAAACAAAAAAAAAAACAACAACTGATGAAAGTAAAAAAACAAATATGAGAAGATTTCACTCGCACAACTATCTGAGCAGAAACCAAGCGAAAAAATGACAAAAAAGGAAAAACAAATTTTAGATAAAAAAATAAATTAAATAAAATTAAATGAAAAGGAACAAATGCGATAGCAGAATCGCAAGAAAAGCAAAGTAAAGTAAATTTTGAAGGCACAAAAAACCCCCTTAAGTTGAAATCAAAAGAAAAAAATGATGTTTCTGTACAAATTGAGATGCTAAAAGTAAAACCTATAAAATTAAACAAGCCAAAGCATATGATCAAAGTCTGTGATAAGTTTGCTTTTCTGTTTCTAAGCAGAAATAAGGAACCAGATAAAAGCAAACACGCAAATAAACATACCCAGCTAAGCTTATATTTGTTATATTTGTGGCAATAAGCGCAAAGAGCCAAACTCAAGATTAGTCGAAAATGAGATAGTATCAGCATTGTATTCTCCGCGCTAATGTCTACAAACACGCAAAATTTTCATGACTTTTGCTTAAAAATTTTGGATTTTATAACAAAAAAATAAATTTCAATTCCATACATTTATACTACAATTTCAACTTTGAAAGCGCTCTACTGAAACATTCAAAAAAATTACTTTGGTAGTTTTCCCTTATTGCCACTGATATTATGCCTTTTGTCAAATTTGACTCACTCTTTGTTTTGTGTTATTTGATCTGATGAGTTGCCATGGCGTATGAGTAACGTAATTTCAATAAGATGAATAATATAGCACGTTGATATCGCTTTTATTCTCTAGAAAAAGGCAATGATATCCACATGTATTTTTAATATAAAATTTTTTAGTTTTTGTTGTAAATAGTAGGGTGGGTTGCAAAAAAATTTATTTGTTTTCGTTTCAAAAGAAAAGATAATTTTAAAATAATTTATTTGCTTAAACTTAAATATTGGCATTGTATAAATATTACCTGCCCTCAACACAAAGCAATAAGCACAGTTGGCAAATTTTTTTCAAAAGGCTATGACAGAAGTCGGATTTGCAGATAGGTACAATAAGTGCTGCCATGAGCAGTAATTGACGGAACAGAAGTGACCAACATTGTAAAAAGGTGCACATACAACCCATGGTTAAGCTTTCTTCTCATAAATATACATGGATTAGATGTTTCTAAATTTATTATATTAAATTGATTGCTTGGTTCGTTTCACATGTCATAAAGGGTACTGGTAACTGTGCGTTTATGTACAGTCAACTAGATGAGTCCACAAGGTGTTACGTCAGGATTCCCTGCAAAATACGTTAACTCTCTTAGGGAGGCTCCCAACTAGGGGCTTAGATATTTTGGAAGTAGTAACTACGAACTTCTCTATTCATTAACAATTTTTTATAAATGTGCTCGCAAATCAAAGCTAAGATAATCGAAAACGGAGTCCTTTTGGACTGTTTTGTTTATTTAAAAGAAAGTAGAATACATTTTCTTTTTCATCAGTCTCAACTGCCGATAACGCACTGTTGCTGGCCCTCACTTGCAGTCCTCGAATTCGACCATTTTCAGCTTGTATGTCAAGACCGACTACAAAAAACTAAAAAAGAAATTTAAATAAATATTTGGTGTGATATAACTCCAAACATATTAAGTGAAGAGAGAGCTCGCTAGCAAATGCAAACAAATGTTTATTTTGAAGGGTTGCCGACCACTGCCGAGGGGCGACCCTGTTTTGAAACGTCTTTTTCCTAAAATTGTTGATTTTATCTGTCCCGTCACCCTGGGATCTTCAATGTAGTAAGCCAGCAACACTAAAATATCGTAAAAAAATACGTAAATGCTCCCATGGGGTGCTTTGTAATGCTACCAACCGATAGTTATTCGTAGCGATCCTTAAAGGGAGTGCTGACGGAGTCAATTTCACGGTCCGTACTTGGTTGGTTAGGTGGTAGTGAACCCTCACTAAAAGCTATGGCTAATCACTTCATTCCCACAACAGCCGGTTCTATCGTACCGGAATGACGCCAGTTTTTTGGGCCACAATTGATCCCAAATATCCCCATATAGGCCCATAATGGAATAGTTGGGATAACTCGATTTTAATTTCTGTAGCCTACTTTTAGGTGTTGAAAGAAAACTTGTGCGACCGTACCCGTATGGGAACAAAGGGAATCTTTCCGACACTATCCTTTTGCGCATGAAAAAGTAAAATTAGTCTCTTCATAGGACATGTTCAAACAAAAGGGATCACTTCAACCCATACAAAGAGATCAAAACTGGCATTGATCACATGCTCTTTTGCGACTTATACCGGATACATCCTAGACTAATCGCATTTTTTGCAGGGGAATAGCATATTTATAAAATTTGTATAGAAAATAAAAAGTGAAAATAAAAGTATGCAATCTTACAAACCTAACTCCTACAAAGAGAAGCAATTTCACCATGTTCAGAACAAAATTACCTAGTTTTGTGTCTACTTTTTTTTGCGTCACTGTTTATCCAGTTTCTTATCCGTTGGAGGTTGGCAGTGTAATCGTAATTCTGCAAAAAAATGAAATAAGTCTTATATCAATCAGGGCTGAGTAGGACAGTAGCATGCCACGAATGGCAGTTTTGATCTCTTTACGAGTATATGGGTTAAACTAATCCCTTTTTTAGCATGAAGAGACAAATTGTATTCTTTTCTGTCTAAACGCGTACTTTCGCAAAGGTAATTTTTGTTCCCCTAAATGTATGGACGAATATTTAAACTTTTTACACCCATAAGTATTCTACAAAATCCACTCTCTTTAGTGATTAGTTACACGACTTTTTCCAAAGTAGTGAATAGCCCATATACATATGTACAGGGTGGCACAAAAGTAATCCTCCTATCAGAAAATGCTATAAATTTTGCGATTGGCCCCTAAAGTCAGTTCTGTTTTGACATTTGTGTAGTAAGCACATGCGAAATACACGTTAATAAACAATGTTACGCTACACTGCTCCAGAACGCGGAATATTGCTGACTATTTATTTGACCAATAATCGGTCGGGGCCAAACGGTTACTGTGAATGGTGAGCGCTACAGAGCAATGATCAACGAGTTCTTTTTGCCGCAACTTGATGAATTGGGATTGGAAAACATGTGGTTCCAACAAGACGGTGCAACAGCACACACTGCACGTGCCACAACCGATATGCTGAACATCGGAAGCTTACTTTTGCGCCACCTTGTATTTGTGAACTATGTCAATTACGATGTCGTATCAACAAATCATTGCATCGCGTTACATTTATTATGACCATTTTTGAGGAACATTCTCAACAGCCCACTTCACATAAATACCCAAGGTTGTGTTTTACGACTTTTATGTATCTTTTCAGCTTTTCAGATCCCTAACTAGATATAAAGCTTAATATTAATTTTTTTTATGTCAGTGAGGATATCGCGCAATTGAAACTCAATTTAAGCGTCTGTTACAATGCAATTTTCTGTGTTTTATGGGGGGTTAAATGTTTTGTTTTGGCATTTTAATGGCTTCCAAATAGCGTACCATAAATTACAAAGGCGAAAATGTATGTATATATTTTGAATTAAGCAAAAATATATTAAATAGTAGCTTACATTGATTGGTCGAAGCCTTTTATTATCTTAAAAATGTTGCGTAGGATAGAGGCCAATAAATATGTATAGATAATAATTATATAAACATATTCAAATGCTGTTGACTAACACCTATAGCCCAAGCACATATGGGAACGATTTCCGTGGAACTTTCGAGATCAAACGTCAAATTCAATAGAGAATCTTTTCTGAGAACAAATGGCTAAAAATTGCATCAGCTCAAAAGCAGACACTATGAGTCTTGGAGTATGCTAGAGAAAAGTTTTGGCGACGCATCCAAAGCAGAATTTATTCCTAGAAGCTGGTCGCTTAGGCGCCGTTGACTGTTTTTAATTTTGAATTGCAATTTTGAAAAAAAAGCTTATGAATTTCGAGGTTTTAATTAAGCATTTTGGGTTTTTTATATTTGTTGTAAGTCTTAGGATTGGATCGGAGTGTACATTTTGAGTTTTGAGTTTTTATTTTTTTAAGTTGAAATTTTTTGAAAAATACATTTTGAAGTTTTAATTTTGAATTTCGAGTATTAAATTTTTGATCTTGGACTCTGAGTATTTTATTTTGATCTAACACCTGATTTCATTATTCCTAGTTTTGAATTCTTAAGTTGAGTGCTGAATTTTGAATTTTTAGTTTATAATTTTGAACATTGAGTTTTAAATTTTAAGCTTTGTATTTTAATGTTTGAGTTGAAGAATTTTGAGTTGTGCATTTTGAACTTGATAGAATGAAATTTAATGTCTTGTGATTTTGTTGTAAATGTTGATTTCTTATTTTTTGGTTTTGTAATGTCGATTTTTAAATTTTTGATCCGCTAGTTTTCAATCCAGAATTTTCAACTGTGATTTTACAATTTTGACTTTTGAATTTAACTTAACATTCAAACAGCAAAATTTTATATTAAAAATTTTGAATTGCAATATAAAAAACATAAAACTCAAAACCGAAAATTAAAAATTAAAAAAAAAAATTTTATTTCAAATTCAAAATCCCAAATTTCAAACTCAAACTTGTAATTTCAAAATTTTTATTCTTTTTTCATAGTTGTTTATTTAAAATTTTAAATTAAAAAGCTTCTTATTGAGCACTGAATTTAAATTAGTCTATTCGGGGATTTTATTTCTGACCTTCGTTCTTTGAACTTTGAGTTTTGAAGGCTGAGTTTTTTTTCTTGCGTTTTTGATTATTAAGTTGCAATTTTTAAAGTTTGACTTTTCCGGTTAAAATCTTTGAAGTGAATGAATTGTAGAAATTTTGCGGATGGTGCTTTTGTTTTAAAAATTGCATATTTATTTTAGTGTTTGGAATTGTTGGTTTTAAAATGTTTAGTTTTGGGTATTTAGCTTCAATTCGAAACTAAAAAATAGAATTACAATCTAAGAGAAATTCTCATCTCATAATTTTATATTTAAAATTCTATAAAATAAAGAAAAAACACAAAATATTATTCTGAATTACTAATTTTGAAGCTTAAAACTTTGTGTGGAATTTTGAATATTTGAATTCGTCGTCTGGGTGCAAGATCACCCTATTTCAAAATATTTTTCAAAACGCCCTATCTCAGAGGTTGTTTCAACAACGCCGTATTTCAAAATATGGTTCAAAATCGACCTATCTCAGAAGGAGTTTCGAAAACGCCTCATCCCAATTAAAATTCAATATATTTTCAACTGAAAAAGGGCATTTTTGGAAAACACTCTGAGATATGGCGTTGTTAAAACAAATTCTGAAATAGAGAGTTATTGAAACAAATTTTGAGATAGGCGGTTTTAAAAAAATAGTTTTAAATAGGGTGATCTTCCATTAAGCTGTCGAATTAGGAGGTTTGAACTTCGGGCGTGATACTTCGGACTTCGAGTTACAAATGTTTAAATTTTGCCTGGAAATTTTAAATTTTAAAATTCAGAAAAGAATTTAGAAATGAGTTCAGAGATTAAAATTTTGAGCTTAGAGCTTTTTGTTTTGAAATTTGCGTGTGCATTGGTTAGTTAGAAATTCAAAATTTTGAATTTTGAGCTTTTGATTTGTGAAGTTGAATTTTTGAGTTTTTAACTCTTGTCTTTGAGTTTTTGATCGAGTATAAACTTGTTCAATAATACTGCAAGTCTGTCACGTATTTATATGTACTTACACTCGCACAGTGACAACCCAAATTATAACTGAAATAATTTGGAAAGTTTTTTATGATGTTTTGCTTTACTACAGTCATATTGCCTGCAAAGCACTACTAAAATATTTACTTGACTACACCCAAGGGACGCTCATGAAATAAGTAAAACAATATGAACTTTGCCGTACTTTAAACTTACATATTTACATACTTCCAAACATACGCTTTCATCATGCTAATAATAAAATGTTCTGCTTGTTAGTTGGCCAAAAGCGAACATCATACTCTAAACAGCATTTATCTTTTTTGAGCTTTTCATAGATAAAACTAATATTCATGTCGACGTTAGCGAATATATCCCAAAGGCCAATGTTGTTGCCTGTGGCGCTTTAAACCTTATATACATAGATATGTATATGTACATTGTACATAGACATTGCGATAGCATGAAAATAATATATTTGTATATGTGTGCATAGTTTTTGTACAGCATTACGCTGACAACTCTACTACAAAGCCAAACAATACAAGCAAATGGTTGATGGGTTGGTGGGCGGTGCAGCATTCTTGGTGCTCTTTTGAATTACAACATTTCATGATGCTACAATTAGCCAACAGGCGATTATGTTTGTAGATATTTTCATGGTTTTTAGTAAAATTGTGCCATATTCTACACTGCATAAAGTCCAAGTTGGCAGTGGCTAACAGCAATAACAACAATAGTGTGATGGCTCCTTGTTATTATTAAAGCCTAAATGTGTCCCTGTAGTATGCATCCCAATTACACGACAGACATGAATGACAGCTTGGCAAATTAGCTTGACATGTTGTTGCAACGTGCTGGGGAAGTGTAAATATTGTAAAATAGCCAAGCAGACATATTTTGCGCTTTTTCTCCAAAATTTCCACGCTTTTCACAATTTTATAATATTTAAGTTAATTTTGTGTGCTCGCTTAGAAAACTTTGGCGTGCATATACAGCGTAATTCATAATTATAAGTACAGTTCAAAAATTATTTCATATTTGAAACGCCAGCAGAACAAATCCATGTATGACGGAGATTTTTTTAGCCGGATAAGAGTGTACCCAAAGTATGTTATATAATTTTGGATATGCAAGTATATAACTATGAAACGCTACATATATACATAGTAAAAATATTATCACTAGCTACAACTGCTCGTGCCAGTAAAGTGACAAGCGAGCAATATACACTCAACATGTGATAAACTTGGCAGCACTTTCAGTATTTTGTACAAAAGCAACTGTGTGCATAATAACAATTGTTGACGGCTTCTGGAAATCTCAGCAGGTGAAAAAATTCCAATTTCGTGTATGAATTGAATGTTAGAATAAACAATCATAGAAAATAGAAATTATATACAGCAAGTGAAATAAAAGCTTTTCTTAATAAAATGAGACCCTCCATAATATTTCCATAAACTTGTCAAGTAAACCTACTGCAAAACAATTTAAAAGAAGATACATTTCTAATGCGTTGTTTAACATGTTCTCGGAACCCGCAAAGCTTATAAATAAGAGTAAATATTTTATACTCCAATAGAACTAAATTGATTCACCCAGCGCATTGTCTACACGCGTTCTGAGTATAGCAAAACAATAACTTTTGTGATGGGTAGTATACAGCTGTTCCGTAAAATAACTAGAAGGGATGTTTCACAAAGTCGTTGGTTTTCAAATTTTGCTTGAAATTTTTTCGTAATTAAGTACCAGCAGCCTCGTCAATTGCTGTCTTGTTCGCGAGTTGGCTAGCTTACATTTGAATATTTATTTTCATTCTCCTCTCATATCTCTTCAGTTTTTTACCTTCCTATATGATTACAGCTCCCACTTCTTCCTCTACTTCTTCGTCGTATGCCTGCAGTTGTAAGGGAAAAAATATTCCTCAAAAGTTTGGCTCAGTACTCTTTCCAGATTAAATCCGCTAGGCTTTGGTATTAAGCCAACTGCTACGGAAAAGATTTGTATAACCCCTTCTACTCCCATATCGTTGATTTATGTATATATTTATGTGCATATGTATATATAGATATATTCTAAACAGCTAACCTTCCACTTTTCGCCCTCTTCTTTTCTTCCATTTTCTCAGCCATCTCGCCATCTCGCCTTCTTTCTCTACTTTCCTTTTTCTTTTGCTGTGACCTTTACTATTGTCAGTCAGATTTCTATTAACCATAAACTTTCGCTTAATACACATATTCTTATTTGTATTCCTTTTCCTTTTTATATTTCTATTCTTTCTAATATTCCTATTAAAATACCTATTTCTACTCCTTCAGCTTTTCGAATTTTTGTACTTATTCTTATCCCTACTCATATTCCTAATTGTAATCCTATGAGCTGCCCTCTTTCTATTCTTAGTGATTATTCTATTCCTCTTTGTAGTCTCATTCCTACTCTTAATCCTACTTTTGTTCCCATTCATATTCCTTTTGATATTCCTCTTCATTTTCCTATGTCTTTTCTTCTTTTTATAACTCATTTACCTATTCCTTTTGACATTTAGAATATTCTTCTTATTTCAATTTCTTTTCGTTTTCTTTTTCCTAGTCCTGTTATGTTTCCTATTGAACTTTTTGTTATTGTTGCTATTTCCATTAATATTATCATTCTAATAATATTCTTATTCTTAGTAATATTTAGGGACCGCAAATAATGACTATTTTTATTTTTTCCTCATAATGAGTACTATCTGATTTTTCATAATAAAACTCAAAGCATCTATGGAAAATTTGCCTATAAAAATTTGAACGAACATCCCTCTTGCTCTGAAGTGGGTTACACCAAAGATAACTTATTGAAAATTCTACTATAAATGGTTGAAAATGGGTATGAAAATATTTGTGCCTTCATTTCCGTCTAATAAATCCCCATTTCCATTACAAAATAGCCCCTTTCTCCATTTATGGTAGAGTTTTCCAGATGGTTCAGGTTATATGATGCTTTGAGTTTTATTATGAAAAATAAAATTAATAATTTTTTGGGGTTCTTGGTAATTCTAGTGTTCCTTTCCCTTTACCCCTTTCCCTTCTTATTCATGTTCCTCTGCTTTTTCCTTTAGTTCTCCCTTGCCCCTTGGCTATCCTCTTACAGATATGAAAATATCTTAAAATTCACCCAAATGCTTAAGGATATTTATATCATTGTTTTCCGAATACAGATTTACTAACACAGGTTTTTCTATTACTGAATTATTATTTTTGTTTCCCTTACCAGTAATCGACTTGCTAACGAGCTAAAGCGTAACCTCCACTCTCTTAAGTTTTCAGTCGACTCGACACAATTCCCGCAAGCATACTTTAAGTTACAAATAAGATCATGGTATGTAGCTTTTATGACTGCCCAAACTCAAAACAGCATATACCACAAACATATACTTGTGCTTACATACATCCGCATAATGCTTTCATTAAATTTTATTGCGAACATCATTTCAGTATCACCTTCACACTTTCACATCTCCTAAGATACCCTGCAGTAAACTACCACACAACTATTAAGTAGTTATGAACCACAAGAAAACTAGTCAACTACCAGTCAGGACTAGTTTTTTTTTATTTAAGCAAATGGTATTTTTTAATTGTGGTTGTGGTGCAAGATGTCAATTGTCACTATTCGTTTAGTAATATACCAGTTTCACTCAAGTTCAAAATAAACCAGAAAATTTTATTTCAAACACAGCAAGTAAAAATAACTCAAACGCCTCCTTGTATAATAGCTCAGTACTCAGCGCACATGGAACGCATGGCATGGGGTTCGAGTCCCTGTTGAAGGCAGCAGCAAAATTTAAATAAAAAGTCCTACTGTTGTTTTCCAAAACTGAATATCCATTATTCTTAAAAAATTTTAATTTTTACTGGCTCTAGTTTAGTCATTTTCTGACTAGTTTGAAAAAAAGTAAAAGCATTTCTTTTGTACACCAGAATTTTTTTGACTAGTTTGGCGTTTCTGTACCGGGACGTTCACACATACACAAATGCTGTGGCTGCACTTTCCTAAAAACTTTCACAAGTGTGTACAAATTCCACACAAAAACCGCTATCCACACTCGACACTCTCTTCTTCTTCCATATCATTTTCCCCAAAATTGTTACTTTGAATGCCTATTTTCTGGACCAGCTGTTGTCTGCTGTAAGTTACATAACTGCATTTGGTCCATAGTGAATTGCATTTAGTTAAGTTTTAAATTAGTTTGCGAGCACTTGACCGTTAGTAGGAGAATGTGGTAAGGTCAAGTCACTTTGCTGCTCAGTCGGTTAGTGGTTAGTTGGTTGGTTAGTTAGTTGGCACTTAACTTGACATGGTTATATACTTCTTATATGCCAAATTGACTTCAGAATATTAATATATGAACGCATGTGTGTGTGTTACTTTTATTAAGTGTAATTATTAAATATAAGGCTAGTCGTAAGCATCAACATTTTTGTATTCTACTTAAACTTGCAGGATGAGCTGCAAAGGAGCATACGACTAGATCGCTTTATATGGGGTGAATTGCTAAAAGAGAGCATGTCCTATGATGCTACTAATTATACTCTTTTATGCCTGAACGGATAGTATCGCACAGTTCTCCTTTATTTCCCTACGGCTACGTTCGGACAAATCTACTTTCAACACCTATAAGTAGGCTACTCAAACTAATATCAACTTATCCCAACTGCGAGTTATTGATCACGGCTCACTCTCTTTAAAAAACATTCGCAAAATGTTTTGCAAGATGGCTAACCGTGGTGAACCTCTGATTCCAAACTATCAAAAATGTTTAGTAATACCACACATATTTATGGAATTTGTACGGGACATAGAAAGTGCCTAAAAGTATGCCACACGGTTATCAGAGTTTTTATCTACTGACTGTCGGTAGGGTTATGCAAGGAATTGGATTTTACTGTTAACAAACCTGATTCAAAATTGTAACTTTATCGGAAAACGCTTTCCAAGTTTTATTTTTTTTCGTATAATGCCATTATAAAAATGAGGTTCAAAGGCATCCATTTCCACCATTTTCAGTGAAATAAAAAAGTCTGTCAAAAATAGCGACTTAAATCCAGCAACAGAAGGCTAGAGGCGGTCACGAAGGCTAGTACAAGAATATGCTAGTGCAAGAGTTCCTAAGATTCATTCCACGTAAAACTATCACCACAAGAATAAATACACCATATTTCTCACTCACTACCTACCGAACCTGACACTATAGCGTTCCAGCGAGTCCCATAAACGCCTTCCACTACCATTCGGAATGCCGCCACGTCGTGGAAAAAATCACACTTTGCAACCCCTTTCGATGGAATAAGGCTCAAATTCTAAACTACAATGAAGTTTTAATTGCGATATCCCAGCTAAAAAATAAAAGGCAATCCGTTGAGTTGTTTAAATACGGAACTTAAAGATCATGAATGCCATTTCTCAATTATTTTGCTAACTATAATCGAACGAGCACAAGCCCCCTGCTTGGAGTTTGAGTGAGCCTCCATATTGAAGCTTAAGTAAGCTCTGCCCAATATGCAAGGACGCGATCCCGTAAACTACTCCAACTACAGTAGAATGCACTTCATTAATATGGCATATAAAATTTTTGAGCGAAATACTATAGCTCTTCGTTGACAAGCTGGTTGAGCCTTGTGAGCGCTTCCTCATACCGGGCTAAGCAACTCAAAATCGGATGCTCGAGATACGCCAAAGGGGCAGACTCGTAATAAAATAATCAGCACGCATCATCTCTTTGTTTAATCTAAGCGCTATTTGTATGCTGCTACGACTGAACTTGACTTCGCTGCAAAACTTATACGACTTTTCACAATGATTTTAAGCAACACACTAAGGGTCGGTTTCCCCAACGCGACTAAAACTAAAACTAAGTCGTAACTTAAGTTAGTAAAGATTCGAGACTAACTTAATTTTGGGTTTCACCAACTGAGCGACTTAAATAATTTTGAACACAACAACCCGATCAGCTGTTTTATGCATAGGATTATTTTTTCATACCAGCCAACTCTGCGCATCCCAATATCCCAGTGCGAAATGGACATTTATGGCCATACACGAAGGAATATATTGATCTTACACCCCTTTCTCTTTAGGTGGAAGGTACTAAATTTAGCGCTTAATTGAAAACGATAGTTTCGTATTGGTTGTATGCTAGAAAACAAGCGTTCACATTCATCTACGCATGTGCCGTTAAAGTCATGCTTGACGAATTTTCCGGCTGGGACATTGTACAAAAAAAATTAGGAGCATTACTGACATTTAGGTTTTGAACGGCAGCAACACTGACTTAGTCGACAATAAGTCAGCTGGCAGGCTGCCTAAGCTGTGACTTAGTTAAGTTAGATGGCGAAACTGAAAAAGTGAAACCGGCCCTAAGAGCCTTCAGTATTTGATAGGAACTCTCCGATGTATTCTAATTCAAAGAATGTCGCAGACAAGTGAGGATTTCGTTAATCTCTTGCTCGGATAGAAAAATAAAGAGGTTAGGTTTTTGCGGGGAAAGAAAACAATACGACGTCTATGCTGTCAGCTCACTCGCAACTTGGGAGAAACGTCACTGTTGACAGTATTTAATTTGAAAATACGTGGGACTTCGTTCTTTTAAGAATCAGCGAAGCTAATGACAGCCGGAAAAGTCAACGGAGAATCGCGTGACAACAAATGATGCCTTGAACTCCGTATTCAATTGAGAAGAAAAGTCCTCTCTTACAAACACAACTCCATAAATTTTCATATTGCTAGAAATCGTAGACGAAGAATGTGGAGAATGTATATAAAATGAAGAAAGACTGAACGGTATGATAATTTCTTCTTTTAGCAGAGGAGAGAGGGCGGGGGAGAGATAACCATTTTTTTAACCTCACAAACCCTCTATATAAAGACAAAGTTTCATCTTATAAACAAAACAAAAACCTTATTCACTAACTGTCTGTCATCATTAGGCTTTTTGTGAACAATTACTTAAGTCACAAATTCTTTCCCCGCCTCACGAAAAACCCAAATTAACAGTATCAACACCTAAGCCAAAGCATTTTAAATGTTACGAATTCAAGCAAGAAATATTCTCACACCTCACCAGGTATGAAATCAAATGCGCTACGAGTGGTGCATGGGGCCAAGAGGAATTTGGAAATTTAACGTCAAGTCACAATACGAATGTGACTTGAACGGTAACAGCTATATAAAATGACAGCAACATCTCTCAATTGAGTGTCAACTCGAACGAAACGAAATACCGGCAATACAGATAAATGAAGCAAGGCGGAAGTAAAAAAGAAAGAGAAGAAGTAGCAAAAGCAGAAGTACACTACAAATGCAGGATATTCACTCAAGTATGCGATGCTGAGCAGAAAAAATGCATATCCCGTGAAGCAAGTTAGACAACGAATTTCAATTTGAGACAGAAATTGGCAAGCATGTTGGATGAATAGTTCAACAGAAGTGGACATGAGCAAGACTGGTCGGATGCCGCTGAAGACCTCTAGTCAACTTTGTGTGACGTGTGTTTGTGGCTGCTATTTGGAATGAATAAAACAAACAAGAGCTATGGTTTTCAAATCTTTGTCAGATTTCGGTAGCTGGCTATGTGTGTAGTGCATTTGTAATTTGAAAGGTATATGGAAACATTTTTAGCTAAGATTGAGGAAGAAAAATACAGATGTAGGAAATGGTTAATGCTTGAAACGAGTATGAGTAGGGGAATACATGACGCACTAACTTTTTTGTGAGTGTTAAAGTCAAGTTCTCATGCCTTCACTCAAATGGGCGTGAAGGCTAATAATTGGGAACGTAATTGAAACGCTTGACAGCACTGAAACGCACAGAAAACAAAACAAAGCAAGCAAGAAATTCTACAACAAAGCATGTGCAGACACAATGGATTTGGTTATTGGATTGAAGAAGCCTACAGGTTGAATACATGGAACAATAGTGAATATAAATTCATTAGATCGAATGGATCAAGCAATTGAGCTAATTTGTGCTTACGGAACACATTTTGAGCGCACCTTCAAGAAGATTGTTGCAGTGAGCTAAAAAGCCGTCAATCACAGGTTTTCCTACCCCATTAGTAAGTTGTTATTGTAAAGCAGCTTTTAGCCGGCGCATCCATTTATGAAATGGGACCAGATGGACCAAACATGGTTATGCTCATTTCAGAAGTCCTTTGCTGTATATGAATCCATTAAGTTTCGGTAATTTCACCTTGTGGCTACTAGTCCGACTAACTTGGTCCCGCCATTTTCCCATGTGGATTTCAGTTACTTCTTACGACAGGCAACCTACCTCGGACATATTCCAACTTTCTAACCGAGCGTACAAGTTCATTGTTTATTGTGTGAAGGTCAATCATCTTTCAGCATCAGACTCAAAACATCTATACTTAGTAGGTATAAAGAAGACAATGATATTTTCCGAGGCACTTTTGACAATGTAATTTGCGCCACCTTTAATATCATCATCATACATCGGCCAAGTCGATTCCTCAACTCGCTGTACAAGGCTCCGTCCCAAATAACTGTTGCAGTTTTCGTTTTTTTTTGTTGTTTGTAACGACAAAAACACCAACCAAAGATTTTGGGAAGTGTTGTCGAAAGTGACAGTCTTCTGCCGGATATGAACTCCGTTACTGCCTTTTAGTACATATCCGATTTGGTATGACCCGTGCAACCTTCTAGGACTTGCCATTAGTGGTGACAGGCATCATATCCGTAGATCAACAATCGAGTTGCAAGTTATTACATTTGTGCATTTTAGTTGCCTCTTACGACCGGTATGCCCACCCCGGTCATAATCTGCACCCCTAACCTGCAGGGGTTTCGAGTTTTCCCCCATTTCCAATCAGCTGAAGTTAACCCATTGCATATTGCTAGAGGTACCGCTTGGCTATTTCGATAAGGTTATTCTATTCGGAGAAGTGCCCAATTGACCAAGACGGACTTATATACTGGACGAGGTTCTTTACATCCGATCTCATTTCAATCAACCATATGCTCCCATTACCTGTGAATTTTTGATGGTCAACCAAAGACCCCCAAATGTATTGCAATAGGATCTCATACTGACTGAAATTTCCTAGATTTATTGTTTCTCGCATTGACCAGCGCAATTTGGAGATAGTCTCCGACCACCGCATTGGTGCTTTGTAACTGCTGAGGTACTAGCGCAAGTATCCTAATCCTTATTGAATCGGGGCTTTCCTTTACGATGTGTTCGATCATTTCCTTAGATATTTGTGACTGGTATTATGGCTAGTAGGAACTTAATTAGTTGCTCTGATACTCCAATGACTACTATTCAGGTCTTTTGCGAGTATTGTCTACATACTTCCGTTCTAATAATGATTAATTTTATTTTAAACTTATTGTCTGTCTTATATTTCCCACCATTAAACTAAGAGCTGTTGGTTTGCGAGGGCAAAGTTTCACTGCGGATGTAAGACATTTATTGCAACCGAGCTTGCCCGTGCCTCGAAGTACTATAACTACGCGCTAATAATACCTGAATACCTATGCTTGGGCTGGTATTCGGGCGACAATCCACAAATTTTATGCAGCTACTGGTAGTGGGTACAATATTCCCGTCTCTTCTGCAGGAAATCTTGGGATTTTCATATGGTTTGTTTCACATTGGGAAGCCACGCTAGGAGTGATTTAACCACGGTACTTAATACAAGGGTTGCTGCGACATGGCAACCAACAATGAAGAGGAAAAAAATATTTCAATAAAAATTCAAAATGTTTTCTCCGAAGCTTAGGACATTTTTTTACTTACTTGTTTTCTTAAAGGCTTCTATATTTTCTGACATTTTTGCAATGTTTTTACGCTCCTGGCAGTGTGGGTGCACGCACTGCTGCGTACTAAAACAAGCTACACCAAGCTAACTGTCAATCATGTCAATCAATCAATGTTTTATACTTAATTTGTATTCGAATCGTATTTTACTTGGCTGGCTCGCAGTCAGCTTGTTTGTTCTTATACTTAAATTTTGCACAGAAGTTGCACTATTTGTGCACACATTTCTTACTAACTCTCTTTCTCTCTCTCTCTTTACAATTCCAGACAATAATTTCATTTGCGATTGCCGTCTACAATGGATATTTGAATTGAAAAATCGTACACGCTTCATGCAGCTGCGTGACTCGCTCGAAGATTTCGTGTGTACATTGCATGACCCGAAACTATCCAACTTCATTGAACCCGTACCAAATCACATCTTAGACCTCTTGAATATCGGCTCTAGCTACAATGGCGTCAATAGTGCGGAGCTACATTTAGGACCGAGTGGACGCAAACGTTTGAGCAAGTCACGTCAAAATGGTGTACAACGTAATGGTAGCGGCGTGCAACGTCTGGGACAAATGCAATTTACCGGTGATGCCATTGAAGCTGTCAACGCCGCAGCTGTGGGTGTTGCCGTTGCACCCGAAAATACTGCGCACATATTAACGTTGAGTAAACGTTCAATTGCAACAAAGCAAACCATTACCACAGCTGATGTCAGCAGTCAACCAGTAGTTTACAATGGCGCATATTTGGCAGCTTCTGATATACCAAACTCAGCTATGACTGTTGCTGCTGCCTCAGCCTCTGCTCAAACCAATATTATAAGTGAAAAAATGCAAAAATCTATTTTAACTGCCAATTTGCGTGATGACTATGATGATGTTATGGGTGAAGCGGCGCCGCATGGTCTAATGTTGACACAACAAGTAGAGTTGGGCGAAGGTTTGGATGCGCTCAAGCAGAATGCTTTGTATAATCAGCAAACGAATGACGTCATCGGCATGACTAATACAATCAGTGGTAGCCAGTTACAACCATTAGGTATCAAAGTGCGTTTGTTCACACTCAAACCTGAGCGTCTACCTTGTCATGATGAATTAAGCGATCCGACAGAGTTGCCACTGTCCCGTGATCTAATGGATGTGCGTAGTAATCAGGCGCAAAGTAATATGTCATCAGGTGGCTGTTATGGTATGACAATGGCTACGACAACATTGATGGGCGTGGCGGCGATAGTGTTGCTGCTTAGTAGCAGATGCCGTATCGGTTAAGAGGATGTTATGAGGACCGCAAATGAATACATAAGCTTTGGGGGAAATCGGGTTAGACGGCTAAAAAAAAATATTGTGAAAACGGCTAACGTTGTGGTATAAGCAGAACTTTGTATAATTAGTAACTTGAAATACTTTTTAGTTTTTTTTTAGCTGTTTTATGTATATGTATTTATTAAGGTAAGAAAAAATAAAACTTAACCTAAGCTTAAATTATGTAAGCATACATTTTTTGGCGTGTTTTTTATATTAACTTACACTTAGCACACATAGAAACAGCTAAGTTAGCTTAGTTTAGTGAAAGAGATCTCTGCATTTTTTTACGCGTTTTAAAGCTTAAAATACACATAATTTCCAGAAACCCTGTAAATATAAAATACACTGCGTATTCAATTAAATCGTAACGGCATGCCTGTTCGCTACTTTTGGCAAGCTTGAGGAATTTCATTTGTATTTAGCTAAGTTGATTTGTAGTTAGCTCATAATTGTATATAATATTTACCTAAAATAAAAGAAATACCAAAATAACTAAGTAATCAACTAAGCTATAAATTGGAATGTAAAAAACAAACAAAAAATATTAAAATTAAACAAAATTTAAACCTCTTAGCCATTATAGTTTATCAAAGCACACTAAATGTTTAACTTTTTTTTACAAATATAAGGCTTCTTCGGGATTTAAATGATTTGCTAATAAACCAAATTTAAATATTTTATATTTTTTGCAAACAAATTTAGCATTTTAAAAGGAAAGTGCGATTTAAATCAAACGTTATGAAAATTACGTGGTTCGAAAGCAGGGGGTGAATCACGACATACGTTCCGTGATCGTAATCCGTATTTTAAGTCACAATAACGTTGAAACTGTCCAACTTTTTAAAAGAGTAATAATGCATAATTTAACAGACCGATACTTCCTAACAATTCCTCACATATGCCATCATTCCGAATTATGGGCTTCGAGCTATTTTGATTTAAAAATTCGCTTTCGATCACGGAACGTAAAACGTAATTCGACCCCAGTTTAACAATGAGAAAAAAATATTATATCGTTTTTTTTTTTGGATTATAGTTTTACAAATTTCTTGTAGAAGCCTGTCTCGCACAAGTAAATTGCATAAAAAAGAATAAGTACTCACAAAGCAGGAGAAGACCATTTTGAAATAGAAGACAAATTTTGGTGCAAAATTTTCCCAATATTAAAAGATGAAAGTCATTTTTTCCTGACACATCAACTTTCATTTCTTAAAATCCTTATTGAACTTCCTCTGGTAATTTCAATACATCAACAACAAGTGAATTTATAGTCATGTGGCATATTGGTAACTCTGAATCGATTTACCGATGGTATAAGCGAAATTCGTCTTCTAGAGCTTTTATCTCAGCTTTCGAACTTTTCGTTCAGCTTTTTATTTTTAATTACCTCGAACCGTTGAGAAAAAAATAAAAAATTTTGAGACGCCGCTTTTTGATTCCAAAGTTTAAACTTTGCTATGAACACCTGAGTTTAATCAAAATTGTTTATATAATGCCGTTTCTGCCCTAAAGTTTGAAGTTGGACTCATTCAAGTCACCAAATATGTCAGTTGAATAAGTCAGCCTCCATTGCAATATGTCATATTCGAACATTGTGAGGAGATCGTCTACAGACACAAGAAAGAGAAATACATCTTATTTTAGATCATAAAGGCGAGCCAATATGTTGGAAAGCTTTTGTGATCAGAATTGAGATCCTCGCAAAATAACCAAGTGCTGAAAGAATTGCTACTTAATTTAAAATCCTCATAGAAGAGCTGTGCTTCGGCCCTGTGGTAATACTTTGTACACGAGGGGCAATAAGCTTACTCGAATCCAATTCATTTGAATTAAATATATATTCAGAGGTTGTAACTACATGAAGATTGGAAGTAGCAGTTTGAAATTCTACCGAAATCCATAAAAACTTTGTTCTCCATAAAAAGTTTTTTTAACATATTACAAAATGCACCACGAAACTAACTTATTTGCATAACAATAAACATGGTTTAGGTTTCATATTCAATTGGTTATACCGCACCTTGCGAATTCATAAGCGGGGCAGTTACCCTCAATATTTCTATGCGCCTGCATCCAATATGTTATATTGAGCTCTAAACTGAAGCGATCAGCATACATTTAATATAAAATTTAGAAGAAGAGTTCACTTCTGAGATTCTTATACGTTTTCAAAACAGCTAGATCTTCATTTTGTTAGACGTTGCAATAATTTTGTACCTGCAAAAAAGTTTTAGTGGTAAGTCACTCTCGGGACTACTTGCAGTCAGTCAGTACAGATGCAAGCGAAGTTTATTACTGTAATCATTTGGTGTTCCGCTAAACAAAATATGAAAAGTTTGCCTGGTTTGTATTTTTAAATTACCACTGCGCTTCTACCATAACAATTCATTCAAAAAATATAAACCTAACTGAAAGAATAAGTAATGACTCATTTGACATGTTAAGACGTGCTTAAATATTTAAGAAAAATTAGTAAAATGTAAGCAGAAAAATGTATTTAGTTTAAACAGACCTGTTAAATAAAGATTACTAATCATAATGATTACCGGTTTGATTAATTATTTTCTTGAAAATCCATTTAATGATTGATTAACATTTACTTTACATTTTTTATGATTGTTATCCAATTAATTAAAAAAAGAATCCAAAAAAATTATGATTTTTACGGTTATTCAAAAAATCAAAAAAAAAGGTCTGATTTTTTTTTGATTATTTTTGATTTTTTATACCTTTCATGAACATTAAATGGTATTATAACTTTGGTCCGATGCTTGTAATTATGAGAAGAAGAAGAGATAAACCCACCCATAAGTATACCGAAATGATCAGGGCGATGAGCTGAGTCGATTTAGCCATGCCCGTCTGTCCGTCTGTCTGTTTGTACGCATACTAGTACCTCAGTTTTTGAGATATCTTGATGAAATTTGGTATGGAGCCGCCATTTTTCATGAGATTAATCGTTTGCCGGAATCAGTAAGATCGGAGCAATACAACGCATAGCGCATAGCACCCATACAATCGATAGATAGTTTCGATAAATGGGTTTTGGGTTATAAATTTTGCAATTAAAAATCTAGGAACGTAAAATTTTTGCAGGGTTGGAACTTATTATATATGTAATGTGTGTAGTGAAAATCAGTCAGATCGGACCTACATAATATATAGCTCCCATACAAAGGATTGTTCCGATAAATGCGGTTTGGGCTATGTGTCTTTAAATTAACCGTTTTGCAGAGTTTTTACTAATTGTGAGTAAAGATCGGACACTTAAAACCGTGATGCGTATTCATGAAAGGTATAAAGTCTTCGGCATAGTCGAAGACAACCCCTTCCTTACTTGTTTTTTAACTATTTTTAATTCTATTTTTCCGTATGTTTGTAGAAGCACATAAATACTCATTTGAACAATATTAAAAAAAATTAAAAATAATCAAAAAAAGTTAAAAAAAAATCAAGTATAATCAAAAGTAATCAAACCAACTTTTTTTCATTTGTTTTGTTTTGATTTTCCTTTTTTTTTCTAATCGTAATCAATTGATAGTTTTCTTTTCCTGCAAACCAGTTTAAATAATCACTAACAATTAAAAAAGCCGTCGAATTAATTGATTACTCATTACTAATCAAGCTTAACAGATCTGGTTTTAAATATAATTTTACCGAAAAAGCAAATAGAGTTGCTTTGATAATAAAAAAAAGATAAAGAATATGTATTTTATTCTGCTCAGTTGAGCAAATTTCACCGCCAGAATTGAAGAACATTGAACATGTATGTATGTATGCATATTTATTGTATGTACTTTTATAATTTTTAGTATAGATTATTAGTAAGATATAAAAACACTTAATAATGTCATAACAAAAAGTCAGCTCGCACACTCTTATATACATACACTAACAAAACAAAGGACCTCCGATGTACTGGTGTTTCATTTTAACTTACGAATCTAATGAAATAAATTGGATCTAAGTAAACCGAAGAAACCCTAAATAAATGAATAAAATAGCGCTCTCCTACTCGCTGTCATACCTATAAAAGCCAAATAGATATTCGTGTTTTTATACATACATACATAAGAACAACCATATTTACAAAATAGGTATAAGCGTCAACGTGGTTGTTGCAGTTATACAACGGTAAAAAAATCATTTAAAAATTATAACAGGGTTACTATTATTTATATATTTTTTCTTGAACTTCACAAGTTCTTCGGGTTACATTTAATTTTTTTTTCAAAATAAAAAAAAAAAATATTTGATGGACTGTTGTCATACCTTTTAGTAGGAACATAATATAGTATAACAAATTTTAACCGATGTTAAAAACGAAGTAGACAATTGTACCGACACGTTTTTGCGTGACTAAAGTCACTCGAATTCGGTCTGCAAACTAACCATAAAATGAAAATTGTATTCTTTACTTATTTTGGATTTAAACTTTCTTAGCTAATCTAATCAATTATTTCATCAAATTATCGTTTTACCATATATATGGAATGCATAAACCAATCGGGGCAGACGAAAACCGTGCTTCCCCCTCTTATCTGAAATTTTTCCCGAAGACCATGATATATATGGATCCATAATATATTTTGCATAAAATATCTTGATTAAAACTCAAAAAAAAATGTTTCTCACAAGCGTCTAATTTTTACAAAACCTCTATGCCTTGACTGTAACCAAATCAAGTACTATGTAAATATGCATAAATTAATTAAAAAATATGGCGCGCTTGTATAAAAGATAGTTTAGTGTAGTATAAGTAGAACTCATAAGATTTATTGTAAACTCTAAACGCATTTAGAGACTCGTAGCGTTAGTGTTAATTCTATAAAAAGTCAGTATCAGCAAACAAATAGTCAGTCCCCTAAGCAAGATACCCAAATTGTGCTAGTGATCACAAAATTATTTAATTAATAAATAAATTTTTTTTTTTTCTTATACCAACAATTTCTTTGTAGTCACGGTACTAATTAATAAATTTTGACATATTTTTCATGTGTTGCTGATATGTTTTTCATTTCTTGCTGTGTAATTAATAAATTAATTATAGAAAAGTACCAAAGTTACAGAAAGAGTTCGCTTCCCAGAGCAAGGTTCATGCGGGGTATATTCTATTAAGATATGAACGAAAATTCCTAGTTTTTTCCCCCTTTTCCTGATTTTTATTTCAAACTTAAAAAAGTGTCCCTCTAAATTTTAAACTTTTCATCTTTGCTTTTAAATTTATCAGCTTTTTTCACCTTATTATTATTATCGATTAATTAAATTTAATAATTCAGATAATTGAGTAATCAAAGTATGATTAATCAGAAAATTTATATTTTCAGTGGCAATAGTTATACGCTCACTTTTGCTGACTTTTATTTCAAACTTTCCCAAAATTTCAGTAAAATGTTTAGATTTTTTTGAGTAACTTGATAAATAAATTAGTAAAAGAGCAATAATAACTGATTAATCACAATGGCTCAACTCCGATTAATCACAAAATTTATTAATTAGAATCGAAAAAAATTTGTTATTCAGAAAATTTATTAATCGTAGTATGATTAATCAGAATATTTATTCTTTTCGAAATTTTAGGAAACTTTAACGAAACTTAACACTCCGCAAAATACTATAACTTTAGCAAATACGTGCTCGTTTTTTGTACATTAATTTGTACATATACTCAGTTTTCAATTAGAATAGTATACAAAAATTATCAGATTCTAATTATTCAATAGTTTTGATGAAACAGAAAAATAATAGTAAAAATTTGTTCAGGCTTTTTTAGTCCGTATGCTTTCAGATCGATTGCTCGTTTTATCGATACTAGTATCGATATTTTTGCAGCTCTACCAGGCTTCTTATGTTCCCTTAAAAAAATTCTGAATAAAGTAAGTGCTCAGGCAAAGGAGTAAGACCACTCATTGAAGTTGAAACCATTGTCATCGCTCACCTGTTATCGAAAGTTACATCGATATTAATCGTTTGCATTGCATTTTTTATACAGTATTGTTACGCAGTATTTTTTTGGTTAGAGTAACTTGCTTTCGCTTTTATTAAAATAATATACTGGAGGCGTTAGTATTCAACAATATTTAAAAACAACTTTTTTATGTATATCAGCAAAACATCTATATCTTGATACCCCATATTAAACTATATCATAATTGAAGAAGTAGGAAGTGAAATAGTCGACGAATTTATGTTTATATAGCAACTCATTGGCTCGTTTTTAACGATCCCCATCCGACCTAAATATGTGTTTCTTTTAAAGTATATCGTATAGCAATGATAATTGTAGAGTCTTATTTTCAAAATGAAGCTTCGAACTTTCTGCAATAGTCTTTATAATTTTAATTCGAAAGCATATGTTTTACAAAACTAAATCATTGTGCTATATACCTTATGTGTGTTTTTTTTTTGTCAACAGCAAAAAGGGTCAATACTCCAACTAAAACCCTCTGTTCTGATTATATCTAATACAATTTATTTTTTGATTATCACTTGAGTTTTCGACTATAAAACGCAAAATAATTTCTGTAGACTAAGACTGATAACACACAAAAGTATTTCAAATAATTCATTCAATGCCGGTAATAAAAAAAAACAATTTTTTTAGAAATGGGGAAAGCTACTCTGTATGCAAAACAAAATATAAAAGCTGTGAACATTTGAAAATTTTCATACAAATAGTACTTACTTATGTGTGAATAATTAAGATTAAATATGTTTAAGTATGTATGTAAATTCATTAAAAATAGCATGTAAAAAAAGTACATACGGAGGGCATGAACAGTTTAGAAGAAGCTTCCACCAGCAGCTATAAACCCAAATGTAGGTATATATGACGCTTTGAAAACAAATTGTGCTGGATTGTTAAAAGTTAAACCTCGAGAGCCATTTCAATGGATTTTAAATTGGTTTTCACCATCACGTGAAACAATGCTGCAATCAATAAAATAAATACACTACTAATGGAATCGCACATAACAATAAAACACGGAGATAGTAAAGGCGCTAATTTAGTTGACAATCAATAAGAAAAAGCTTAAAATAAAACTAAACGGTGCTTAGGGTATGGCATTTCGAAACTTTTGATTAAATGAATCTAGCTTTGGTAAAACTCACTTTCTTTTTGAATATTTTGACACTGAAAGTTTCTTAACTAAACCGCTGCTAGTAATAAATGCATTCTTCAAATTATTATTGCAGCTGAAGGGGCTTTAAATTTCAAATGGTATATTTGTCAAACGAAACTTCCTTAGGAAGTTTTTTAATGGCTTACGTAATGAGAAGAGCTTTTTGGAATTTTAAAGTTTTTACACGTATTAGCCCATATTATTTGACACTGATACATGAAAATTGTTTTCCGAAGTTATTTCTAATATACAACACGAGCTTTTGGTTATATTACAACCAAACTAGTAAGAATACAAATTTTCTTTAGTAAACTAATTCTTTGTAACTAGCCTTTATGAAACAACAATATATAGCAATATACAAGGTTCTCATTTAGAATAAGCAATTATTAAACCAACCGACATCTCTTTCAATTTTTAATAAATGAAATCAATGTTCTTGAATATTTATGAAACTTGTGCAGATCACGATTCACTTCTTCAACACATTTCCCCAATAGATGTTTGATATAGCTGGGGAATTTATGATCTCTGCTAAAGACTACAGTTTTCATATTTGACAACACTTTTGGTAATTCAGTTTCCGTTTAAGTCCATCCCCTTGTTTTTGAAGCTTTGCGATGTTTTGAAACCAAGCAAACTCTTGAAAGTGTATAATATATTTACCGTAAAAAATCGCAGTACATTTTTTGTTGAATCCTAAAGTTTTTCTATGAATAATTGGGCGTTTTATATCTAAAGCTTACTCAGAATTGTTTTGTTTTAATCCCTTTTATAATATCACTTGAATTTCAACTTTATTTCTTAGAAAATATTAATTTAAAAGTCACATAAGTCTGTGCATACCCAACAAGCATTTTTCTAAACGTTTTTCAAAATAATTTAAAATAAACTTGCTACAATAAGCGATACGTAAGCCTTTTCGGTTTAAACTAAACTTTTTATAAGCTTCAAGAAAAAACTGTTATAAAGCATTTCACTTTAAAAGTGAAATTTAAATGTTAACCAAAATTCAGAAAAATCTATTTGTCAGTTTTCAACTTAAAATATTTTTAATTCTTTTCAGAAAAGATTTAACATGGGAATAATCAAAAATCATTGGCTGCATCTTAACCACCTTTTCAATCTGCTAATTATTGGTTTAAGTTACAGTATTCAATGTATGATTAGAATTTATTTATTTATTCATTTTATTGCAATAGGTAAATAATATAAAAAATATCGTTTGAATAAAGTTTTAGAAAAAGCAATTATAAAAAGCGTTCTTTGAAAATTTTGTATAGGTTTATATTAATAAACTTTTAATCAACGTGCCGTTTTGATTATAAAACTCTTATCTTCAAACTTTGAATTGAAAAATCAGAATTTTGTAAGCTTAATGTTTGTTTCGGAAACTTTTTAAAGATTTATTTTAAGTTTACTTTGCTTAAAGGTTATACACATTGCTAAAAAAGTAACAAGAAATTATATTATTTTACATGAAAAGTGCGAAAATGCATGTGTTCTACTATCAAACTCTAAATTTTTAATATTTGTTTTTTCGAAGTCATTGTTCGATTTCTTCAGCTGTGATTCCGTACCAGTCAGAAATAGTCAGAGGCTACAGGAATTCAATCCAATACTCGATTATCTACTCCTGAGCTCACAAAAATGACAATCAGAAGTTGCAAGTTTCAGTCAGCAGAATTCTGCTGACTACTTCTGATAAAACTGTCAATGTAAACAAAGCAAAACCAAATTTCGAATTCACATATTAGTTCAAAAGCTGCTTCCGGGAATTCACAAATTCTGAATTTTTTATCTACATTTTTTTTGTTAATGAAAAGACCTATGGGGAAATAATTAAATGTATGATATAAAAGTCTCGCAGGCATTCAAAAATACCCGGCGAACAATTAAATTTATTTGTTTCGTTATCTTTTGATATTAATAAATTTCCCGTGTTTTGTTGTAATTGGCAGAAGTGACATTTTTCACCAGAAGTCAATCAAGTACTTCTCAAGAAATGCTTTCTTATCACAAAGTGAGGTTAAGTTCACACAAGGCACAAAAATTTAGCTTTTATGCACACGATTTAAGTTCAATTTTGCCATAGCGTTAGTTGGGTGCATTTACTGTAGATTGAAGTTTGAGTTCAAAGGTTTCAACTTTTGTATTTTTAGTATATTTCTTAAATTGAGTTTGGATTTCTTACCCATAGTATGTTGCATTCCTGCGCAGCATTGCTGCATACACCAATTGAGTTTTGTTGATTCAAATGCAAATCTATGCACTTTTATCATGCCAATCATAAAATTTTATTTGCATTAGTTTGCAAGTGAAAATATAAATTCAATTTAATTTTTATACGGAAATTTTTGTTTATCTGTATGTACCAATAATACCTGTGCAAAAATTAAATTTTGAGCCAATTTGTAAATTAATAATTGATTGATAGCGTCAATAAAATAGTAATTTGTGCAATATGAATAAATAAATAAATGAATCGGCTCCCATACAAACGTACAAATATAAACGCAGCTTATTCAGGTAATTCATACAGACACTTACACCTCAGGTCATCTAAACAGATTTAACACACGTTATTTATCCCTCATAAGTGATACTTGGGCCTGCTTTTCCAAGTATATAGAGTCATCCCACTGGCCATTTTCTTATATCACCTGCCGATTTGAACATCTTTAAATCTTAAAGCTTCCACGACCAGATGCTGCGTGGCGGCTCTCTTAGTATTGGTATTTTCAAGGATTTGGCATATCGTGATGATCTGGTCGATAGTAAATTTAGCAAGGCTGAATAAGAGGTAATTTTTGGAGCAGAATTCTGATTGGTGAACTTTTTTTTTTTTATTAATATTGAAAATTTTTCAAGAGCACAGAATCGGGGACAAATTCATAGGTTTTAACAAACCGACCAGTTCAACCTAACCTAATCTGTTAGGTAGTTGGCTAGTTGGTTTTTTTGAAAACATCCTGCTAAACAAGATTGAGGTGAACCTTTTTTTGGAAATATTTTAAAACTATAAAATTTTCATTCAAACAGCTGTATCTAAAATCTTTCTTATCACAATGTTTTTCCCGCTTGCAACTTTAAGCCACGAAAATCTTTGAACCTATTCAATTGATCGCCAGTGTTTGTGTGTGTGAAAAAATACAGGAAATGATTTAAATAAATAAATATGATATGATAATATTTCAAAGTTAAAGGTGCAATGAGGGAGAACAATTGGTTGCAGCTTAAAGTGTTACACATCCATGTACACAAATTTGTATTAGAAAAACAACAAATTGATGAATAATATTCAAAAGACAGTACGAGTAAATTGAGCGCCATAGGAGTTGATGCATTAATTTAATCCAATGGCTGAAAAAAAATTGTTTTTGCATATATAAATAATACGAAACCTAAGCAAGAAATGTATACAAAATTACAAATAAACACTCATGCATACTTATAAAACTTCTAACAACTACGTTAAGCTAGTAGTTTTTAAGCCATTAGTAATACCTATCAATGTTTAAGTATGTCTAAATATATTGTAAGTGAGCTTAAGTGTAGGCATAAGTTACATACATATAAAATACATACATACACAGAACAAGGTTTAAATGTATTTTATGCATTTAAGCCAATATTAAATACGCAGACAAACCGAATATTTAAATAGAAAACTAAAAATAAACAATTCAAATAAGTCAGATGCTTGAGTTCTATTTCGCTGGAAAAATAAAAAAACATTTAAAATGGAGATTTATTTAAATATGTAACTAAATTTAAATATGTATAATAAATAGTAGATAGGCAATTAGTTTAAGTGCGCATACTAAAGTAAGCATATGAGTATTTAGTGTAGCTTGAAAAATGTTTAGTCTTTAGGCAATAAAAAAATTCTTTTTATTATACATACATACATATTTAATAAATTTAAAAAATTAACTTGTTTACAAAAATTGGCTTAAATATAGCGGTTAAAGTAGCTTTTTATTTAAATAATAATTGCAAAAATTTATAAAATGCCTTTATGTTAATTAAAAAAAAAAATATTGAACAAAAAAATTGTATTAATTTTGTAGCAGAAAAACACATTGATAAAAAAAATAAAAAAAACAAACAAAGAAAATTTAAAATTCTTAATAAAATTGAAAAGAGTTTAAAAGTTAAATAATAAAAAAATCATCGTAAAAAATAAAATAAATAAGTAAATACAAAGAAACGAGTAAAAATATTCTAACTAATATAGAAAGTCTTAAATACGTTTTTTATAAACAGTAGAATTACTGCAAACATTTTTATCTTTCTTTAAATGTTAAGTTCGCAGTTTATGTTGTAAAATCCTAGCTATGACAGTTTACTTTTCTTTAAGAAATAATAATCACATAATTCTTGCTTTGCAATTTGCTTAAAAGCAAAAGACCAAAAAGCAGTTATTTTTGTATTCCTGCGTGTTAACTTTTACATGAGTATGTTACAACACAATTTGCGATACCAAAAAACTTGAACTTCTTCTATCAAAAAAAAATTTTCGTAAGTATTTTATATTGAATTATTTTGTAGTTAATGTTTATATTCAAAATTTTTTTAGTGTATTTCGAAATAATTTTTTCTTATTTTTTTTTTAAATTTAAATTTTTTTTAAATTATTATTTTTACTTAATTATTTTTTTCTTTTAAAATTTCAAAAAATTCAGGAAAACTTTGCATATTCCGTTTATAGGTCGAGTTTACAGTTGTGTTCAATATAAATCTAGTCAAACTAAATTGGATATCGTTCAAAGAAATAAAAAAAAGGTGTGTTTTTAAAATTTTCATTTCAATATAGCGAATTCCATAACAGAAATTATGATTTCAAAGTTTACAGCAATTTCAGGAAAGTTAATTAAACTTTTAAAAATTTACATCAAAATTAAAATTTTTTTTGAGGAATTTTGAAAAAATTATTAAATACGCAGTTTTAAAGCTCATTCTATTTTAGCATAATAATTTGCAAGTTAGAAGTACCTCAAAATTTCCCCTGAATTTTTCGAATTTTTTTCCATACAAAATTAAATTTTCTTCATGCTGTGATAGAAGAAATTACAAAAAACTTCTGAAAATTTAGGGAAATTTTTGAGCGAGTTCTAACTTGCACAATGTTATACTAAAATTTATTGGTCTGCAAACTTATTAAAATCACAGCATCTTCCTATTTCGTCGAACGATTTAAATTTTAATTTCACTACTATTATATGAAACACAGCTGTACATTTTTATTACCATTTATTTAAAGTTGTACATTCCAAGTTGCAGAAATGTTATCAAGATAACGGACGCAAGTTTATCAAATTGTCTATGGCATACATTCAAGCTACATATAAGTTTTCCAGAATTTCAAAACGTTTTCTTAACCTACATAATAAAGTTTTTGCGGAGCTTTTTTAGAAAAAATTTTTTAGGTATGTTTATTTAATTAACTCACATTTGTTTCCTTAGACCTATGCAAGTTTTCAGTTTCAAAAAGTTTTCTGTAAATTTCGGAGATTTTCATAGAGCATGGAATTAAAATTTTTTTTCATACTCAAAAAATTTCGGTTCTCAAACTGTTTATGTACAATTAAATTTATTTGTTTAATCATCAAAAATAAAACAAAAATATAATGCATACATTATACAAACCTTTTGAGCTATTAATTTTGTTCCTATAAAATAATAAAATGTATCTATAACACTCACTTTCGAATAATAATTTGAGAAACAAACAGCTTAAATGTAAAATGTATTAACAATTTATTTTTTGCAGGTTTCTAAAAACATATTTACTTGTATTTTAATGTAAACTAAAGTGTAAAATGTATTTTCAACAAATCAGATAAACATAATTAATTTTTAATATACCACCCCACACCCAAAACAACAAACTCATTTGCCCAAACTTAAAGTTTGAAAATATGTAGCATAAATTAAGTACTAAACATAACAAATGTTTAAATTAAGAAAATAAGTCCATTTAACTTGGAAAATAAAGCATATATATAAAGGCATATGCATTTATGTATATATATATGCAAACATATGGTATGTAATATGTATATGGATTAAATCTACCGAATCGTAATTGATGGAGGTCAAATGTCGAAAAATAAATAAACAATATACACGTGAATATATTTAATGTAAAATATTTCGTTTTGATTTCACATGATGATTATAAACATTGGAACATTTTGGTGAGTATCAATTTTGTAGTTCAATAAACCCATCACCAAGTTTAATATTAATGACATAACAGGAAATTTGAGCATATCGATAGCACAGTGTAAAAAAGGTCTGATTTTTTCACACACTACAACTGCATTTGCGATAAAAAACGGTCAGCGCCAATAACGTATTATCCATAAAACTATTTGTCAGCACTTCTCCTCACATGTCTCACAAAAAGAGATATTTTTTTATAAGAGGGCAACATTCATACATTACGTCTGTTAATATTTCTCTTGTTATTAAGGTATGATAAAACAAATTACTAAGAGTCGGTAAAACATTTTCCGAAATGTAGAGAAAACTACATCATAAAACTTGGAAGTACTTAATTATTAGGCGCTTTCGCAGACTAACAGATAAAGTTGTGCGCCTAGCATTCCATGCAAATATTAAGCGCAAAATCAATTGAAATACGAGGTCCTTATTATTATTATCTCTTAGTTCGGTCTTACCGTCTAAACTGGCGGTTTCTTACAAAAAGGTCGTTGAGATCATCAAAACAGCTACGTTATAAAAATATTTTATATTAAGCCATTAATAAATATCCCAAATTCAATATAGCGGCAGCTTGTCAGGAGCTCTTTAACTAACTGATTGTAAAGTTACTTCGCAAACCTTTAAGGCACCGCATAATTGCAATCGAGTGGCAAGGCGGAAGATAGTAGTTAAGCATTAGCGAAAGAAGACGGTCGACAAAAATCCGAATCAATTATCAATTATTAATTTCTATTAGAATAAAATCACTTATGTACTTTTCTAGTTAGTCTATACTATAATAAGACTATAGAAAAGTCGTGTCTGTACATTGAATATTTCTTTTGGAAAAATGACTGTGGGTGACGTAGGGAATGTTATGTTCATCTATTTGAACTCAACGATCTCGAATACTAAAAAATTTATTTTTATGAGGCTTTCACTACTGGATAACCTGTAACTTAGGACGTAGGCTTAACTTTTTTTTATCAAAATCGTATAATAAACCAAAAAGATATACATACATATATAAATTGAGGTACCTATAGAAACAATGTATATTCAAATAGATTTATATGAAGCAAAATGCAATTAGTTTCTCAAAAACATATCAAAGCATACCTCTGTAAAATGTTTGTTTACTTTTTATCAACCTAAATTCAAAATTAATTTCGAGTATAGATACAATGGCGCAACAAAGAACTTACCAATTTAATTTTTTGAACCCATCCATCCATCCACACATTTGTAATAAAACCGTTAAAGAGTTGTGTCTGAACACGACCCACGCCGGGTACCCTCCTAGGATTAAATAACTATACTTGTAATAAAATTCAATTTTTGTGTAAAAGTGTTATTATTGATCCTATCAAACGGTCATCATCTATATGATTTAGGCCCGGTTTTTCAGTACAAGTTTAACTCAATTTTTCAGTTAAACTAAGCTTAAACTTCTTACGCAGTTTTTCAGTCAACTTTAAACAAAGTTTAAACGTAGTTTAAGCGGTCAATTCGACAGGGTTAAACTCTAGTTAACCTGTCAGCTGTTTTGCATATTTGATGCTTTTGGTTGTGAAACAATAAGCTGAACGCAATTAAGAAAGGACGATATTTTTATATTTAATTAAATACTGGATATATCATCTGACTAAAGTGATTATAGTGATGCAGAAATTGGCGAAATGCTAACTATTACAATACTGAGGAGGAGCAATGGCGTTGAATATGTATACAAATATTATCTGTTGCCGTATCTAGATAAAGAAAAAACCAATGTTGCCGTATAAAAAGTAAATATTAAAAGCGGCCTTAAACTCACACTGAAAAACCGCTCTGCAGTTTAACTGGAGTTTAAATTTATGCCGAGTTTAAGCAAACTTAGTTTAAACTGAGCTTAACCAAGGACTGAAAAACCGGGCCTTAGATGGATAAGTTAAATTTAGTAATAAAATGGATGATGTTTGGGAAATTTTGGAGCACCGGTGTGGTATTTTCCACACAGTTGTAAAAAAGTTATAAAACCTCCACTTCCAAAATCATTTAAGATATACATAGATACAAAAGCAGGTATGGTTAAAATGTTCAGAATGACACAGTGATCTCAGCAACTGGGTATTTTATGTTCTGTTTCAGCCAGGAATGCATGCACATATACTCGTATTATCTATATATATAAAAGAAAGTGACGTTAGTTCCAACGCACAAAACTCAAAACCGCCTGCACCGATTTGGATAACTGACACTAATTTAGATTGTTCTCTGACCAGAATAGGAGAATACCCAATAAAATTTCCGAAAAATTTTTGAAAAAAAAGTTTCATTTTCCCATACATACACCATACAAGTGCGAATTTTAATATTTGTTTTTTTTGTTAGAAAAGCTCATTGAAGTGAAGTGGAATTGTGTGTGTGTGAAATAGTTACATCTATAGGGATAGGGATAGGAATGGGGATAGGGATAGGGATAGGGATAGGGATAGGGATAGGGATAGGGATAGGGATAGGGATAGGGATAGGGATAGGGATAGGGATAGGGGTAGGAGAAGCCAATATTTCTAGATCCATGCAGGTAAATATCTGGGCAGGACAAAGTCTGCCGGTCGCTCTAGTATATTATAAAGAAAAATAAAACTTTTTAATGCCAAGG
This sequence comes from Merzomyia westermanni, assembly GCA_949987695.1. Lineage (NCBI taxonomy): Eukaryota > Metazoa > Arthropoda > Insecta > Diptera > Tephritidae > Merzomyia > Merzomyia westermanni. The sequence continues at coordinate 26,763,101 of OX465291.1, forward strand.
TTTTCAAAACATGAAAGGTTTCTACTAACGAGAACTACACGCTATGTATAAGAAGTTACCTAAAGCATTTGTTTTATTCGACGCTACATAAACAATGACATATTCCATGATTTATAATTTGAATAATTCGGATGTTAATCACCGAATAAAAACCAAAATTGGCCTGGCGGCGTCAGAGAAGCTATGTTGTGTGTAATAGGTAGCTCGGCAGGAATTTTACAGTCTGCAATTTCAGCCAAGCTTAACTAAGGGCTTTGGCTAGCCTTTCATCGAGTTGAGAACTGCTTCGAAGACATCTGCTATAGCGATTATGCTTTTGCGGAAGGTCACAAAAAAGTTCCTGGATATTGGACTTCTAATAACTTGACTAGGGAGGGCTCTAACCAGCATTCCCTTAATCCCTCCTTCAGCCATCAAACCTACGCTCAAAACCTCTGTTAATTTTTATTAAACATAGACTGGCTTGCATGGAGGTGTTCTAAAAGGACAAAAATATTTTGACATCGTGATGAGAACTTTTATCAAGGTGTCTGCTCTCATTGAGCTGATATTCATATGAAAATTTAACCCATCATTTTTGCGTGGCATAATTACATATGTTACTCATCCAATCTGCAATTATTGCTTCGAGGACAACGGAAGAGCTTTCAGATAGATGTGTACGGGAACGAACAACTGTTACCTTTAAAGCCCGGAGCTCTAATATCATTTGTTAGTAAATCACAAATTTAAAATATTTTTTAGCTGCCATTTTAGGTTATTCATTCGTCCCACCAAATATCTGAAAAAAAAAAACAAATTCTAACGTGTACATGAAAATCGCCGATACACGTGTATTTTTATTTTTTCTCCCCTTTGCGAAAAAGTATACTCGTATTTGGTTCATAGGACAGAACTAAAGCGATTGGGTCGAGATATAATTTTCATTGGTAACATTTACTAATTTCTTCCTAGAACAATTTTAAAATAATATCCGCATCAACGACATGGTTCACCGCACGCAATATTGACGGGAAGCTTTCAAATGGGCATGGGTATGCTTTATGATTTTTATTAGAGTTGAATAGCTTTTAGAAGATAACTGACAATAATTGTTTGTCATAAATTTAATTATCCAAGAATGTACTATCCGCTATTATCAAATATAAGAAAAAAAATATATATATGACACACACAGTATTAATTTAAATCGCTGTAATTATTTCTATGTATAACGCAACAAATCCTCCTCCCTACTTCATTTTTTGTATTTATAGAGTTGCTTTCAGGATTTTTTTAATTGTAAAGCATTTTTTTTAGTTATGGCTATCCTTGCTAATTGCAGGTGAATGGGGCATTACTAAGAATTAAGTTAAGCTATGTTATATAGACAATGACATGAAAATGATTTTAATGCAGTTGTTATAATTAAATTGTTTTTAAAAAAAGTATGTGCGCATACATGTGTTCATTAGACTAGGCTAAGAATATTTAATTATAAGATGATCAGAAAATCTTGCCCACGATTGCATGGATGGACTGCTTCGACCACATAGAGACGGGAATCAAACGCGAACTACAACGCAAATATGAAAAACTGAACCGAAAATTGGACCAGTTAACGGGCCGACGCGATCACAGTAACAGTCAACAAACACACAAATTTAACAAAAGGTTCGTAAACCTAACAACAGTGGCCATTAGCAACGAAGAAGCGCAACTTCTAGGGAAGGGCCTGAAGCACAACATCGCGGATAGCAATGAAGCAAAAAGAACTGAGCAAGCGATAGTAGATGCAGAGGTTGCAATATCGCTTCTTCCATATGAGGAACAGGAGCACGCAAGGCACATATGCAGAGAAATCATAAGCAAGGAAGTAAGAGCTCAGGAAGCACAAAAAGGAAATAAGGAGCTGAAAATATTGAAAAGGCTACAACGAAAGCTAAAAAATAACAACATCGTCACAACGAAGGCAGACAAAGGAAACACAACGGTGCTAATCAGTAAGGATGAATATATAGCAAAGACAGAGAAGCTCATCGAGGAAATGAAATGCCGCATTATTAGGGATAACCCCACGGATAAATACCAGACCGAAGTTAAAGAGGTTATTAAAAATGCTACCAAAATAATAGACAAGAGGATGGCATATACCCTAACACAAATGAATCCATCTGCTCCTCCTCTCATTGCGTTACCTAAAATCCACAAGCAGGATACGCCGATGAGACCTATAATTAATTTTAAGTCCGCGCCGGGTTATAAACTGTCGAAACATCTAAAAACGGTTTTAAAGGACACTCTGAAACTAGGGCACGAATACACAATAAGCAATACGATAGAACTACTACAAAGACTTGAGACCGTTAAACTCACAAGGAGCAGTAAACTCGTATCCTTTGACATAAAGGACTTATACCCGTCAATACCATTAACAGATACAATGGATATAGTCAACAAAACACTACTGGACAAAACTGAAGATAAGGTAAAAACTGCGCAAATTACCAACGCGCTAAGAACAACGCTGCGGCAAAACTATTCCCGGTTCAACAACAAAATATATAGACAGACAAACGGACTAGGAATGGGTAACCCAACATCGGCCATTCTCATGGAAAAATTCATGCAAAACTTGGAAGGAAAATATATACAGGAGTTAAAAACCAAGTTAGGCGTGGCATTCTACGCTAGATACGTGGATGACATCATCTGCATCCTAAATGACGATAACGAACAGCAAATACAGGGTGTTTTTTTTACAGGTTTGTTTTTCGAATAGAGATAAAACTGGCATTTTGTGGTCAAATCTGGCAACTCTAATGTCATTTATGTTCAGTTTGGTTTGCCATTTCATCATGAACAGGTTGACAAAAGAACAACGCTTGCAAATCGTGCAAATTTATTTCGAAAATAATGGTTCAGTTCGCGAAGTTTACCGTGAGCTCCGTCCATTTTATGGTCGACATAATCGTCCATCAGAGCAATTAATTCGGTTAACCATGGATCGTTTTCGCACTCTATGTGATATGTGATAATACGCATCCGCAGAGACGTCGAACAGTGCGCACCGAAGAAACAATTGCCGCTGTAGAGCAAAGTGTTGAAGAGGACCCGAATGAATCGATTCGCCACCGTGCACAGCAATTGGAGCTTTGCCCATCAACTTTATGGAAGATTTTGCGCAAAGATCTTGGCTTGCGACCTTACAAGATCCAGCTTGTGCAAGAATTAAAGCCGCGAGACCATGCAATGCGTCGTGATTTTGGTGTATGGGCCGAAAATGAGATTGATTTCGATGCTGATTTTCATCGCAAAATTTTGTTCAGTGATGAGGCTCATTTTTGGTTGAATGGCTACGTCAACAAGCAAAATTGCCGCATTTGGAGTGAAGAGAATCCACATGAGACCCTTGAAACGCCATTACATCCACAAAAACTGACTGTTTGGTGTGCTCTATGGGCTGGTGGAGTCATTGGGCCATACTTCTTCCGCAATAATGCTGGAGAGGCAGCTACCGTTAATGGAGACCGGTATAGAGCCATGATAACCGACTATTTTGTTCCCGAATTGGATGGCATGAATGTGGATGAGTTGTGGTTCCAACAAGACGGCGCTACATGCCACACAGCGCACGTCACAATCGATTTATTGAAGGAAACATTCGATGAGCGCATAATTTCGCGGAATGGACCTGTCAATTGGCCACCAAGGTCGTGTGATTTGACACCATTGGATTATTTTCTTTGGGGATATGTGAAGTCGCTCGTCTACACCAACAAACCAGAAACGTTAGGGGAATTGGAAGCCAAGATTCGTGGCGTTATTGCCGACATACGGCCCCATATGCTCGAAAAAGTGGTTGAAAATTGGACCTGTAGAATTGGCTTTATTCGAGCCAGCCGCGGTGGCCACATGCCCGAAATCATATTTAAACATTAATGGCATAAAATTATCCTTCCTATAAAGCCAAATTGATGGACCTTAAAACGATTTTCTTGTGTTTTATTTCAATTCGAAGTTCTATACCCCTAAAAAAACACCCTTTACTAGAGTTCCTCAACAGGCAACATAGCAACATAGAGTTCACAATGGAAGTAGAAAAAGATGGAATAATGAACTACCTGGACCTAACTATAGGGATTGACAAAATAACAAATAGGTTCAACTACGGCATTTATAGAAAACCGACTGCCACGGACACCATTATACACTCTACATCAAACCATCCGCAACAGCACAAAAATGCAGCATTGAGGCACTTAGTGGATAGGCTTCAGAGAACGCCGCTCACACAGGAAGCATACTGGAGAGAGCTTAATACAATATATAACATAGCGGCAAATAATGGATACAAGAAAGCACTTGTGGATAAACTCAGAAGTAGCCATGGAACACAAAAAAGAGTAAACGTAGAGGAAAATCCAATGGTTTGGACGGCAATGACGTACACTGGAAAAGCGACGTACAAATTAGCAAAGTTCTTTAAAAGATATAACATCTAACAACGTCGGACAAAAACTAATTCTGATGACCCATTCAACAGACACGGAGTGTATAGGCTTACTTGTGAATGTCTATACAGCTACATAGGACAAACAGGAAGAAAAATAAGCACAATATTCCGAGAGCATATCAGGGACTACAACAAAAAAACACGAAAACCCACCATAATACCAGAATCTAATTTCGCGAACCACATGTTTGAGAACAACTGCACCCCAGCTAACATAAAAACAACGGCTCGAATACTTCACGTACAAGGAAAAGGCCGGCGGCTTAATGTACTTGAGAACATGGAGATATACAAGTTAAAAACATTTGACGGCAGGATCATAAACGAACAAACCAACACTATCTCTGACGAAATATTTGAACCCTTAAAACTAGTTTACAAAAAACAGCACAAGCCAGCAGGTACAGCAACCAAACACGTAACAATGAACAAGCAATAACGAAATATGAACCAAACTGCAAAAATCACCGATTTCTACCTACCTCAACATACCGCTTAGCTAACAAGCGGTATGTCTACATACCTACAAAAACAACCCTTGGGACAGATAACAATTCGGACGTATCAATACCGCGCACACACACACGCATATTAACGTTACCTACCACGACCACATAGATTGACATTACCTGCCACAGCACCCACGGACTATAAAAACAACGCAGCGGATAGACACAGACCAGAACGAAACTAGGCATTGAAAATGGCAGAACGCCGAAACCGGTTTGTCACAAAACCAAACTTGACAAGGGATTACGGAAAATCGTTCCAACATAAATCATGATCAGAAAACTTTGCCGCCTTTTAGGAAAAAACTCCAACCCGAATAACCATGAACAAGATGCAATCACTAAGCTGGAAATACTTCATGGAAAGTGGAAAACTTTTTAAACAGACCAGAGGGAAAAAATCGGAAATGGTCAAGAAACAATGTTAAAAGTTCGATGATCTCTTTGATGGTGCTTAACAAGATGTCTTGACGCTGATGAAATCGGAAGAAGATAAGGAGTTTAGGGCGAAACAAAGGCAGAAGTGCCGCCCCTGTTCCATGACTGTAGTGGATTTGAAGTTGTCTCGAACTAAAGAACAAACTTTTGATATTGGTGAGTTTTTTTTTATTATTATTCTTATTCTTATTAAAGCGATGACGATATTTATGTCGCCAAAAAACAGCAGCAAATTTTTGATAATTGTAATCAATTTATTATATTTGAAAATATAAAGGTGGAGTGCAATTAATAGACTTTAAACGGTTGGTCAATTGTCGATCTTCCATTTGGGCCTTACAAAATTAATTGTCTTAGTTTTTAAAGTTGCACTCTACCTTTATATTTTGTTCAAATACAGGGTGTTTTTTTTACAGGTTTGTTTTTCGAATAGAGATAAAACTGGCATTTTGTGGTCAAATCTGGCAACTCTAATGTCATTTATGTTCAGTTTGGTTTGCCATTTCATCATGAACAGGTTGACAAAAGAACAACGCTTGCAAATCGTGCAAATTTATTTCGAAAATAATGGTTCAGTTCGCGAAGTTTACCGTGAGCTCCGTCCATTTTATGGTCGACATAATCGTCCATCAGGGCAATTAATTCGGTTAACCATGGATCGTTTTCGCACCACGTTTACTCTATGTGATAATACGCATCCGCAGAGACGTCGAACAGTGCGCACCGAAGAAACAATTGCCGCTGTAGAGCAAAGTGTTGAAGAGGACCCGAATGAATCGATTCGCCACCGTGCACAGCAATTGGAGCTTTTTCCATCAACTTTATGGAAGATTTTGCGCAAAGATCTTGGCTTGCGACCTTACAAGATCCAGCTTGTGCAAGAATTAAAGCCGCGAGACCATGCAATGCGTCGTGATTTTGGTGTATGGGCCGAAAATGAGATTGATTTCGATGCTGATTTTCATCGCAAAATTTTGTTCAGTGATGAGGCTCATTTTTGGTTGAATGGCTACGTCAACAAGCAAAATTGCCGCATTTGGAGTGAAGAGAATCCACATGAGACCCTTGAAACGCCATTACATCCCCAAAACCTGACTGTTTGGTGTGCTCTATGGGCTGGTGGAGTCATTGGGCCATACTTCTTCCGCAATAATGCTGGAGAGGCAGCTACCGTTAATGGAGACCGGTATAGAGCCATGATAACCGACTATTTTGTTCCCGAATTGGATGGCATGAATGTGGATGAGTTGTGGTTCCAACAAGACGGCGCTACATGCCACACAGCGCACGTCACAATCGATTTATTGAAGGAAACATTCGATGAGCGCATAATTTCGCGGAATGGACCTGTCAATTGGCCACCAAGGTCGTGTGATTTGACACCATTGGATTATTTTCTTTGGGGATATGTGAAGTCGCTCGTCTACACCAACAAACCAGAAACGTTAGGGGAATTGGAAGCCAACATTCGTGGCGTTATTGCCGACATACGGCCCCATATGCTCGAAAAAGTGGTTGAAAATTGGACCTGTAGAATTGGCTTTATTCGAGCCAGCCGCGGCGGCCACATGCCCGAAATCATATTTAAACATTAATGGCATAAAATTATCCTTCCAATAAAGCCAAATTGATGGACCTTAAAACGATTTTCTTGTGTTTTATTTCAATTCGAAGTTCTATACCCCTAAAAAAAACACCCTTTATCATAAATTAATTGCAATTGGTATGGTTAAAGTTCCCAACCTAAAACTAAAAGATACCATGTTTTTGTTTAAGAACAAATTCAATAAATATAAAGGTCTTTAAGGTTTAAAATTGTGATTATTTTAGTTTTAGGTGCATATGTACCACCAACCATACTATCATCGTGTCCTGACCGATGTGGCAAGCTTTATGTCACCGGGAAATTAGTTAAAACCCGATGGCAGTACTCGTATTTAAAATTTAAACCAAATTATCCAAATAGCTCGATCCGTGCGTCACCTAGCGAACATTTTTTGATGAAATATTGAATTGTCAACGGGTTCTAAAGCATGTGTCAAGTTTCAAGTAACTAGATCATCGGAAAGTTACTCAAGAATCGACCCTAAGATACCCGATTTTTCAGCGATTTTAATTTGTCTATATCAGCGCACAATCTAGCGGAAATTCTGTACAGGGTATTGCATGGTATTTCATTGTCAATCTACGTATGAAGTTTCAAGTCCCTAGCTCAACGGGAATTTACATTGTTTAAGCGACATAAGCTATAGTCATTTCTTTCGTTTATTTCATTTGCATTGCATGCAATTCGCAATCAGCTTATGAAATATTCCAAAGATATAGTTTATCCTTTGCAATCCCAAATCTGAGTTTTTCACAACGAGCATGAGGAAGCCAATCATGCGCAATGTCTCAGAGCCAACAGTGCTCGCCCCCAATTAGTATATACAAGGTGTAGAGGTGCCTCGCACTCCCCGTTCTATATAGAACAAATAATTATAATAAAAACAAATAATATTAATCAAAGGTTGTCCCCTATACAACATGCGCTCCGCACCCCCGTTCTACTCTCTGAATAAATAATAAAACAATATACAATAAATTAACTTAAAAAAATAATACTCGCCCTCCAAAAAGCTTAGACAACATAAAAAACTTTGCAAGATTCCGAAATTTCGTATGGAAATGAGCGGATCAACAAGAAAGGGACTTAATATTAAAGCAGTTGTTAAAATAGAATAAATCAATTTGTGTGAACCTCGAAAAAAGTGCTCTCAATATTTTTAATTTGAAACTATACATCAAGAAAATTATTTTTTGTGTGATTTCTTGAGTTTCCAACAATAATCAGCCGTCATATGAGTATCCCATCCCTCTAAGATCTCCCAAACTATGTTTAAACTGAAATAATAGTTTATTGTTGTTATAGTATATAAACTTTTATGCGGCAACTTCTAGTATGAGGAAAGTTCCATACCTCAGACTCAAAACACAAGGTTTATGATGAAAATTCTACAATCCGTATATATGTACGTGCGCACGCCCTATAAAGTTTAGTGCTTAATTAGGCTGGTATGTAATTACAAAGCTATTGTGTTATCAAAAGTTTTTTTTATTTGATTTTTATTATTGTTTTAACTTTGTTGAGACTAATACTTGCATTAACACGCACACACACACACACACACACACACACACACACACACACACATGCATACATATCAGTATCAGTGTTGCAACAAACTTTCAACCAATAAACGTTAATGCCACAAATAATAACATTGTAATCACTTTCATAATTAATGCTAATTCCGGCTGGCAAATCCCATCAACTCATATAGTTTTTAGTCGGATTATTTGGGTGAATTAACATTTTGACAATTTGGCAATTTTCCAAAACAACCAAGATTAATTTATGCACTATGCCAACAACATCAGCAACAACAACCACTATAACAATGCAAAGAAACGTAACATGGCATGCGCTATTGTGATTGTGGTGGGGCAGTGCGACTCCCTTAGCCAGCTGAGGTGTCTGGTGCAACAATGGATAAGTATTTAAGCGTGGTCAATATTTGTATTCGCTGACCGACAATAAAACAAAGTGGCTATTCGTGCGAAAACAATGTGATTTGGCAGCTTAAATAATTTGTGTATGGGGTGTGGGTGTGATTTTCGATGAGTTTGCTTATTGTTTACAAACAGAATTTGTAATTAAACAATTCAATAGAATGCAATGAGCCATTATATTATGTTTTTTGCGGTAAAAATGGTCAGAGACAAAGATGACTTGATGCATGCCTCTCTTCCGCTCTCTTCTTTCGCTCAGAGAATGGGTTTCATTTGCGTTGTTACTTGGCAGCACTGTGTAATCATGATAAATCTGAAACTAGTAGCTAGAAACAAAAAAAAACACCAAAAATATTTGCAGCAATCGGTTCATACAAACAATTTAAAATAAATATGTAAATAAATTTAGTACGCAAAAGAAGTGTAACTTGAGGTGTGCAGGTGGCCAGAGTTGTCAATAGCAAGGAGGTGGAAAAATATAGATCACTATTGTTCTAAAATTGTGCCTAGAAACTTTTTAGTAAGGCAACGGAAATAGAAAATTATAGCATAATATATCTAAGCACAAGTGAGGTAATATAGAATGTGGGGAAAAAACAAAATTTGTATAGATTGGAGAAAATTATGATGATGGATCCGAAAGCCGAAATTTTCCTTCAGCACATGCAACCCAGTATTGTATCAAAGTATCTATAATTTATTACCTGCCAAACAGTTAAAAAGCTAACTCGTATCACGGGAAACATATAGTTCTCAAATTGTTAAGGAATTAAGTGGAGTCAGGTCGATATATATATCTGTTCTCTTCCTAAAATCTTTTGTCTTATTTTCAAATGTGAATTATTATTTTCTGAGTTGTAAAAGAGTTAAGTGTTTGCTATACTTTCTGTTGAAAAAATCTTTTCTTTTTTGTATTGCATTCAATGATGAAAGCTATTTATAATTACTTGAATTGAAAATAATACAATTTGTTGTTGTTTTTAATAGGCTCTTGTGTTTCTTGAGAAACTTATATTATTTATAACTTTATTTTTTTTTTAATTTTTCTTTTAGTTTTATCTTTATCTCGAAAATTATTTCTTGTTTCATTTTTCATTTTTTTATTATTTTCAAATGTGTTTTATCCTATCTTATATATACATTTTAATAGGGGTGATAAAGGCCTACTGGGTAACCTAGCACAGAAAACTAAATTCGGTAAGGCGCCTTTTGTATACCTCTTGATAATGTGGAAATTGCAACATGCCTAAAACCCCACTAAAAATGCCCAAAATTTTGTTTTCACCATACTGCCACCATTCGAAAATGTTATAAAAAATTTACTTTTTTACAGCGCTCTCAGAGAGCGCAAAGATTTGCATCAAGTCATCTTTGGTTAAAAGCCAGAGATTGAGCGAACAACTTTTAAAGGAGATTATTTTTTGACGGCTGAAAAAAATATTAAAAAACCCCCCTATTTCAAAGTTTATTCAAAAATGCTGAATTATAAATGCGTTTGGGCGTTTTTTTAAAATATTTTGAAAATGGATGTTTGTTTGTAATTTAATTGTCGTCTTTTTATTTTTAGTCTGTTAATTTTAATCTTTTTTTTTTATGTACAACCCATCTTCTTCAACCCATCCACACAAAGGCATACAACTACAAAGGCACATGAATCCATTCTTAAAATTCTGCCACAGCTTGACATTTTGGCTAGAAAAATATTTTTCTTGTATATTTCTGCATCTCATTATAAATTTTGTATTGCGATTCAATCATTTAATTTTAAATATGCATACATACCTATGTACTTATTCGCATACGAAGGAAAGCAAAATTTTAAAAAATTTATGATATTCAGAATTTCATCAAAGTCAACGATACGCAAATCCGTCCAATTCGCTTTTGTTTATATTGCCAAATAAAAACGACAACAATGTATCGGAACAATATTGTACAATACGTAAAAGCGTTAATAAAAAAAATATGTCAAAAATTGTAGCTATAGCGCATGCGGACATGATTGCATCAGACATTTTCTTTATTTTTTACGAATTGAAGCGGCAGCCGGTTCTACTCCAATATAGCAACAGGCGAAAACTGATTGCTGCGCATGAGGATTGGAAAACTGATTTAACATGCACATAAGTATTCATAAACAACAAAATGAAAAACGAGTTATCAATTGCAAACGATATGAAAAATATACATACACATTAGGGTGGTTCAAAACACAAGTTTTCTAAGAACTATTTCACGCACATAATGGGCCATATTAATAAAACCGGAGCAAATTCTTTTAGTTCAGTTTCTCTAATTTTGAGATTTTCTTCATACAAATTTATGTAAAATTTCTAAAAATTTCAGAAAAAGCAATTGCTTTTTTTTATAAATAGAACCCAACGGCTGTTTTTCATGGCATAAAGTAAACAAGATAAATGTATATAAATATCAAAGTTCTTGGCCTGGCTAGAGAATGCGAAAACCCCTAAGTAGTTGTTGCAACACTGAAAGGGTAAAAAAAAACCGAATGTACCCTTGTTTTTAACCACCCTAAGAAGCATACGTCCTACAGGAGAATACATCTGTTAGCTTTCATATAACTGCTAAACCTCTTGGTATTTTCATATACGGTGCCGGACATAAATATTGGCACGTATAAATAAAAATAAATAATTAATAAAACTATTTAAACAAATACTATAGAAAAGCATGTATCAATGTCTGATACAAGAACTATAAATTTTGTTTTAAAAATGTACGCAAAATTCGCAAAAAGTCCAAGAAATTTATTAAAATTTTAAATTTTTTTCACAGAATTTTTAGATTTTTTTTATATAAAAAAAGGGTTAGTAAACGTGTATGGAGAAAGTCCCAAAAAAAAATTGCCAAAAATTAGCAAAATGTGTCACGAACTTAAGATTATCATCCTATTATACTAAAATTTAATAGCTTACAAAACTGCATACTCCAAAAAAGCCTAAAAATCCTGTGAAAAAAATTTAAAATTTTAATAAATTTATAGTTTTTATATTAAAATTTGGCACATGCTTTTATATAGTCTTTGTTTAAATAGTTTTATTAATTATTTATTTTTATTTATGCGTGCCAATATTTATGTCCGGCACTGTATGTACATACTGTATACATATGTACACATATCATAACTGCAACAGGCAGATAGGAAGTCATCAAAACAAATGGTAAGCGGACGGTCGAAAAAATTGCATTATTTCACAGCGAACACAAGAAAAAGTGAACGTAGTTAGTTAAATAACAGTTCTGACTACGAACGAATATGCTCGTACATAAATAATTATTTAGTTACAAGATGTCTCAGAAGGCGTGCATTTGGCGAAAGTGCACCGTTCCGCACAACTCCGTCCGACGGTAAAAGCACCCGCTTGTGGGAAAGCGTTCGATCCATCTTCCTAGCTGTACGTCTGTCAACGACGAATACTAGAAATTGATATTCACTAGGGTGATCCTTAAAATCAAATGAGCGATATTTTCCAGCCACAGACCTTCAAACGGTGTTACCAAGGTTAAAGAAGCCACACAGAAGCAAGTGTTAGCCCCGATTGGAGGCCTTTAAGGGATGCCGAATAATAGTCAAATTCCAGGAAACATATATGAAGTAGATTCAAATAAATATTTTTTTTTTATAAATTTTGCAATGCACTGAGAACTTTGACACCTATAATTTTACTTCTCCACCGTCTTGCAATGGTAATGAAACTAATCTGTGATTTCTCGGGCTATAATAATATAGATGTGTAGGGTAAGGCTATGAATTCTGATGTAAAAACTGTCCTTACATTTAAAGTAAACCCTTCTGAGGGATGATATATTATATTCTGTTTTTGGGTGAACTTTTTTTTATACTAAATTTAATTTCCAAATCAGCTCGGACCATCCAGTATTTTGCTAATCTCTACAATAATAAAATTGTAATAGTTCGATGACTGTGCATTGTAGATATTCAAGAAAAAGTGATGGTCATTACGAATTCAAAGCAACAGTTTCTAAAAGTTTTGTCTGCCAGTCTTTATGTTTGAGAACGTATCACTTAAAAACTGCTTAATAGAATTGAATGCAACTTTCACCATTGGATTACTAGATGTCTTACTTAAAATTAAGGGTTTCCTTTATTTCAATCTCTCGACAGCTTTTGGAGTTATAGACCAATATGTGGACCAGGTAGACCCGAAAAATTTTAGTACAATATCCGTATAAAACTAAGGGTGGTAATAAGTGTTCCCATAAGCGATGTGGTTAAGTTGCATATCTCAACTTGTTTCTGAGATATCTCTACATATAATAAAATTATAACAGGTCGGTGTCTGTATATTGCAGATACTTAATAGAAATGGATAGGAGGGATCATTATACGTATAACCAATAGAAGCTAAATTAACAGTTTTTATAATTTTTGTCTTTCTGTATGCTTGTCTGTCGCGCATCACTCAAAGACTGGAATTGAATGAAACTTTCACAGTTGCATTACCAGAAGTTTAACTTAAATTTGAACATATAATTTGTTCCGATAGCACAACTACAAGTTTCGGAGATATTGACCGATATGTGCCCCAAGGTGACCCAAAATGTGTTTAGTACAATATCTGTATCATACGATAGGTGATAATAAGTGCTGCAATTAGCGATGTAACTAAGTTTCATATCTTATCTCGTATGGGAGATATAAGATTAAAATCGGACTCAGTATATTAAAAGTTCTGAGACGCAGCTAAGCGTGGCCTAATTTCCTGGTTGACTAAAAATATGAAAGAGGCAACAGCTGCTAATAAAAACCCATTTTGAGTCACCTTGTATATGTATGTGAAAAATGTATTCTTATATACAGGCACATATGTATGGATATAAGTCGATGACGGCGGCTCGCTTTATTGATGTGGAAGCTTTATTTGTTTTGTTCTTGTTATTGCTATGTTCTTACTTCTATATAGCTCCTCTATTTGCGTTGCTGCATATGCTGTGCGCTTCAGCGTATGAAGGCAAACGCCGTTTTATGCATACAAAAATTTCGATTTTAAGCCAATTAACAGCATGCACATTTGCGCCGATACAAACATAACAACATAGATGGACACAAGAAAAGTGTGTACGTAGTAAAGGCATTGGGCATTTGAGCCGAGTAGCACAAATGCGCCAGCGGCGTTCATTGGTGAAGTTGTAGTAGGAGTTTTATTTTCCTGCAGTGAAACACAAAACTAGTCGGAAAAATTACTAGTTTACAAATAGTTTAATACTAGAATTTTTATAGCTCATCTCAAACTATTTCGGAAAAAGACAAATCTGTACCAACAACAATTAATAATACTGAAGTGGCGCCCCGAGTGAAAAAAATACCAGTTTCACTTATTTTGAAATATAATGTTTTTTACGAATCCAGCTCTCTCTCTCATAAACACAAACAACAAAACTTGAAGAAAACATTAGGCAATCCCGAATTTTCAGAAATTATTATTTAAAAATAAAAATGCATAGCTGAAAATATAGAAAGTGATTAGAGGTCGGTGGAAATATTTAATATTTTCTCTACATTTTGAGCTTTGAATTACACATATGTATTTATCCAAATGCCAGTTAAAAAACAATAATCCTAAGTCTATCTAGCACCGGATTCGCTATCCCCTCTGTTCGTTCTGAGTTATATGTTTCTGAAACTTGGTTTCTTAATTTTTGCTCCTAGAAAAGAGCATTTCGACACCTGAATGGAATCCGATTTTTTTTTTCAAACACCATACCTCGAAATTTATTTCAATAACGTTAATTTAGGAATTTTATTTTGAAATACTGTCCTATCTTAGCTGAGAAAGTATTGAATCTTAATTTAAATAGGGCGTTTTTAAAACAATTTCTGAGTTTGGGCTCTGTTCAAACAAATTCTGAGTTACAGTTAAGCAATTTTCAAGGTCTCTTATAGACTTTTGTAATATTTTTTTAATACAACTCTTGTGAATACTGCATTAAGTTGTATGTCATATCCGAATACATCCAGTTGAACTTTCATAAAAACTTTTCAAAAAATTGTTAAAATAAAATTTGAAAAGTAAAATAGCACACTGATATATCATAACATAGTTGGCTCAATTGTATTGTGCTATTCAAATTTTATATGAGAAACAACAACAAATATAAAGCTTTTGAAATCCATACGACGAATAGGAGACTTTGTTAATTGTCTAAGTGTTTTTGAAAAATATTTTGAAATATGGTGATCTTCCACTCAGCCGTCGATTTGTGTTCTTTTTTTGTCTGACTTTGTGGGGAGCACCAGTTCTATGTGGGCTGAGCACTTATAGACATTAACCCATACCCATTAACCAACATGTTTTTGGTCTACTTTAAACTAGTTTGCGCCTGGTATAACTGTACGAAACGTGGCAATTGAGTTCTCACAGAACATCGCCTTGTTCGAAATACCACTTGATAACAAACCAAAACAGTTTGCTGTCCAGATAGGCTTGCTGTTCATACCAGTTTAGAGGTAGTTCACAAAATTTTTTTTTTTTACTGCAGGGTAAATTGCAAGCAAAATACTGACATGGAAAAAATATTAGCGCATAAACGCGTAATGTGTTGAATACACTTCCGTGATATACAACAACAAACATGGTATAGATGGATTTCATATTGTGAAAGGTGAAAGGGATCAAGTGTGTGTGCTCAACTGTGCACTCATTAATTCAGTAGCAATGCTATCTCTTGTTTTCTCAATATTTTTCAATTTTTTTCATTTGATAGGATCATCAAAAAGTTGAAAGCTATGTATAAAAACGATGTTGGGAACACTCAATTGCACTTTAAACCAAGCATCTGCAATCGAAGTGCACTTAATGAATAATTATAAAAACATACATTTTTTCAACGTACCAAAATTTGTATATGGAACAGGTTAATTTACTATCACAACTTAATTGTTAAAAAAATAAAAAATACTAGATTAAGTTGTATTATTTACCGAACGAAGTCAAGTGTATCATATTGATTGCTTTTGATATTCTACTGAAATGTGAAATTGGTTGGCGATCAAGAATAAAAACAGCAGCATCGAATAAACAGCTTGTAAGGTTTGGAATCTTTTTCGATGCAAGCTACACCGTTTTTAACTTCGTTTAAAACAAAACACGATTAATAAATTTTGCTTTCGTAAGTTGTGCGCTCAAAGTTCCTTAAGCGCGAACTTCATGAGTAGACTCTGAGGAGTTTGAGGCATTTTAGAATTTCACCTTTTTCTACTATGTAGTGGATACGGTAAAATTATACGTAATCTTCTTTTAGTTTGACATATTTAGTCCAAGTTGCTTAAAAACTTTGTATTCCTTCCAAAAAGAAGAGCTTTTGAACCTCTCTTATCATTTGTGGAATATCTTACCATGCAGCTCTCTTACCAAAAAGCTTTTGACAAAAATTCAACACAAAAAAAAAACCTTCTGCAAACTTCAGTATATTTTCACATACAGGGTGGCTAATGAAAGCCGCTACCAAAAAAAAATTAAATAACTTTTTTTCTATTTAATGAATCTGGTTAATTTTTTTTTTATTTTGCAGATTGACTTTTACATTTAACAAAAATGGATAACTGGGACACTGAAACAAGAATTTGGATTGTCCGCCGCTATCACGCACTGGAGTCCGTAGTTTCGGTTCAAAAAGAGTATAGGCGCACGTTTGGCGGCAATCCTCCGAGCAGATGGACCATAATAAGACTTGTAAACAATTTTGCCGAGCATGGGACAGTCAACAGAAGACCTTACCATCGAAACCCTTCAGTTCGAACGGAGGAAACAATCGCTGCTGTAGCTGCTGCCATACAAAACAATCCACGTGTTTCGACAAGAAGCTTATCTGCTCAAATGGGTGTAAGCAGACAGTCATTACAGTCAATTATGCACAAAGATTTGGACTTATTCCCATATAAAATTCAAATGGCCAACAAACTGAATGCTGCAGACTTGCCGATTCGCTTGGAATTTTGCCAGAAGATGCTTCAAATGGTGGAAGAGGATGGAAACATGTTGAACTGTCTTTTCATGTCTGACGAGGCCCATTTCGATTTAAACGGCAACATAAACAAACAAAATTGTCGAATATGGAGTGCTTCCAACCCACAGATACTCCATGAGACGGAATTGCATCCACTTCGTGTCACAGTGTGGTGTGCAGTTTCATCACGCTGCATTGTCGGGCCCTACTTCTTCGAAGAAACCGGTCACACCGTTACGGTTACTGGAGACGGTTACTTGAGCATGTTGAGAGAGTTTTTCTATCCAGAATTACGCCGAATGAGAATTTCTTTCAACTCTGTGTGGTTTCAGCAAGATGGTGCAGGTCCTCATATAGCCCAACCTGTTATGACAGAATTGCGACGAAAATTTCCCAATAAGCTGATATCCAGAAACTCCACATTCCGTTGGCCACCCAGGTCGCCTGACCTTACTGCACCTGACTTTTTCTTGTGGGGTTATTGCAAACAGGAAGTCTTCAAAGCAAAACCAACAAATTTGAATGAACTAAGGCAATCCATTCGAGAAACAATTGCGGCTATTCCTGTCTCAACTCTCCAAGCAGTAATGAACAACTTTTTGGTAAGATGCCGCACATGCATCGACGAGCAGGGAGGGGCATTTAAATTCCATTATTTTTAAAACTACTTAAGCTATATTTAATAAAATTTAATGAGCTTTTACATGAATAAAAGAAAAATGAATTCCATACACTGAAAAAAAAATTATTTGAGTTTCTTAATGTAGCAAAATTCATCAGCCACCCTGTATATCAGAGGCGTAATACGAATATGTCGAACTTTAGTTAAAGAAGAGAAAATTTGAAACTTAAAACTTTTTTTTTGCAAAATATTTTTTTTTGTACTTTGAACTACCCCCTTTTAAAGTGTTAAAGTTTAACTATACTAGTGTTCGAAATATTTAAAAATTGTAATTTTAAACCACAAAAAAGGGAAATTTTGCAATTTGCATAACTTTTGAAAGTAAATTTTTTTCTTTGACACAACTTTGTTTTTTCATAAAAGGAAACTCCCCACCAAATTTCATTCAAATCGCAAAGACCGATTCCAACTATCTGACGATATAAAATAGAAAACCCCAGCAAAACAGCGCAAATGATTGTTTATTGTAGCTTTGTTATTAGACACTCGATTTTAAAATTGATATGTCAGAATTTAGGTCTAGAGATTTCTTCAATTGTTATTAAATTGGGAAGGTAGCATTAGTAATATAAATTCGACTGTAACTTGAGAACATTCACACATTCACCACAATGTAACCGCTCTTTTTCTGGATACAAAATATCCTACGCCAAGTCTTTATAGTGGACGACGCAATTGTTAAGCTATTTTTCTTTTTAAAAAATTTTTGTTTTAAGAAACTCGAACATCAAACTAACTTCTGCTGTTAATATTGAGTATTCACAATTTACAAAAAGTTAAAAAATTTGCTATAAAATAAATATAAAAATCCTTATATTGTTATAGCGAAGAACCGCAGACTACTCTGGCATCATGAGCATCATAAAAATGGTTGAAAACACATAAGAAGCTGACATAACTGTCATATAACGCCCACGCAATCGGATGCACAAAGTTATTTCTAATAAAATAAATAACGCACTAACCAGCCCGCTAAATAGTTCAACGGCCCACTGGTCAACCAATAATAATAATAGAAGTAGCAAGAAGAAAAAAACAACAGAGCCCATAAAAAACACCGTTGTGTCACATTACGATGTGGACAAATCGAGTGGCCTATAGTAAACAACTGGCGCAAACGGTCTTTGGTTGTGGCTGCTAGCTGCAGCAATGGCTATGAACGACAGCGGTGGTGCATAGTGGGTTAGTTTTATGAAAATTTAAGATTTTATTTTATTTTATCTTATTATAATTTATTTTATTTTTCTTTATTTTATTTTGCTTTATTTTACTTTATTTGATTTTTTTATTTTATTTAATTATATTTAATTTTATTTTATAATACTTTATTTTATTTTATATTATATTATTTTAGTATATTTAATTTAATTTAATTTTATTTAATTTTTTTTTTATTTGATTTCCTTTTATTTAATTTATTTGATTTTATTTTATTTTAGTTTTTTTACTTTTACTTTATTTTATTATATAATATAATTTTTATTTTTTTTTATTTTTATTTTTTTTATTTTTTTTGTATTCATGGAACGAGGTCAAGGCCAAGAATAATAATATTTCACTCTCTGAATTTTTATGAAAATTATTATTTTTTTCATTTTTTTTAATAATCATTTAATTAATTATTAAAAGTTTTTAATTGAATAGAGTAGGAAAAATTTTGAGAGACAACCGCCATAGATTTTCTTATAAATCCATTTCGGAAGCTGCTAAGCTTCTTTATCAGAGGAATTTTGGCATGCATTGCTAACCATTAAGCTAGCAATTCAAAAAGTGAAAAATTATTATTCTTGGCCTTGAGCTCGTTTCATGAATACTTGAAAATGTACGGGCAGTAAATCAACAAAAATTGTTGGTATAAAAAAGCAATGTTATTTAATTTTTTATTTTTGTTTAATTAAATTTCATTTTATTTTATAAATATTTATTTTATTTTATACTAGACGGACCGGCAGACTTTGTCCGGCCAGATATTTACCTGAATGGATCTAGAAATATTGGCTTTTCCTATCCATATCATTATCTCTATCACTATCCATATCCCTATCCCTAACCCTATCTCTATCCCTATCCCTATCTCTATCCGTATTCCTATCCCTATCCCTATAGATGTAACTATTTCACACACACACAATTCCACTTCACTTCATTGAGCTTTTCTAACAAAAAAAAAAAAAAAACAATTATAAAAATTCGCACTTGTATGGTGTATGTATGGGATAATAAATTTTTTTTTTCAGGAATTTTTCGGAAATTTTATTGGGTATTCTCCTATTCTCGTCAGAGAACAATCTAAATTATTGTCAATCATCCAAATCGGTGCAGGCGTTCTTGAGTTATTAGCGTTGCAACTAACGTCACTTTCTTTTATATATTTAGACTATATTATTTTCGTTAATTTAATTTTATTTCATTTTATTTTGTTTCGTTTTGTTTTATTTTATTTTATTTTAATTTATTTTATTTGATTTTATTTTATTTTATTTTATTTTATTTTATTTTATTTTTGTTGTTTTAATTCTAGTTTGTTTTGTTTTATTTTATTTTATTTAATTATATTTTTTATTTTATTTAATTATATTTTAGTTTTATTTTATAATACTTTATTTTATTTTATATTATATTATTTTAGTTTATTTAATTTAATTAAACTTTATTTTTTTTATTTTACTTAATTTTGTTATATTTTTTTTTATTTTACTTTATATTATTTTTATTTTATTTCTGATTTTTTTTTTAAGTTTATTTAATTTAATTTAATTTTATTTTAGTTTGTTGTTTTTTATTTTATTTTATTTTATTTTTTTTTTTGTTTTTTATCTTATTTAGATTAATTTAATTTTATTTTATTTTTTCCTATTTTTTTATTTTATTTTTTTTATTATTTATTTAATTTATTTAATTTAATTAATTTTTAGTTCTTTGCATTTTATTTCACTCTTTTTTTTATTTTTTTCATTTTATTTTGTTCTATCTAACCACAACGTGAGCAAAAAATACTCTCTGTAGTATAGTGTTAAGAGCCGCGTCATCGTATCTTTCATCCCACAAGCAGAAAATATAAGAGGCAAAATCGACTGTCAATATTATTTTAACGTTTCGAAGTACGTGTCCCTAAACACTGTGCAACGACAATGCCGACAAGCACCATTTTGTGAAAAATATATCGAACGAGCCGGCAATGTGTGGCAGCGCATTAACTGCTCAACCGTGGTACAAATAAATACCACCGGCTATCGCAGTTAAAGGTATTCTATCCCAGGTTTAAAATGGTTGGGCGAGTGCATCAGTTTGTGTGTGTGCAGTAGATACCCTGCAGGAAACTCACTGAATTGTAACTGGCTAAGAAATAGTTCTCAAGTGCCAAATAAGAACTATTTCAATAGTAACTTGATTTCCTCTACTGAAAAGTCGGAACCTTTAGTATCATGCTAGAAAAAAGAATTCTTATTCAAGTTTGAGTTTACATTTTTTTTTTCAAATATTTTAATGGAGTGCTTCAGAGCCATCCAATTTCATGTGAAAGTACATTAGCATCAATATGTAAAATTTTAGTATGGTTCGGAGTCTACGGAAGAGTACCAAACAAGAACTAGATCTAAACTCCAGAACATTTGACTAGTACGGAACTATAGAAAAGGTAATAGGGCAATAGATTATATTGGTACCGGTTCCGGTACAAGTATATCAGTTCGAAACAAGATACTTCCCTGCAGGGTGTGATCATGTGAAGTGGTGTAGTATCTGTAAACGCATTTTTCATATCCCTAGATGCGTATGCTACTCATACCATAAAAGTACAGAAAACTTCGTTCTCTTACTATCAAAGCCTTATTTCCAATTTAAAGTATGACTAGCACATTGACCACCAGTGGCGATGTCCAACGAGTTCTTTGTACACCACCACATTTGTGTAGCACAACGGATTTTTTACAATTTTTTTTTACGGCTACTTTTTAATTTTTTTTACAGCCGATATTGTGTATATATTGCTGTTGTCGTTTGCAATAAAGTCGAATTGCATACTCGTATATACTTAATTGTACTATGCCGCCAACGCAACTGGTAGAGTTGAGCGAGAGAAGTGAAAACAAAATTGCAAGGATAACACCAACAAAAGCACTACCAATAGATAGAAAGAACACACTCAAGGTACACAACAGACAAGAGAAACTCCTTACTCCGCATGTATTTGATTTTAAGGTACTGACCGTCATAAGAGGTAGCCAGGGATGTATGTTACTGACATTGACGCCAATCGTAGAACAACTCACATCACTGCTATGTATGCCACCGTTCTCAGGAAGTGAGCACAATTTTAGTTTGTTTACGATATCTATATGCGCCATTTTAAATTTTGCTCTTCCCTCTAGTTTGCTGCCAGCAACTAAAGCCTTTGCTGAGTATAGCATGTTGGAGGTAATTGATGCTTTTGGACACGTTAAATAATGGAGGCCCGCGGTGTGTCTGGTTGAGGAGTAGGTGAGGATATTAAACCTTAAAATTAATCGATGTATAAACTTTATATAAGGGATCGGAATTAATTAAGAAGGTTGGAGTAGCAAATTATTCGTATACCAACCGAAATGTGAACCAAAAAAGGTTTCTGGCGATATTTCTTGGATTTATTCGCGGACATATAGGGAACTTTATGAGATCTGTTCGGGATTTATTTGGCACCTTTCATGGATAATTTCAGGTTTGTTTTCGAGATAATTTCGAGACTTTTCCGGTATTGTTTTCGGCATAATTTCGGAACTTTTGCTTGACCGTTGTGCAATGTTTACGAAATCATGTAGAAACTTTTTCGGAATTGTTTTCGGGATCTCTTAGGAACTTTTTCGGGAGAATTTCGGGACTTTCTCGGTACAATTTCAAAATGTTTTACCAATTCCTAACGCATGTTTATATTCAACAGGCAAAGAAATGAAAATCAATATTCAAAAATTCTAAAACAACAGGTTTTTTAATGTTAGTCGGTCTGTCTGTGTGTTTGTAAGCGTCTCAGGTAAAAACCGCTGCAGAAGATTGAGTGCAATTTGAACCGATTTAATGCTAGATGGGCAACTTCGTTTCAGATCAATTATAACGAGAGGAAATATTTTCTTCTCGCTGCATTTTATACACACGTCGAAATTGGAAAAGACTGATTTTTATATGGGTAGCGGGATGAGCTGAAAAAAAATTCTTTCTACTTTATAAAGAAAGGAAATGTGGAAAATAGAAAAATTAAAGTTTCACTCAACATTTTGAACAACATATAAATTTTCTGTAATGATTTTCTTTTATCCTTCTGACTTTCTATTGACTTTCGAGGGGACAACCAACAGACAGAGTAACTTGAAAATAGAGTGGAATAAACCAAGTGTCGAGTAAACATTTTTTTTCCTATATTTTTGTTTTTATAAAATAGAAGTTTGCCCAAAAGCGAAATTTTTTTTACCCTAATAGGTGTTGCAACTAGAGGCTCAGAAGCAAGAGCCACAATTCTTAAAAATTTCTAACTACTTGTCAGTAAATACCATGAAAAAAACTTACAACTGCTCTCTTAAGATAGTGATCAGCGATCAATACCTTTTGTCTTATAAGGCCTATAATTGATCCCAACGATTTCGTTGTGGGCATAGTTTGGATAAGTCTGTTTTAATTTTTGTAGCCTTGATTATAGGTGTTGGAAGTAGTATTGTCTCTTCGTATGACATGCTCAAACAAAAGGGAACACTTCAACCCATACAAAGAGATTAAAAGTGGCATTAATTGCATCCTCTTTTGCGACTCATCCTTGATTAATCGCGTATCTTTCAGGGTAACTACTGAATATAACTTAATGATTTCTTTATCGCCGTATTGTTGTAGGTATATCTTGAAATATTTAATATATATTTTCATGCTTCATCAGCAGAGTTTGTGTGGGTGCTTGGAGAAACTTTACCACTTCTCAGCAAAATTTTGCGAACCATCCATCAAGCTTGCTTTTCTCTCTTTCTATTTTTACAATAATTTATACAGCCTTAATCTTTATGTAAACTAAATTTCTTCTAGCATTTAAAATCCGTTTTTGCACCATAATCGGTGCCAGTATGACCAGTTTCCGCGCCTTGTTAACGTCATCGATGGTGTCAATTAATTTATTGAAATAGTTTTAATATATTTTTATTTTCGCTCCAAATACAATCTTACGAAATTTAGCTCTTTTTCATTGTCTCTCAGCTTCTGTGCCTCATTCTGTTTCTGCTCCTATTTTCCTGAAAACATTTTATATTCGAATTTTCTGCTTAAACCCCTTCTAGGGATCGGCTTTTGCAGAGCGCTCACAGATAAGGTTTGTTTTTGCTGTCGTTGTATTTATTTTAATTTATATTTATGGCTTTTTGAGCACGATTTTATGGCGTGCAACCAGTGGTGCAACGATTTACTACCATTACAAATTCCGGTTTTTGTTACTTTATTGTACTCCAGCCCAATGTAGACATTGGCATTGTTATCGTCAGTGCTTAACGTTTTAAATTTTTAGGAAGCTCAAGAACATGTTGCAGTTTATACGAATATGTACTATGTATGTAGCCTTCGGTGGTGGTGAGTTGGTAGTAAAAAAATGTTATTAGTTGAAAGACTGTGTGCAATTAACACATAAGGGCAGACGTTTAAAATCACAAAGGGCACGTCACATGATAAGTATCTTCCGCATATTTAAATGCTGAATGACTTCTAGAGGCAGGACTGAAAAATGCCATGTTTCCACAAAACTGTGAAAATAACTTGTTTAGGCTTTAGAAGGATATGTGAAGAGAAATATTCGAAAGATGTTATTTGTGCTGTAAATGTCGGTGTAATTCAAGCTCTAAAGGTATCAGTGCACCTGCATTTCTTGAAACAACGGGCACTTTCTTCTAGGAACTGGCGCAGATAGGAAAACCTCCCAGGGGAGTAATGAGGGAGGCATTTTTCTCCTAAACGACCAATGAAAGATCTTTGGAAAATCAGGCCACAAGCCTTCTATGGAAGGAAATGAAGAGATGGAAGCAATGGAATAGAACTCATATAAAAATACCATGTGAGGTAAGGTAAGGAATAAGGGATCAATTATGGAAAACAATAGTTATTGTAATTTAAATCTTTATTTAAATTTTGTTTATTTCTCATATTTCTACGATTGCAGCTTTTTCTTCCTTTATGAAAACTTTTTTCCTTTTGTTAAAATTTCTTTTGTTTTGGGTATTCCTAAGAGCTTTTTGGCCGGTGTGATAAAAGCGAAAATAAAATTTCCTTTTTCCGCCTACTAGTTTCGGTGCTTTTTGCAGCTTTCTCAGGGAGTCTGCGTTTATTTTTTAAAAAACATAAAACAATTACAACTCAAAAAGGTTTCTAACTCAAAAAGGTTTTAGCTAGCAATAGAAGTTGAAGAAATCTCTACTTTCGCTCCGAAACTATATAGAAAGGAGTCATCTTTTATTAATAACTAGAGACAGTCTCCCCTATTTTTCCAAAATTAGTACAATCGGAACACAAAGTATAGAAATCTCTGTTATTGATCCGAATGGATGTTAAGGGGAGTACTCTCTTATTCATCGCTTGGGGAGATCTCGCTTCAAGTTCTACTGGGCTGTTCTATCATTTTTCAGAAGAAAACGGGCGGACGCCGTGGTGTGGCGTAAGTGTCGCTGGCCTACCACACCGAAGGTCCAAGGCTCAAGCCCTGGTACAGGTAACACGAAAAGTGGTTTGGAAAAAAAAAGTTTTTTCAAAACGGGGTCGCCCCTCGGCAGTGGTTTGGCAAACTCTCCGAGTGTATTTCTGCCACGGAAAGCTTCTCAGACAAAATTCATCTGCATTGCAGATGTCGTTAATAATAGGCAAAAAACTGTAGGTCCCGCCAATTTGTAGGAAAAATTAGAAGCAACACACCAACTCAGGAGGTATATATCGCGCCGATTATTTATTTATTTTTAAACCAATTTTTTTTTTTTTGCTTAACTTAATTTCGCTCTATATCATCACTAATTGGCTTGAAGCGCACAGCTGAGTATGCAATTTGTAATTCCATATAAGCTTTGACTTCTTAACATATTCGCTATATTTAGTATTTTGCGATTTTTCTTTTGTTGACATGTTGATGTTTTTATCCGCTTAAGCAACCCTCCCTCTTAAAATATTTTCTTTTAATATAGGAAGTATTAATTTTTATAGCCCATAAGTTCTTAGGCGCTGAATCCAGAAAAGACAATTGAAAATAGACTGGCGTTGTATGGACAGTATAATAAACAAATATACATAAGCATTTACACACATATTGTTAATATTATTATTGATACTAATAAAATTATATGTATGTGAAATATGCTTCCGCTGAATTTAATATATCAACCAAAATATCATCAATAGCATACGAAGTACACGGAAAAGATTCGGTTCAGGCGATTTTTTCTACATTTTTAGTAACAAAATTAATTCCTGCCCAGCAGTCCATCCAACTCTGATCAGCCCTTTCATGGATTTATTTACACAGCTATTTTGACAATCAATTTCGTTTAACTAATACTTTATGCAATTATGAAAATATATAGTCATTACAATATATAGGTCAAAATATTAAAAACCAAATAACCGTGAAATGATAGTTGTCAGCAGATACATAACATTCAATATTAGATATTTTGGATTTATTAATTAATTAACAAAAAAGCACAGTTTAATCAGAGAACAGTAACTATCGTTTAATGAAATTGATTAATTTCGAGACAAATAACAATTTGATTACATCAATTATCAGTTATCTTCTAGCAGAGACCTCAAATTTTGGATGTTCGAAAAAGATAGGGGTCGTAGGTTTCAAGTTTTACGACATTTTGTATAAACAAAGTGACGGCGGGGTTAAAGGTCGATATAGCTCATTTAATGTGCCATCCTGCGTCTTTATAACCAAAAGTGTGAAGTAAGAAACTTCATTACAATGTGCTGAGTGAAGCACATATTCACAGCTTTTATTCCTTCGCTCGTCCGCCGTTTTTTTTTTTCGAAAGCATCAACCACCGAAGCTTTTCCGTGTATTCATATAGAATTGTTATTATTGGTCAGCGCGACAAGAGCTAACATGTAAGGAAAATAATAATAATAAAAATGAAAATAAAAACAACTATAAAATACATAACGAACAACAATAAATATGACACTAATATCACTTGACGGGGATAAATTCAGTGCAAATGGCAACATATAAGCTGCAGGCATAACATCAACGCCATGTTGGAGTAAAACAATACGCAGCGATGTGAGAATAATGTTTAAAATTTATGCGCCCGCCATAGCTCTGAATTATTTTGTGATATTTTTGCACGTGCCATTAACAAATAAAGATTTTTGTTTTCTTTCATTATATCTTTTATGTGAATAAAATGATATTATAACTTTGGTCCGATGTTTGTAAGTGTGAGAAGGAGAAGAGATAGACCCCCAATAAGTATACTGAGATATCTGACTAAAATTTGCTATTAGGCCTTCGAAATTTGGTTTTTGTAGTGATAGAATGAGTTCGATTTTAATTATTGTATCTCCTCCGAAATCAGTTGAGATATTGAACTTAACCACAAAGCTTATCGGAGCACAACCAAATACACTGCTCTCTTTACGTATTTTCTTGTTATACTTATTTGTTTACTAGATATCTGCGTTTGTACGAGGTTTCACAACGCACCCAAAAATAAGTACAGGGTGGCTGATGAATTTTGCTACATTAAGAAACTCAAATAATTTTTTTTTCAGTGTATGGAATTCATTTTGCTTTTATTCATGTTAAAGCTCATTAAATTTTATTAAATATAGCTTAATTAGTTTTAAAAATAATGGAATTTAAATGCCCCCCCTGCTCGTCGATGCATGTGCGGCATCTTACCAAAAAGTTGTTCATTACTGCTTGGAGAGTTGAGACAGGAATAGCCGCAATTGTTTCTCGAATGGATTGCCTTAGTTCATTCAAATTTGTAGGTTTTGCTTTGAAGACTTCCTGTTTGCAATAACCCCACAAGAAAAAGTCAGGTGCAGTAAGGTCAGGCGACCTGGGTGGCCAACGGAATGTGGAGTTTCTGGATATCAGCTTATTGGGAAATTTTCGTCGCAATTCTGTCATAACAGGTTGGGCTATATGAGGAGCTGCACCATCTTGCTGGAACCACACAGAGTTGAAAGAAATTCTCATTCGGCGTAATTCTGGATAGAAAAACTCTCTCAACATGCTCAAGTAACCGTCTCCAGTAACCGTAACGGTGTGACCGGTTTCTTCGAAGAAGTAGGGCCCGACAATGCAGCGTGATGAAACTGCACACCACACTGTGACACGAAGTGGATGCAATTCCGTCTCATGGAGTATCTGTGGGTTGGAAGCACTCCATATTCGACAATTTTGTTTGTTTATGTTGCCGTTTAAATCGAAATGGGCCTCGTCAGACATGAAAAGACAGTTCAACATGTTTCCATCCTCTTCCACTATTTGAAGCATCTTCTGGCAAAATTCCAAGCGAATCGGCAAGTCTGCAGCGTTCAGTTTGTTGGCCATTTGAATTTTATATGGGAATAAGTCCAAATCTTTGTGCATAATTGACTGTAATGACTGTCTGCTTACACCCATTTGAGCAGATAAGCTTCTTGTCGAAACACGTGGATTGTTTTGTATGGCAGCAGCTACAGCAGCGATTGTTTCCTCCGTTCGAACTGAAGGGTTTCGATGGTAAGGTCTTCTGTTGACTGTCCCATGCTCGGCAAAATTGTTTACAAGTCTTATTATGGTCCATCTGCTCGGAGGATTGCCGCCAAACGTGCGCCTATACTCTCTTTGAACCGAAACTACGGACTCCAGTGCGTGATAGCGGCGGACAATCCAAATTCTTGTTTCAGTGTCCCAGTTATCCATTTTTGTTAAATGTAAAAGTCAATCTGCAAAATAAAAAACAAATTAACCAGATTCATTAAATAGAAAAAAAGTTATTTAATTTTTTTTGGTAGCGGCTTTCATTAGCCACCCTGTATAAACGCCTATATTTTTTTACAAACAATTTTATGATGATAGGTTAAGTGGATTTCACGTGAAAGGTAACAAATAAACTCACATTCACTTTTACAATATTGGAATGAAAAATGGATGACAAAAGTTCCACATTGACCACCTTCTTAAAGACAGCTAACATCTACTCCTCTCCTCGTGAACCGCCAGGTCAAGCCGTGAATACGAAAGTACTTTCGGGAGTATTCAAGTTATCACAGTTAGCAGTAGATTAACCAAATATAAAAAAATGTCACACGCTAAAGCAGTTCCGAAAAATCAACAACAACAACTGCTTCACATTTCGTCATACTAACTTCAAGCGGAAGTCGTGCAGACGTTATGTGAACCCGTTGTTGAGCAACTGAAGTTACTTGCACTTGCAAATTAGTGCACGCGCAAAATCATGTGAATTTTTAATTCCAATTTATTGAATTATCAGCAATTTAGTACATAAGTAGAACGATAAAATAAAACAATAATGATATTTCGCTTTAAGCATACTTTTATTTGTATAAGTATTTAATATAAGTATGTAATATGTGAGCAATTAGCTTAATTCCAAGTTATTGCATTATAAGCAATTTAGTACATAAGTAGAACGATAAAATAAAACAATAATGATATTTCGCTTTAAGCATACTTTTATTTGAATAAGTATTTAATATAAGTATGCAATATGTAAGCAATTAGCGTAAGAAATTGTATAAAAAGTAAACGGTTAATAAAGAAAGTTTAAGTTTATTCCAGTGAAGCAAACGACGAAGGTCGGTGTTCTAATTTTCATGCTAATAAAATCAGTACCAGGCATAGTTGGGTTCTTATGCTTGAGCTACCTTTTTCTCCAAACTGATGAACGGCATATTGTATGCCATCAAAATCTGCTTTGAAATGGCGATGCATGAATAAACCGTTTGAATATCACGAAGAGCTGGTCGGAAATACCTCGTTTTCGCACATGAAGCCCTCCGCACTGCTACTTAACAAGAGCTAAGCATTTTATGTCAGCTTAGTTCAAGCTCGATGTTCAAGCAATGTTATCACCATCCCTCTTTAAGCCGGTGATTCTATTGGTGGTGACAGTTTCCGCCCAATGACTCTCTCTCAACTAGAAGTAGCCCTTAATTGGCCTAAATCACTAATATAATAATATATAATAAATACAAATACAAATATAAACATAAACGAGATATTTTTGCATCGACCTCGCAAAGGCCGGACATCCTAGCATAAAGCGTAATTTATATCACCATGGAGAGGTCGGCATTATGGCACTGTAGCAGTTCAGCAAAGCGCATCCTGCAAGGAATATCTACACACTAGTCTAGAAGAGATCTACAACCATCTCTTGCTTAGCTTGTAAAACAGTCGACTACAAGTGGTCAGTGGAATGCCATATACACGATCACCGTTAACTAGTTAAGGTATTCAGCGCTTTAAAAGCCGTTTGACTGTACAGGAAACTTTTCGAGCTAACCACCATTGAATATATCCATGTACCGCATTTCGCATTAATCGTGTGTTGGCTCGTACTTATATGGGCTTATTTGCCTACAACACTAATATTAAAGTGTTGGTCTTTCGTTGATATTCATTTTAAAGGCCTGGTAAATAAACTAACTTCCACGCCTCACAACATATCCACATTCACACTACTGTAAAGTTCGTGACAGCGAACAAAGAAAAAAACAAAAAAAGCTTTATCGGTAACGCCAAAGTCATCAATGCCACCGCCAAGTGTTGCAGCGTTTTGATTGATTTTTTTTGCCGCCCTAACATTAGTGGCATGACCACCAATGAAGCTGCCTACATTCACAACTACACGTAATAGAAATCAAAAGCTTTTACTTCATCGCCCTTTTGCCACCCAACTCTATACTGCCCGCTGCGCGTCACTCTCCACATTCCTACCAGCAAGTGTGAGGCGTTGTTTGCTTTGCTGGAAATTTTTTTTTTGACACGCCCACCGATTGTATCGAACACTATTACATGTTTGTATACGAGTATATAAGCATACAATTGTTAAGCCAGTGCTAGTGTAATGCACCACGCCTACAAAACAGTGAGTTATGATGTTTTGTTTTTTGTCTTGACTCTACTTCGCCTCAATCTGACAATGTCAGGGCTTGTCAGGCAGTTAGACGCCATCGTCGCTGCCGTTGTTTCATCAGCCAATCTCAATAAATCTCTCTAACAATCAACTATCAACGCAGATTCATTTGGATTCGAGTATACTATGTAGGTATGAGTGCATGATGCATTTCGCATCGCATCGAGCAGCAAAGAAATTCAATTAAAAGTTGTACCGGTGAAGGCGCTGTTTCATGCAGCATTTTTTCGTTGAGCTTGTAAAGCTTTTGATTTGGCCTATCACGAACAAAATTTAACGAAACCGTTTGTGTTGATAGTTTTTTAGTGAACATTAAGTTTGAATTTAAACTTTTACAGGAGTTTGTTAATAATGCTCCAAAACTCAAAAGGCGGAACATTCGACGGCTAAAATTTAAGTAAATTATTATTCACTTCGAGGCTTTCCACTATCTTATTGCAGTCACAGTGAGGGTCTACTAAATACCTACACGGCTAAAAATTTGAGCTTTAAGCAAATTTTTTAATATTTTCCGTAATAAATTCCAAATCTTTCAATTAGCTACACCAATTTTCATTTTGTTGCGGTTTAGATTTAAAACTGAACTGAAAAAACCTCTAAAATTTTTTTAATTTCTTTTCATTTATTTCTGAAGGATTTTTCAAGTCAATGAGTTTTTCTCATTACAATTTTGTGTGCGCCGTAGCTCAGTGGGTAGAGCACGTGACCGCGATGTGGGAATAGTCGGTTCGAATCCTGCTAACTGGTACACAAGTTTTTTTTTGTTTTTTAATTGTTTAAAATTGAATTAAATTAAAATTTAATCTCTTTTCTTCACTCTCATTTTCTTGAAAACTGGCACAGTTTAAATTCTAAACTAAATTTGGTTTGGACATATATGTAGCCCAGAAAAATTTGAAATTTAGGCTCAAATTTTTAGCCGTGTAGGATACCGCTCTTAATATTCAAGATAAAGCGATTTTACTATGCTATAAATTTGCTTTTACAAATGAGTTGACTTCCCACTAAGCCTGGATGAGCTGGTACAGCTGGTTCTAGCAGCACCTCATACGATCATCAACCACAAAGTTAAAGCACCACGAGGAGTTGAGTTGTTATGTGTGCAATTAGACATTTCGAGAAATCTTCAATAAGTATACATAGATCAAATGAGAACAACACAAAACGAAGTTTGGATATGCCATAGAAAAATTAAGGCGAAAGTGAAAAATAAGAAGTAAGAGCAAGGAAATGGAAATTGACAAGTAACACGAAAAAGAGATATAAAACCGTCAGAAAAATCTAAGCTCAGCTGGAACTGAACATAAATTACCCATCTGTATAACAGTGGGCGTGGCCCTTCGATAAATTCTTATGGAGCTATTGCCTGTGCACGTTTTAATCTCTCTCTACTACCATGACCATCCTATTTACCTAAATTTTCTTTGTGAACAAATTTATGTCCCTTTTTCAATGAAAATCTATGAATAAATTGGGGTGATCGACAGGCAATTTCGGTTATTTTCAGTGGGCGAAGGCCCCATCAAGCCAATAAAGATACCAAATTTATTATTTTAGCTGCTTCTACTCATGAATTATCTTAATCTATACGGTTTTCGAAATTTTCGATATCGAAAAAAGGTGCGCAGTTATCATCAGATTTTGTCCATTATAAACAACAACCTGCCTGTTTGGCAAAATTTCATTCAAAATAAGATGTATGAAATTAAGGGAAAGGAAACAGAATGGAAACTAAAGGGAAAGAGAAGGCAAAGGAAAGGAAAGGAAAGAATAAGAAAAGAAAAGAAAAGAAAAGAAAAGAAAAGAAAAGAAAAGAAAAGAAAAGAAAAGAAAAGAAAAGAAAAGAGAAGAAAAGAAAATAAAAGTAAAGAAAAGAAAAGAAAAGAAAAGAAAGGAAAGGAAAAGAAAAGAAAAGGAAAGAAAAGTAAAGAAAAGAAAAGAAAAGAAAGGAAAAGAAAAGAAAAGAAAATAAAAGATATGAAAAGAAAAGAAAAGTAAAGAAAAGAAAAGAAAAGAAAGGAAAGGAAAAGAAAAGAAAAGGAAAGAAAAGAAAAGAAAAAAAAGAAAAGAAAAGAAAGGAAAGAAAAGAAAAGGAAAGGAAAGGAAAGGAAAGGAAAGAATAAGAAAAGAAAAGAGAAACAAAGAAAAGAAAAGAAAAGGAAATAAAAGAAAAAAGGAAAGGACGGAAAAGGAAAAGCAAAAAGGAAAGGGAAGACAAGGAAAGGGAAGGAAAATAAAGTAAAGGAAAGAAAAGGAAAGGAAAAACATGTATGGTAAAGGTGGGATAAATGGAATTCAATATATATTCGCTTTTTTTATGCTGTCGTAAGTCCCGTTACGAGGGCATAGTTACAATTCTCCTTACACTAACACAGCTACGTAGAAAAATCAACTAGGTGGCTCACAAACCCCCTTTTTCTCGGCACAATGCTCGGTAAACCATATGCATACATATTTCTTGATTTAACGCAAAAAATAAATCAAATAAATTTCCATATAGTATCTGTGTTCATCAAAACCAAAGCTTTCGCATCTTTCACGCATTGAAGCACATGAATGCATTTATATGGAAGGTAAGCACGATATATGAAATTCAAATTTATTGAGTGCTATAGAACTAAATTATATAGCAGTTACTTTCATTCCTCTCTTTCACCTTTAAAAGCGATTTGAAAATAATGCGTATGAGTGTGTATTGGTGCGTGAATTGTGCTCCATAAGCGCGTGGCATATTATAATGCGTATTGTGAAAGTGTAAAATATATATTTCTGTATAAAATAATACCGCGAATATGCAATCCTTTGCACAGTACATACGAGGTGTGTTCAAAAAGTATCGCGAATTTTGAATTTTCGCTGGTTACGTATATTTGAATTTCGAATTTTTTGTGGCGTTATGTTGGTACTCATGTCTCTCACTTATGCCGACAAGCTCGGCCATTTTGAATGTTCAGTTATTTGTTGACAGCTGCTTTGCTTGCACGTGTTTTGGATCGTCTTCGATTTTTACCTATTTTTTTTACCAAAATTGCTCAATTGTGACCAAAAACAGCATCGCATGAACATTGCTAATGAGATGTTAAACTCTGTCCGCGACGACCCAAATTTGCTCCAGAAGGTCATAACTGGTGACGAATCGTGGGTTTATGGTTATGACGTGGAAACCAAAGCTCAATCATCTCAATGGAAGCTGCCGCACGAACCAAGACCGAAAAAAGCGCGCCAAGTTCGGTCGAATGTGAAAGTTTTGCTGACAGTTTTCTTCGATTGCAGGGGCGTGGTGCATCATGAGTTCTTGCCACAGGGAAGAACGGTCAATAAGGAATATTACCTGCAAGTTATGCGCAATTTGCGCGAAGCAATCCGCCAGAAACGCCCGGATTTGTGGAAGAACAAAAATTGGCTTTTGCACCACGATAACGCCCCTGCTCACGCATCGTTGCTTGTGCGCGACTTTTTGGCCAAAAACAACACACTAATGATGCCGCAGCCACCGTATTCCCCAGATCTGGTCCCCTGTGACTTTCTCTTGTTCCCTAAACTGAAGAGGCCCATGAAAGGACGACGTTACGCTTCTCTTGACGAGATAAAGACGGCATCGAAGGAGGAGCTGAACAAGATACAAAAAAATGATTTTTTGAAGTGCTTCGAAGATTGGAAAAACCGTTGGCACAAGTGTATAATATCTCATCACCTCGTATACGAGGAAACTGATACAAATTCGCTTGATTGACAAAAACAGTTTTTTTTATTTTAGATTTTTTGTATAGGAACATGATTCAATAACTAGAGCTTAGCTATCTAGTGACATACTTTGACAATTGCCGCCATCTTCCTGCCTGAAAAATTGTCATTTACATTCTCGGTTGCCTTTTATCGAAATTATGTAAAAATAGTAGTTAAAAATGTAATATTATACAAAATTTTAAATAAGTTGGTTTCAGAAAATAGATCAATTTGCACTATTATTTAGATCGACTTTTTGGGGTGTAGTTTAGTCGTGGACGTTTAAAACTCGGGAGATTCCGGTATGTAGCAATGGCTGTCTTAAAATTTTGTCCCTGCGTACTTATATACTCACTGCTCAGCCATCTTGGAACTCATACTAAATAAAAGAATGTGCAAATGGGAATTATTGAATCAAATTTAATTACTCTGTAGAAGCATTTGCTGCTGTAAATCTAAAAGAATCACTATGTGAATATCTGTTTCAGTTGATAGTGGAGTTTTGTCTGATCCATTCCCAGTTTGAGTTTCCTCGCCTTCATTCCAACTTATTTTTCTGAAGTGAAAATGTATTTTGAAACGAACTTTTGTTACTACTCTCGCATGAGAGACTTTCACTATACAATACGGTGACCATATTCTCTATTTTAAAAAGGTACAAAAATATAACTATATTTTTGGTGGTATGTTTTAAAATTTTATTTTATTTTTTTCGTTGAAAAAGAAGTTTTGACATATTCGTGGTACTAAGCAGTCGGAGGAAAGTACTGGCGCGATATGTTGGTTAGGTAAGTCCTGCCGAAATGGAGGACAGTGTCAAAAGTAGATGAGATGGCTATTATAGTATTCTAGATAAATGTTTTTCGTAAGATTTCTGTGGATGCCAGCGATACCAAGGCTCAGCTAGCTGAATTATGTTGTGCGAATGAACAAAAAGGCTCCCGGCTACAAGGTTTTTCTATCGACAGCCGAATTATATGGCACGGGAAAGGGCAGAACTTGACTGAGATGAGAAAAAAAGATGCAGGATTACTTGGCTTCCTTTGGTATCTCTGATTAGAGCCAGTTAACCCTTATTACCCAAAGGAAGTTTCGGCATCTGCCTTATTCTAACGGCAAGTATCGATGAAGATTTCGGACCGTTTTCTCATCAAGCATTTTAATTAAATGTATCTTTAAATTTTCCGGTCACCTCAACTGTCATATATTGAAGGGACTGATTTTTTTTCGACTCCATGGTCATCATTAGCTGTGCTTTATAATGGTTGAATAGCGAAATCCTTCGAAAATGCCTTCAGAATTTTATTTTAACCCCAAAACTGGTGCGTTTCAGATACGGTCAATTCAGAAAAAGTCCCATGCTTAGGCTTATTTGAGAAAAATGATAACTGACTAACCTGTGTTGCAAAAGAAAACTTACCTTTCACTCTAGAAAATAAAAATCGATGACTAAACATTCATATAAGAATATTAGCAGAAATTAGTATTAGAAAGTATTAAAGATTTGTTCTTTGAAAACAAATTATACATGGCCACCGTAAATAAAATATGTACGAGTGCCTTTAAACTCTTTTACGCAAACACTCAACTACAACCCAGAGTATTATTGTCTGAGTTGTATAGTGCTAAACGCTTCGCCGTGGGTTATTCACTTTCGCACAAACACACGCATGTCTTTTTTGCATATCTTATTTTTTACAAATCTGATTTTCTGATAATCGCACTTACACCCATGTACACATAAGCATATTTTCGCGCTTGTTTTGTGGCAGACACATGTGAATATACATATAAACAATCTGCTATAAAGCAAAGAAAATATGCGAGCTTCCCTTGCTCCGGAGTTTTTTCGCCAGCTTCACCGTGCATCCTTCAATATTGTCAACAATTTATATCACTTGAGTTAACATAACAACAGCGCAGTAAGCTGTAAGCGGAATGCTGCCAGCAACGCAGTTTGGTGCGTTTTCTATTAGCGTCTAAGCGTAAAAGCGTCACAATGGAAAACAGTGGTACAAAAACACTAACATACACCCTAGCGCGCCTTATAAAAAATGCGCTCAGTCTAGGGGTTCGGAATGAGTCGCAATAAAGCAAACGACTACTCTCAATTCTGAATTCTTTATATGGGTTGAACTGTTCGCATATGTTTGAGCATATCCTATAAAGAGACCAAATGTGCCCATTTATACCCAAACGGCTAAAGTAGCACTGATTGTAATTCTACTCCTAAAAGTATGCTAGAAATTTGAAATTTACTGATGTTAAATTATTAAACGGGGACCACTCTCTTTAGAAATTATTCATGCGAGTTTCTACAGATTGCATATAAGTTTCAAAAATATATATGTATATACATAAATAGGAATATATTCAGTGTTGTTCGAATAGACAAAAATACAACAAAGCAATAACTCAAAATCAGCCAGCAACTTTTTCGCGCCTTCAAATTTTGCCAACAAAACAATTAGTGATGTGAAATTCCAAATGTTCAAAGAACCGATGTTTTTGGGACCGATTTCATTGAAAATTGCATTGTTAGGCATCCTCTATACTTGAGTAATCATTTCTCATTTTTTATTTTCACTGGCTCAATCAAATAGATAAGCAGATGGTTTTCGAGATTGCCGAGATATATCGAAGAAAGTCTGAAATTGGCTATTTTAAGCAGCTAAACTTTCCTCCAATTAATTATTTCCATTATTTCTTTATGGTGACCAAATTTTCGATACGTAGTTCAGTCCCTGACTATTTGAAAGCACTGTCTGAGTAGTTAGCTGGGATGAAGAAAAAATGATCAATGATTTTGCGTTATCGAAAGTTTAAAGTGAAGATAAGTAAAAATATTTGCGGATCACCATTTATTTAGAGCAAAAGTTATGAAGCAACTATCAACAAAGGATATTATCTTTAATACTTCTAATCGGGGATAGGACTCTGCTCACCCACAAATTTGTGATATACTACTATAGGAATATTATTCCAAAGGTTCGAGATGTTTCATGATAAGCAGCGCATTACCATCGGTAGAAAAACACTTTAAGGATTTGGACTTCTCTATGTCTTTCTAGACTTCAGTATTGGACAACGAATCAAATCAACGTTCAAAAAGACCAAAAGCAGATTCCCATTTCAATATTTATTTAGCTAGATGTTAGACAGTATGCAGTTTTAGTTTGGCTTAGAAACCTCTTGGAAAAGTTTTATTTTTTTTATTTCTTAGCAAACAAGATGCTGTTGAAATTTTTGGTAATGGCTCAATTCAAATGGAAAAATCAAGTGGAGAAGAGCTTGGGCTAATGTGTTTGTTTTAACTGACCGCATTTGTTCCCAAAGTTGCCTAGTTGTTTAGATGCTACGTAAAAAAAGAAAAAATACTTTTAGCAGAGTAATTTCGGGTCCCTTATAGCTTACAACCACACTGCTGTTTTGACATGATTTTACAGTTCTTTGAATATGTTTTTGGAACTTTCTTTGGTTTTTCTGTAGATTTTTTGCGTGTCTTTTCTTACCCAGATGATGTTGCTTTAGAATTTTCGGAACTAAATTTCTGTTGTTGTAGCAACATTATTGCTTTTAAGGATCCGAATTCAGTACTTTGATTCAGTACATCATTTATAACAGTACATACTTTTAAAGATACAGGAGTGTATGGCACACTGTTTCCAATTTATTTATACTCAGCTGCGCTGGTTATTTACTTAACGGGATTATTTAATATCTTAAAGAAATAGCGATAGATAGTGTATGTCTGTATATTTGAAACCCGATCCCTCAAAAACTGTTTCATGGAATTGAATGAAATGTTTACATGTGTATTGGTAGAGGTCTAAATTAAAGTGTAGGACTCTTTTTACAACAGGAAATTATATTGGTGGTAGCCATATGAGCAGGCGCCCATCTCTTTATATGTATAGTGCCATTATTTGTAGTATGTGAATAATATAAATTACCGGTCGTTATTAGATCAACAATATAAAAAATGTGCATATATTTAGTATAAAATAATATAATTCATCGAGTGAAGTAAAGAAATTGGTAAAATTTTCAAAATAGT
This sequence comes from Merzomyia westermanni, assembly GCA_949987695.1. Classification (NCBI taxonomy): domain Eukaryota; kingdom Metazoa; phylum Arthropoda; class Insecta; order Diptera; family Tephritidae; genus Merzomyia; species Merzomyia westermanni. The sequence goes on from OX465291.1 coordinate 26,801,688, forward strand.
TTATGGTACCGTAACTTCAAAATTGTGAACTTATGCAAAATAAGCGAATTCATCTTGTACTTTTACAAAACTGGGTATATAATGGTCGTTTTCACATTAACTTAACCGTCCTTACACTTTCTTTTTTGCTTTCTTTTTTACTTAAAGTTCATTTTGTTCATGCCACCGAACTCACATAATGGCATCAATAATGAAATTCGGAAGAAAAAGTTGTACGAAGAAAAACGGCTAAAGGAGATAGCATATCGACAAGTTTTTTTAAAGACCCAAAATTTATACACGTTTTAAGATAAGAAAATACGCATAAGTCGTACCATATTTTCCGGCGCATCGAAGCGATAAAGTGTAAAAAGCTTTTGTGTGAGAAAAAAAAACCTACAAGGATTATTGTTTGTCTGACGGCGTCTCAAACTTATACAAATTTTAAAATATTTTGATTGTATTGAATATATTAATAAAGTGCTTTGAAACGCATAAGAAGAAGTAAACTGGCTGGGAAGTGTTTGAAAGAAATTTGGGTTCATTTTTTAATAAGTGAAGGATGTTTTGTCGTTGCGCAACAACTTTTCTAACAATTAAAATACATTTATTTATTTATTACTTTTGAAGAGCGTCGAGACTTCGATGTATTTAAGGGATAAGGCCAGAACTCCATGAGTAGCCTTTCGGGCATTAGAGGCGTTTTAGAATTTCAGCTTTTCTTTAGCTATTTGAGTTAGACAGCTATTTATCATATTGAAATCGTGCAACACCTGACGGGCCGACAACCTATTGTAGAGTTATACTTTATTTATCAGAAGCCACCAAGAATCGCTTAGGCGGGTGTAAAATGGTCTACTAGGTGCAAGCATCCCTTGAGAACAAACAGTTTACTCTGGCTGCGTTAATGAATATAGAAGGAACCTTCAATAATGTTATACCGTAAGCTATAAGAGCTGTATTTTACGTACTTGATGTTAAATATATTGTAGACTGAATAGCTTTGGCTCTTCGGTCCAGAACGACAATACCAATATGTTACAACAGTTTGAGTAACTCCACACGGCAAACAGTTTTGACATCATTTCTAAGGCGTTGTATTATAGACAGCATGCTTCATGCACTCAACTTAAATTTAGTTAAAGTGCTTGCCCAGCCGGGTGGCGTAGTAATACTGCTATCTGATATGTGCCATAGCGTGATCAGCTGTTCAAAAAAAGAGCCAATGCGCTTAGCCTTACAGTCAATAGCTATATCTAATTAGAAGTCCCTTTAGTACCTAAGAGTCCCTTTAAAACCTGTGGCCAATCAAACTGTTATACAGAAGATACTTGGATAAAAAGTGAGGCTTGAGGCTCAAACTCGTGATCTGATCTTAATATTCAGGAGGAGCAGTTCACTGTGAGCTATATGAATTTTACGGCCCGTAAAGGAACTCTGGCAGAAGCACTGATGGGGAAACAGTACTGATCCATTCATTCCAACGACTACTTTCTCAAAACCGTAACTGATTGCTAGTTTCTATTATAGTATTCAAGAAAAATTATGTGGTTACATACTAGACATACACGGCCTTACCGATTATTCTCTGTTTTCAAACCTTAATGCAGAAAGTGCATTTATTGAGAAACTTAAAAGGTCTTGTTATTTGGAAGAAACAAAAAAAATTTAAAGAAGTGGACCAAACTTATCTAGCTAGAAAGAGATTTTGTTTGTAAGCACCTAACGACTTATGAAAACATAACAAAATTAACTGTTTTTTAAAAAGTTGAAATTTCCTTGGAAAATCAAATAGAAGTCTATCGCTTTCGAGATAGCGAACAAAAGTACTCGCACTTGATTTATTTCTGCTTGCTTAGTTTTTATTTTTTTTGTTGCTTTCAATTCAAACTTTTTTTTAGACAAGCAGAAAATATTGTATCTAGCGGAAACACCAGTAAAAAACGCCACACGTTGCAAACTAATTTTTGTTTTTGACGAAACAATTATGTTTTATTCAAAAAACACTTGACAAAGTTGTAAGACAACCGACAAACCGATCTGAGCCAACTAAATTAAAAATCATCCTTCGATTTACGTTTTCTGAGTAGGGGGTCTCTCTTTTGGTTAGTTTATCAAATATCAGAGATGTTACAGGAAAATTTGAAGCGATACTCGCAGTACATTTATAGAATTCCGCAAAGGGCAGTGATGTAGATTTCGATGACTAATCTACTCATATGCGGCATTAACCGAAACGATTCTCTATACCATTGGCGAGGTTTCTACCGCTCCAAGAATAACCACAAACACCTCAGATATGAGTAGACTGAATAAAAACAGCTGACAAACCCTATTGAACAGAGTCAAGAATATTTAGTAACTTCTGCCAAAGCAAAATAATGTAAGCAGGAAGTGGGATGCAGGAGCCAACAATAATGAAATAAAACAACACTTCGCTTTAATATACAATGCTGAAATGAAAAATATCCCAACCAATGCATTTCCTTAGCACTTATAGCATCCAACCCTTTTGCTGTTCGTTACACCAAATTCAACTTAATCACTATCTCTCACTCTCACTCCACTGCACGTGAAACGCTTACTCAACCAACAGAGTCAATTATAAAGTTTAACTTCAAATTACTAACGCTTCACCTGAAAAAGCCACCATAATCGTCTCAGCTACGCAGCCACAACAACAACAAGTGATAAAACCCAGACTAAAGTTTCACTTAACTCTTAACAAGCAACAAATTGTCGTACAATATTTATTGTTAACAGTAAAATCCAACAACACTAGCGATATGACATCCCTATGACGTTTGTGTCACTGACAATGGAAATTTGTTACAAAAAGCAGCAAAGAAAGATATTCAAGCACTGCCTGGCATATCTACAACTTCATTTATTATACCTCGAGCTTTTCATTTTTGAGTTAAGGAATTGTAACTTATCATTCTTCTTTGTTGTAGAGTTGGCAGCGAGCAAAAGCATTTCTTCACACTTTAGTGAAATTGTTGTACACCAATACCGTGCACTTACTGCACACCTCAGCTATACGAAACACCTTGTGGCGCGTTAGTGGAGCATAAAGACAATTAGTGAAATTAACTTAAAGTGAAGTAAAAAGTTAAAAAATGTAAAAGTAACAAAACTATTTGCAGTTACTCACACCTTAACGCAAACAAACTAGGGTGGCTAATCCTAGGATCCCGGGATTTTTTGGATGCCGAAAATCTCGGGACTTCTTTCCAATAATCACGGGATATTCGGGACGGGAAACATGTAAATTAAAACAAAAAAATTTCTGATTTAATTTTGAAAGTTATATTAATCTTTTTGATGGTGTGCTGCATTTTTGAGTATTTTAATTTTCTTTGTTACAGTGAAGTAAAGACTTTCTAGCAGCTACCAAAAAATATCGGTCTATTCCTCCCAGTATTGAACATTTTTCATTTATTTCTTCAATATTAGAATTTTTAATATAATTTTGTAATATTCTATTACAGTACCCATTTTCTCATGTCAATTTTAATTGTGTTGACCTGATGCACACTTTTTTTCACAAAAATTGTGTGTACCAAGATGATCCATATAAACGAGAAACACACTGGGGTTGACATATTGAAACCGAAAAAAATTACCTTACCATTCCTTACTATCGTTACCTTGTGGCTTCAGGTTATTCTATTGACGCTACTTCCCTCACATAAAATCTAATGACACAGTTTGCTAATTTGCACTTAAATATACTATTAATAAACAATATCTTTCGAAGTAGGAAATTTAGGTAGGGTGATTCGGGATAGTAGTTGTATAAAAGAAGTCTCGTAACAATTCGTTTCAAAAATTCAAGACTTTGAGAATGAAAAAAGGTTGGCACCTCTCTGATTTTTTTTTGTTGTTACGAGTATAAATCAAAGAACTTTCATTTTAAATAAAAAAGCTTATTAAACATAAAAATGTTTTTATATATTTTAAAGTGAGATCAATTGTCAAACCATTTGTTCACATCCTTCAACGATGTCAGTCGGAAAATGGGAAATACCCTAGGAAAGGACTTGTCCCGTTATTGTCAAATAATATCCCAGAAATCCTGGGATGGCTAAAATCCAAAAAATCTGTATATGTATACACAGCATAGCGGGATATTTGTGTACCGAATTTACATGATCCCGAAATTTGAGTACATTTCAACGACTGGAGCTTACCTCATTTTAGAATATTTTTGAAAAACGCCCTGTTTAAAATTTCTAACGTTTGTGAAACTCTGGAGACTTGATATGGGGCATTCCTCAAACAAATTTTTAGATGGGATTTTGAAAAATATTTCGAAATAGGTATATTTCACTCAGCCGTCGATTTGTTCAGATAAAAATTGGAAAAAATTCAGAAATTTTAAAACTTGGTAAAACTTAAGATACAATTGAAAGATGAGCTGAGTCTTTTATAAAACTCTCGCTTTAAATTTTTAATGTAGTTAGTAGTCTCCTGCAGTAGGAATACCTCACAGCGTATATACATACTTCTGTGGGATGACGGCTGATTTGTTGTTGTTACAACTGCAGAAAGACTACCCGAAATTTGGGAAAACCCATGAGTCAGTATGTAAAAGCACTTACGAAAGTCCTAGAAAAATTACAGTTCCAACAAAATTGATCCAAATTGAACGACTTTCCATCATACCTCTTCAAATTCGTTTTGTACATAGATGGATTTCGGTGTTGTGCTATCGAATTGGAAAAGTCAATCAAATTCAAAATATCCTTCATCAGGTTTTCTGAAGTCATTGCGGTGTCTCTGTTCCTCGTCGCGTGAAATCGGGTGTCTATAAGCAAAGTTTCCGTCCTGGAGATTCTTTGCTCATTCGTATAACATGACATACCCATGGAAGCCTTTGGGCTTTAATCGGCTACATTATGCCCATATAGAGGTAAAACTAATAAAACCCATCGTGACATTTATTTCGATATTCGTTGACATCGGCTGAAGGATCATAGATCTTTCGAATATTCTAAGGCCATCGCATTTTCTTTCGACACTGTCCATGATACCACACCGTACATTAAGACAGTAAACAGAGTATCCTCAGGTTAGTCGCGTTGGCCAAACTTCAATTCATTCTGAAAACTCGCTCTCCGCTGTCCGCTATTAAACTGCTTCGAGATTGAAGTCCCTAATAAACATTTACAAACATATCGGTCTTCCATACTTTGCACCTCCATTACTTTGCTCTGCTCTTTGGTTGTTTGGTGTGAATGAGTGATGATAAAAGTTTTGCATTGCCTTTTGTTCGCTGTGCTTCATGTTGTAACGTCTTGTAAGATTTTGCCGATCTTTTGTGTCTGCTGTTCGCCATCATTTGAGTTTGGCTGTATGGCTGAGTTTGTCAAAAGTTTAATTGAAATGTAAACAGTTGCTTACTTACTTTTGTAATTTATGCGTTTGCTGACTTTTAAATGCAATTTACAAATGAATACCCAGATTTATTGCTTCAAAATATGTTTGCGAAATGAATTGGAGGAAATAAAAAAATCATCTCAGTTTTTTAATGTAATAAATTAGCCCTTGTATCCATATATATATGTACACACATAACTATTTTAGTTTAAGGAGCAAGGCGTATATTTGTCACAAACTAAAATAAATTTCCCTATTTTTCAATTCCATTCATACATATTATTGATATACAAAGTAGCTCAATCTGCAAATACTTACCGCTGCCACCACTTCGTGACAAGGCCAAGTTGGGTCGAAAACAACATTCTACAATAAAAAATTAACTAAACTCAGAAAAATAAAAGGGTCTTTGAATCGTTATATGTTAATTTCGAGATTCTATCCCTGTGATTAATATGGTAAAATGGTAATTTTCACAATTTGTTTTTTTTTTTAATTATATTATAACAGAAATAGAAGATGTGGAAAACTCAATACGAAACACCTTTATGACCAGAAACCAAGATAATGGATATTTGCAGGAGGTCGGTTTCTGCAGGTAACCTTACCAACATTTGACCTTGGGTTAATAAGGCTTTTGTTTGGGAACGGTCTTTCGCTGACTACCTTGTCAAATAGATCCCAATAAGTTAGCTTGGGTTTTCTATGCCCTTTATATCCCTCTCCCACTTTTTATCAAAGAGGATTATACGATGATTAGACAGAAATAGTAGAGTCAAAACCCCCATTTCAAATTTTAATTAAAATCCATGGAAAACATCTTTTGTAAAAAACCTAATATTTATGATTACACACATACCCATGTCATCCCAAATCAATTACGTGGTAAAAATCAATTGAATTTCACAGATTTTCCATTATTTGCATTTGTCCATTTTGTTTGGCATTATTTATTTACCAGTTGGTGCTGTAAGTAAATATTGTATTTTATTGGTTGTGACAATAACAACAACATAAACGCAACTGCAACAGGCCGTTTGAATTGCATACTTTTTGTCGATATTTACACACACTCCTACGTTTGTGCACAAGCTGCCTTTATTGACTTATGCGGTTTTTGTTTGATTTCGTCCTTTTAAGGATTTTTTGTTGTTCCATTGAAATGTGTATTGACATTTTTCCAATGAATTTGAACCTTGGCCTTCCAGAAAAGTTATCGAAAAAATAAGTAATTTTATCAAACGTAAGTTAGCGTAGTAAAATTAAGGATTTTTGCTCGAGAGTTTTTATGACAACATATTATATTTACTATCTACAAACCCTTAGTAGCTACATACATGTGTATGTTTTATCAACATTTTTTTAATATTTATTTTAGTATGTACATATGTACAATGTACATTGTACATACAATGGGTCGCAAAGTATTCTGTAATAGAAGGGGTGACTTGGAAAACTTATATTATTTATTTTTTCGCAAATTGGTTATATAAAAAATCTTCTTGGTAGAACTTATACCTAAAGCTAGGGGAACCAGTCATTAGAACTCCAAAAATGGAATATAGAAATGCTAATACTTACTTTTATTTTTATGTAAATGCTATTCAATACCGTAAATAGCAACCATTTTTCTAGTTAACAGCTATCTCGTTTCCTTGTTTTGCTTTCTATTCATGCAAAATTTCAATCATAAATCTTCGCTATTCTTCTTCCTAATTCACAGATGAACAAGCTGTTTTCATTCCTTGGGATAGGTATTCTCTCAATTTGTCAGGAGTACACTCAGCCATTTCAGCAGTAAAATTTTTTGGAACAATTCAGTGTCTGTACACTTCCTTCTCTACCCACCAAGGACCGCAAATCATGGTTAATTTAATTTTTTACTGAAGAATGAGTATTATTTTATTTATCAGTTCCGTTTGTAGTGTTGGCGGAAGAGGACGTGAAAGGTTGAAAGGTCCAACCAATCTTTATAAATAGACTTGGTGTTGGTTGGACTTCAGAAACGGACTTGGTAAGCTCTTCCACGCCTTTTTCGTCAACTTGGGAAGTCCAATGCTTACTTGAGCTAGTATCAAGTACAGCTTTTGTGCTCCCCACAGAGGAACCACGAGAATAGAAACAATTACCATAAATTTGAAAGCAAAAAACTTGAGTTTGGGGAAAAAAACAGAATGTTGAAAATATGTGAAAATAACGGAACTGTGAAGATAACGGAACGGTAAATGTGATGTGAATTGACTGAGAGATGGACCATTTGTTTTTGTGCCTGGCAATGTGGTCTATGACCATAGCCATAAGCAGCTGAATTATAATTCAGCTGTGAATTAAATACCAAAAAAAAAAATATTTTACTTGTCATAATGAAACTCAAACCGTCATACATCCTGAACTATGGGGAATTTCGCCTTAACAATTTAAACAAACACGCCTCTTGCTATGAAGTGGTTGATCCCAAATATAGTTTAATGAAAATTCTTCTATAAATACCCTTTCCACATTTAAATACCTCTTCCCTCTATTTAAAGTAGATTTTTAAGACAAAATTAAACATAGTACAGGATATATGATATGAGTTTTATTATGAAAAACAAAATAATACTCAAGAATGAGTAAAAAATAAAAATATTCATTAGTTGCGGTCCCTGCTATCCACAGATGAAAAAAGGTGTAAAAAATGCGTGAATATAACGTGATACTAGGTGGAACTCAGAAGCCGAAACGGTGAAACCTTTATCAACACAATTAAACAAGTGTTAGAGATAAACTGAATGATTGAAGAAATAACTTGTTCAATCGTGTAATTGGCAAAGCTAAAACAAAATGTAAGGAGTTGGGTGTGAGCAAAGTCAAAAGAATTCGAGAAAATTAAAATGGCTAACAGAAATATCTGAAGAATTCCGTTTGGATTAATGTCATCTTCCTCACAATCACATTGATTGATACCATTTGAAATATCTTCTTCCGGATGATTTGAGGGAATATCAAGTTTGTGTGACAGACAGGGTATTGTTCCCATTGAAGTTAAAACCTCTAGTCCCTTTGTTGCCACCTCCGGTGTTCCCCAAGGAAGTATCTTAGGTCCGTATAGTAACTTTACAAAATATAGTATATCTCAATGTATTGGGAAGATTAGGGATCCTGGTGTAGTCTTTGATTGTAAAAGTTTTCTTTTAGCAACCACATAAAATATATAACATCCAAATCATACTCTGTGCTCGGTCTTGTGAGGGGAAATGCCTTTAAGTTATCTGACCCCTACACACTCAAACTACTCTACACGTCCTTTGTTAGGTTTCATCTTTAATATGCTGTCTTTATTTGGGTATCAAGTAAACTGACCGCTATAAATAGAAATAGCGAATACAAAAACTTTTTCTCAAATATACTCTTCCACCATTATACTTCTGTGATCCGGTACCATCTTACTCTGCTCGTTATGCTTTTAAATTTTAGGTCTTTGGAAAACCGTAGATCTATACTTTGTCTATCATTCAATTATTATATTATTAATGGCCTTGTTGAATGTCCATGCTTGTTGGAACAATTCGATTTAATGTTCCAATGAGGTCTCTCCGGAATTACTACCCTTTCTATTGGGATAAATTAAGAACAAATTATGCTAGCAATGCTCCTACTATTCGTGCTATTCGTGAGTTTGACTCTGTACGTAATGTAGTTGCTATGGTATTCAAACAACTTGCCCTCATTTATAGCTTTAAAATATATTTCAGTCAATATACAATAAACAAAATATAAAAAAATACAACAATATAAAACACTTACCTTTCCCAAATCATTAAACGAGCTTAATACAGGGTGTTTTTTTTACAGGTTTGTTTTTCGAATAGAGATAAAACTGGCATTTTGTGGTCAAATCTGGCAACTCTAATGTCATTTATGTTCAGTTTGGTTTGCCATTTCATCATGAACAGGTTGACAAAAGAACAACGCTTGCAAATCGTGCAAATTTATTTCGAAAATAATGGTTCAGTTCGCGAAGTTTACCGTGAGCTCCGTCCATTTTATGGTCGACATAATCGTCCATCAGAGCAATTAATTCGGTTAACCATGGATCGTTTTCGCACTATGTTTACTCTATGTGATAATACGCATCCGCAGAGACGTCGAACAGTGCGCACCGAAGAAACAATTGCCGCTGTAGAGCAAAGTGTTGAAGAGGACCCGAATGAATCGATTCGCCACCGTGCACAGCAATTGGAGCTTTGTCCATCAACTTTATGGAAGATTTTGCGCAAAGATCTTGGCTTGCGACCTTACAAGATCCAGCTTGTGCAAGAATTAAAGCCGCGAGACCATGCAATGCGTCGTGATTTTGGTGTATGGGCCGAAAATGAGATTGATTTCGATGCTGATTTTCATCGCAAAATTTTGTTCAGTGATGAGGCTCATTTTTGGTTGAATGGCTACGTCAACAAGCAAAATTGCCGCATTTGGAGTGAAGAGAATCCACATGAGACCCTTGAAACGCCATTACATCCACAAAAACTGACTGTTTGGTGTGCTCTATGGGCTGGTGGAGTCATTGGGCCATACTTCTTCCGCAATAATGCTGGAGAGGCAGCTACCGTTAATGGAGACCGGTATAGAGCCATGATAACCGACTATTTTGTTCCCGAATTGGATGGCATGAATGTGGATGAGTTGTGGTTCCAACAAGACGGCGCTACATGCCACACAGCGCACGTCACAATCGATTTATTGAAGGAAACATTCGATGAGCGCATAATTTCGCGGAATGGACCTGTCAATTGGCCACCAAGGTCGTGTGATTTGACACCATTGGATTATTTTCTTTGGGGATATGTGAAGTCGCTCGTCTACACCAACAAACCAGAAACGTTAGGGGAATTGGAAGCCAACATTCGTGGCGTTATTGCCGACATACGGCCCCATATGCTCGAAAAAGTGGTTGAAAATTGGACCTGTAGAATTGGCTTTATTCGAGCCAGCCGCGGCGGCCACATGCCCGAAATCATATTTAAACATTAATGGCATAAAATTATCCTTCCAATAAAGCCAAATTGATGGACCTTAAAACGATTTTCTTGTGTTTTATTTCAATTCGAAGTTCTATACCCCTGAAAAAAACACCCTTTATAAGGCAAAAACATTTCGAAGTTATAACGTAAAAAAAATGTTTTCAAGTTATAATTAAATTTTGAATAAGCTCACATTTGGCGGTTTTAAGCTAAAACCTAAATAAAATAACTAAGTGAATTTTGTTTTAAAAATAAATATTTCAACGTTTGTAATATATTTTCTTTTGCAGCAAAAGCTTTCACCACAAATCAATAACGAAAAGCACAACATGGTTAGCACGTTTGTGTGGTTTATGATCATGGCTTTGATAGTTTGTTTAGGCACATCGGCAAACCACTTTCTGATTTTATACCTAATTCCGCTTACCACACAAATATTATAATTTGAATTGTTTAACGATGGGTTTGTAAAGGTATGAGCGGCTCGAGGTAGATGTCGGACAAAAAGAACATTTAATTAAAATATGCTTCTCACTCATCCTTACAAGATCAAAGATGCAGCAAACAATACAAAGGTTGGTTTTTTGTCATGGTCTATATTGTTTATGTTATAACTACACGGTTAAAAATTTTAACCTAATTTTTAAACTTTTCTGGGCTACATATGTATATGTTCAAACCAAATTTGGTTTAGAATTCAAATTGTGCCCGAAAATGTTTTAACAAATTAGAAACATAAAAAACATTTGTATCAGTTGCTAGGACTCGAACCGACGCTCCCGCATCAGAGTTGTTGTTGTGGTAACGAAAAAAACACTCCCCGAAGGTTTTGGGCATATTCTAAACCCCTAACCCGCAGGGGCCCCGCATCACAGTCGTCTGCTCTACCCACTGAGCTACGGCGCACACAAAACTTTTTTGAGAAAAATTCAATGACTTGAAAGCTTTCAGAAATAAATCAAAAGAAATTACAAAAATTTTTAACATTTTTTTTCAGTTCAGTTTTAAATTTAATTCACAAACAATTCAAAATTGGTGTAGGTAATTTAACGGTTTGGAATTTATTACAAAAACCTTTAAAAAATTGCTTAAACCGACGAATTGCTTGAAATTTAGGCTCAAATTTTTAGCCGTGTACTAATAAACTCAATGGGAATCTTACACCTATTGTACTGCCTACGCTGTGTGATGGAAATTTTCGTCATAGCAGATGATACATGTAATGCCACGGTGCTGACAGTAATCGATGACGGCTTTTAACTCAATAGTTCCGGTACTTTTCTTCTACAAGTCAGTATCTTATATATAAATAGACAAGATGAATGCAATGTAGAACCGTTTTCTGCTAAACTATAATTCTAAGGTATACAAATTATATATGTATAGATAAGAAATTTTGAGGTGTACTTTTATCCGTAAATAAAAAAAATTTTAAAAATCATTTTAATATAAAAAATTTTACATAAATGTCACACCACTACACATTTACTTATTCACACTATAGACACGCTGTGTGTGTGTACTTGCTTTTTGTGTACTATGCTGAATCGTGAGCATGGCCGAGGTGTTGCTTTGTAGGAAAAAATTAAGAGCCGTAGTAGTGTGAGTAGACTTGCCGTGCATGTTTTTGTGTACCGTAAAAGAACTAAAACGTGTACCATCAGTACGTGTATCATAAGTTATTTTAGGAGTTTTATGGTTCCTTGAGACAGCTCTTCTATTTGGTAAAGTATGCTCATCAAGCGATGTGTACCTGAGCCTGTAAGCAGATATATAATCTGCTGAAAACATTGAAAACTACCTTGAGTTACATGCGATATAATGCTCAAAGAGGTTAAGTTAACTGGTTTCACTCTAATTTAGACTTTTCAAGTAGTTTAGTACATTTTTTATAACTTTTACTTCCATACTTTAGCTCGATTGGATCACGGAAAAAGGGTTAAAAATCGATCCAAAAGTCTTTCACACAAAAAAAAAAGTCTGACGTGTACATGTAAATCGCCGATACACGTGTATTTTTATCTTTTCTCACCTTTCTGAAAAAGTATATTTGGTTCATAGGACAGAATGTGTGTAACGCGGTGTTATACACTTTATTCTGGCGATAAAATGGATTTGCGAACTTCCAATCATTTTCCTTATGAATTCCACAGTTGCCAGCCATAAAAAAAAATATTTCATTATATAATTCACCTTGTCACGTTAGAGCAATAGAGATGTTGCAACTGTCGAATTAAGAAGACCTGCGGATGCAACGGTCTATTATACCAAGCTCACTCATCGCAAGTTTACCTCAATCTTTACTTTGCGAAAACTAATTATAAACAGGGTATTTTTTGCTATATAAAATCTCCCCTCCAATTGATTGAATATATCAATGTGATTATATTTTTACAAAATGTACTTTTATATATATTACTTAAGTTGAAACGATTTGCTTAACTTTAACGAGGAATGATAATTTTGTGGGAATAGGTCATGTCATCTCACATTGTTTTGGCTGCGACGACGAGTTATTTGAAATTGTTTTATATTATAAATTCCTATTTCTCTTTGATACGAATTTAAGCTTGTATTTAAACTTTTTCTGAAAGCTATCATGAAAAAATTAATTCATATACTAGCGAATGCAAAAACTATTCAAAAGTTTAGTTGTATTTGCCTGCACCTCTCAAATAGAGTTGGCCATTCGCGTCCATCTTCCTTTGATATGTATATTTAGATGTAAAAGGAAATCTAAAAACTATAGAAAAACCGCATTAGAGCACGTCAGTATTCGCAACATCCCTATGATTTTCGTAATTTTTTGGTTAGCGCCATTCTCTGTCACTTTGGCAACAATCAGGTTTTTTAGCCGATGGAATTTTGTTTTATCTGCTTTGTTGAAATTTAGTTAATGTGTTTTTAAACTTTGCATATTTTGATTATTTTCGTTATAAGTAGATAAAAAGAAAGCAGTTTTTATCTAATAAAATTTTCATGCTATTATAGAGCTTTTATCCCGTAATATGATAAATAGCAAGAAAAAAGTTACAAAAGCACAAAGCAAATACGAATAGAAAACATGTTTGTGTGTATTTTTACTATAGTGGGGTATTGGATAAATCGGTTTGATTATCGCGCAAAAAAAGAAAAGAAAAAATTTATAATATAATAGAAGTTAAACAAGTTGAGGAGTCCAAGTTCGGATGTATACAATACTACTATATATACTTTGTTTGAGTTCAACTTTGTTTAAAAAGCTTATTACTAAAATAGCCACATGACTTAGTTCGCACATAAAGCTGGGCTCATAATAATAGTAGTGAAATTAAATTGGATATGTTAAATGCTTTTGGAGCGGTGCTGGAACATTTAATGCTTGTTTGTTAATTGATATTAGAGACCAATTACAACGATTTACACAACAATGGTATGGAATGACATGTCTCTAATGCTAATTCTATAACAGAAACCAAATAAAAAGGAATTTCAAAGTGTACACAAAGTTCAGGAAAAACGGGCATCAAATTCTGGACCTTTTCCTACAGATTTTCGGGAAAATGGAGTACGCAATTTTGTACCGCAATCAATTTTAGTTAAGGAATGTGCAAGTCAGAACTTGCTCAAGAATTTCTATGAATTTCTAGAATCTTTATTGTACAGAGTGCTCAAAATTCTCTTCCATACAAAATTAATTTTTGTTCACGCTTGTTGTATGGAAGAAATCACTCAACAACCTTGAGGAAAAAATTTCTTACAATTATGGAATTTTTTGAACAAGTTTCAACTTGCACATTATTATACTAAAAATGATTTCACTACAAAACTGCGTACTAAAAAATTTTCCACAAGCTTTCTGAAATAATTTGCAAATTTAAATTTAAAATTATTCTAAGTTTAATTAACTTGCCTGAACCTTGCATAAACTTTGAAATTTCTTTTTTGTCGTTTCTGTTACAGAATTCGATGTATTTTAAATGAAAATTATTAAAAATGTAGCTACTCCTTTCTTAGCCTTCTTTCCCTTATCTTCTATGCTATTCCTTTACTTTAATATATTTTTATTCTGTTTGCTTTTCTCCTCTTTCTACAGTCTCTATTTTTATTTTTTCATTGTTTATTTTTCTTTCTTCCTTTCCGTTATCATAGTTACTTTTAAATAATATATTTTTTTTTAATTTTATTTTGTTTTATTTTCATTTGTTTTATTTTATGTTATATTAGTCGGTTTGTTTGCAGTTTATTCAATAATTGTAGCCACAAATATTACGAAAGCAAAACAAATTAGCTACCGGGTTTAGTATTCTAACCTAAAATAAATTTAACGTGAAAAACCACCTATTTTGATTTTGTAAACACTGCGTATATTTATAATCTTTTGCCGATTGTTAGCAATTATCGTGTTTAGACACGATTACAGAATAACAACCATCAGCAAAGCACTTGCATACACACCCCCACATAAGCCGAGCGTCACAATTTGTTGAAAATACTTATCTATAATATAAATGCGCAAGTTGAGTCGAAATTATCCCACTTTATGGCCAAACTATACAAGCTGCAGTGCCGTCAATCAAAAAAAATTTAATTATAATATTGAAAAATTAGTTTAAAAATACCCTAACACCAATGCCAAACGTGTATTCACACTATAAAGCCGTAGTTGTGTGAGTGGACATGTCATGCATGTTTTTTTTGCGTGATCGGCTCTCACTGTGAGTCCGAAGAGTTGGCAGTAGACCAATGGAAAACAAGTATTCGCACTATAGAGCCTCTGTTGTGCATGATCCAATAATTTATATGGTCGTCGTAGATGACATAGCGTCTTCTTCTTCCTTATCCACACCTTATGTCAAACTATCATATCTTTATTTTTTGTTTACATTCTTTGTTTACAGTTCTTGGAAAAGCTATTGAGTTCGCTTCGTGTTTTATTTATTTTTAATAAAAATTCGCTGTGAATTGATATTTAACGAGTGCTTTGTGATAACATTTTAAGAAAATGTGTGACTTATGTGTGTTATACGTGAAACGCTTAGAAAATAGGCGAATCGTTTTTGCGCGTTCCCCCTCACATGTGCATTTTGACATAAGAATTAAACGACGTCAAACGGAATCAGTTACAACCAATATTACTTTCCCATAAGCATGGCCGTTTCGTAGACAAAGCCGATTATATACCTCTTTACTAGTAATGGAATAATTGTGCGAATGTACGTCAATAGAGCAAAGACGAAGTTTCACCAAGTTTAAACACTTTACGAAGCAGAAATCATGGAAATTCTTTCATTACATGTCAGCATACAATGTAATAGATGGTAATAAAGTACTTGTAAGGGTTTCGTAATGCATTATGTGGAAGGACTGCAAACATACTTCGCCGCTGGGAAGCAATGTAAAACATGAGCAAATATGTGAACTTCATTGCTGATACCTACAAACAGTGTTTCCAAAAACAAAATAAATGATTATTCATAAAGAGTATTCAACACCGGAGTTTGTTTTGTTTTTGAATTTGTGCTCGTGTTTGTGTGAATGAAATAAAATAAAATAAAATAAAATAGAATAAACCAAAGTTTATTAAAAGTAAGTGAAGAAAAGGACAGGAGAGGTAAGGAATGGAAAGGAAAGGAAAGTAAGGAAAAGAAAAGTAAAGGAAAGGAAAGGAATGGAGAGGAAAGGAAATGAAAGGAATAGAAGGAAAGGAAAGAAAAGGTAGGAACAGGAAAGGAAAACAAAGAAAGGAAAGGAAATAAAAGGAAAGAACGGGGACTGGAAAGGAATGGAAATAAAAGGAAAGGAAAGTAAAGGAAAGGAAAGAAAAGTAAAGCAAGCGAATGTAAAGGAAAGTTAAGGAAAGGAAAGGCAAGGTAAGAAAAATAAAGGAAAAGTAAGGCAGGGAAAGGAAAGAAAAGGGAAGGGAAGGAAAAGCAAAGGAAGGGAAAATAAAGAAAAGGAAACGAAAGGAAACGAAAGGAAAGGAAATGAAAGAAAAGGAAAAGGAAAAGAAAGGTAAGAAGAGGAAAGGAAAAGAAAGAAAAGGAAAGCGATAGAAAGGAAAGTAAAGATAAGAAAAGGAAAGATAAAGAAAGGAAATCAAAGGAAATGAAAGGGAGGAAAAGGAAAGGTAAGAAAAGGAAAAGAAAATAAAGGAAGGGAAAGGAAAGGGAAGGGAAAATAAAGGAAAGAAAAGGAAAGGAAGGGAATGTAAAGGAAAGTAAAGGAAGGGAAAGGCAAGGTAAGAAAAGTAAAGGAAAAGTAAGGTAGGGAAAGGAAAGGAAAGGGAAGGAAAAGCAAAAGAAGGGAAAATAAAGAAAAGGAAAGGAAACGAAAAGAAAGGAAATGAAAGAAAAGGAAAAGGAAGGTAAGAAGAGGAAAGGAAAAGAAAGAAAAGGAATGGAAAGGAAAGTAAAGATAAGAAAAGGAAAGATAAAGAAAGGAAAGAAAAGGAAATGAAAGGAAGAAAAAGGAAAGGAAAGGAAGGGAAAGGAAAGGAAAGGAAAGGAAAGAATAAACTAAATTTAAAATAGGGACTATAGAGAGTAAAAGAAGGAATCAAAGAAAAGAAAAATATGTTAGTGGAAATGAACGGCAGAGAAAGGAAGGCAAAAAGGGAGAATGAAGGGTGTTTAAGGTACTTGCACCCTTAAAACATACATGCCTGTAACACCTGACTATGGCAACCCGGTTTCGTTCTTATTGGAAGGAGAGGTGGAGGTTGCCGAAGCTGGAGCTTATAAAAGCGGATAAATGATTAATTACTCTCTCTTATCAATCAGCATCGATTACATCGTACAGCAGCACTCCACGTGGCGAAGAAAATATCAGTTAGACATCGCGTCACTTTTCACGGATTCAACAATCAACATAAGTTTTATGCATAAGTACGAGTATATCAATAATATTTTTCATCATATTATTTTCGTTTGAATTTATACATTGAATTAACCTTATGTATATATACACACATATACTTCAGTACATGGCTTTATATATCTATACCCATTTATTATCAAATAAATCTGTGTTCCTTATCCATTGAAATACGTTGAACATTCTCAAGTCCTTTCAAAGGGTATAACAAATAATTAAAATAAAATAAAGGATTATGGTTTAATTTCAACCACTGGGCGATCTCTTGTAAGGATTAATATACATATATATTTTTACGAGTATATTTTGAGTGTTTACGGACGCTTTAGGAGATTTGAAAAAGTGTTTCGATAGAATTTTTGTTTTCTCTTGCTCCAGGACTGGAACCAGGGAGCTTCGGTATGGTAGGCTACTAATGATGCTTTGGCCGGAATACAGCTTTAAAAAATACATTTTCCGCTCATATCATAAGTTACAGAAATATTCAACCGCACAATTTTATTAATATAGTATTGGTAATTTTGTCGGTCTCAGCGGTGCTTCACTAGTCGCCGTCGACAAATAAATTTTAAGTTTACAGTGAATGTTAAATAACAATACTTATTTCAACAACAACAAAAAAATTTATAAAATTGGTATTATAAAAGAGCATTCTTCCTAATGACAATGGCTTAAACAAATCGCTGGCAATAAACTAAAAGGACACACACATGCATAGGAAGCCCACTGTTGTTCTGACCAACGGGCGCCATTGGAAGCTGAGTGGCGAAACAAGTTTGGGGATGTTTTGAAAATGAACTTGCGCATACCGAAAACGTAACAGAACTTTTCAGACCAACCACGCTAGTACAGAAGGCTTTCATATTTTGACCACAAAAAGGCGCTAGTAGTGCAATAAACTAAACGCTACAGACCAAAGTTTTTAGGACTAATTGTGAAATTGATTAAGCCATGTCCGTCCGTCCGTCCGCCTGTGGACACGATAACTTGAGTAAATTTTGAGATATCTTAATGAAATTTGATATGCAGGTTTTTTGGCACTCATCTCCGAGCGCTATTTTAAATGGGCGAAATCGGATGATAGCCACGCCCACTTTTTATATGTAGAATATTTTCGAAAACACAAAAAAAGTGATTACTCAGTACCTTAAACACCTATAAGGATAAAATTTTGTGCATACTTTAAGATTGAGGCATAAAATACATTTTTCTAGAAAATTCTGAAAATGGGAGTGGCAACGCCCACTTTTGATTAAGTCAAATTTATAAATGTTATTAATCGTAAATCAAACACCGTTCAAGATATCGAAACGAAATTTAGCACGCAGGTTTTCAGGTACGCAAGGAACGTTCGAGGAAAAAATGGGCGACAGCGGTTAAGGTCCATGCCCACTTTTATATGAAAGATTTTGAAGAGGATCGTAGATATATTAAATAGGCAATAACTTCGGGTAAAATAGCTTAATATCATTTACATTTCATTTGTAAAGTTTCCGTGAACTAAAATATCCAAAAAATTAAAATGTTCGAAAATGGGCGTGGACCCGCCCCTTTTAAAGTGGACTATTTCACAAAACTTTTTATGCCATAACTCCGCCAAAAATTGATTTGTCGGAACGAAATTTGGTGATAATGTTCAATAAAGAAAAATAACTGTTTGCTGTAAAAATGGGCGAAATCGCTCGATGTTCACGGCCAGTTTTTTAACATAGTTCTGAAAAATTTTTTTGTAAAATTTAAAAAGCGATATTTCTACAACTAAACAAGTTATATCAATGAGATTGTGCACACGTAATAAGCTTTTCAAGAAAAACTCGGCCGCAAAAAATTTTGGTAATTTTGAAGAAGTAGGCGTGGCGCCGCCCACTTTTCAGCTTAAAATTTCTGCTATTTTTAAAGGCAATCGCTTATAATACAATCTTGATATTTCCATGAAAATTTGGCTAAAAATTAGCCAAATCGGGAAACACACAAGCAAAATATTCGGGCACGTAGTTAATAGCCCACTGCAACAACGAAGTTATATATCTTTTTTGATTTTCATACCTTTCATAAACATTAAATGTATGTAAATATGAGAAGAAGAAGAGAAAAGTTCACTAAATCATCAATGATCAGCACGATGAGCGGAGTCGATTCAGCCATGTCCGCCTCTGCCTGTCTGTCCGTCTTTCTATTTGAACGCAAACTAGTCTCTCAGTTTTACAAAAGAATGCTGAAATTCGTTGTTTGCTTTCACCATTTTATAATAGACAAGCAAACCCGGTAGCCGTTGTTTTGACGTTTTGATACATAGAACATATCTATATAAAAAATGTCATTAACTTGAACCAAATAAACTGCTAACTATACCGAACTGCAGCTTTATATAACCTGGGAGCTTTTCCAAAAGCTATATAGAAACTGTGTCGTGCCCAGCGAACTCCTGAACCTATCGTGAAAGTTCAAGAGTAAAAACAAAACACAAAATATGTGGGCGTGGCACCGCCCACTTTTCCAAAATTATGTAGATATTGACTAAGTGACACATATATCCAAATATCATTAATTTAGACCAAAAAAGTTCGGAGTTATTAGAATTTAAACTTTATATAGCCGTTGGCGTGGCTCCGCCTACTTTTCCAAACTATATATTGTCTATGATGAATTAAAGTATATATTGTGAAAATTTCATAAAAATCGGTAGAGTACTTTGGCGCCTATAAAAGACACACATTTTTTATATCTATTTTTGTTACGCACACAAGGTATATTATTTCATTCGGCTTAAACGAATCGAGATATATATTTATTAACGTATATCAAAACATTCGGGACAAAAAGTAAAATATCCGGGCAAGTAGTTAATACCCCACTGCAAAAGCGAAGTTGTATATCTTTTTTGATTTTCATACCTTTCATGAACATGCAATGTTTGTACGTATGAGAAGAAAAAGAGATAGTCCCATCAAAAAGTATACTGAAATGATTAGGAGGATGAGCTGAGTCGATGTAGCCATGCCCGTCTCTCGATACGTCTATATGTCTATCCGTCTGTCTATTTGAAAGCAAATACGAACTGAAAGTATTAAAATAGACCTGCGTAAATTGGGACGCCATAATAGATCACTACTGGCTATATAATGTTTGGTTCCACTCGAACTTAGACTTCCTCACTTGTTATAGCTCGAACCGTTCTACCTTAGAATATTTTCATTAGAAGTTCCACCGTCTCAGAATGCTACTCGAATATGATCCGTAACATCCCTAATATTAATTTTCACATAAATGTATACAAATAGCTGGACAATTGAACCAACTAAGAGGCGATTTATCGAACACTACCGTCAGAGCGTGTGGTGACCGCACAAAGCGCGTCAGTTGCAATGGCGGTCACTTTCAAAAGTTTTGTTGTTAAGGCATGCATGAAATTTTATAAAATTACTTACATATGCATGTGTGAAAATGCGACCTCTATGTAAATTTGTGTTATCATTTCCATTTATTTTTTATCAGGACTTTATTCAGTTTTCGTTTACATCATATTTTTAACGCTTTCTATGTGCCTAGTATTTAAATAAATAAAATGATTTATTTCACACACCGCAATGTATCTCATCACATTTCGTTACAGAATTTTTTGTTTGTAAGATAGAATTGCAAACTTTTGTCTATATATTACATATTTACACAGGTTTTTATAACGTATGGTCCGCCTCAGGCAATCAACCCAAAAAAAACCTGTTTAAAAGTTTATTCCTTTTTTTTCTGTTATTTTCCTACAGGGTGGACAGCCGATGCATACACCAGCGGAATTCCAGAAATCACCGTCGTCTAAATTGGGAAAATGCACCAAAATACTAAAACAAATCAGCTCTCAAAGAAGTTACTCGCATTCAATGCCGTACTTTTTAATTTTACAAGCTTAATATATTAACATTTCAATAGAAACAGGGATTAAAGAAGTGTGAAAAGAGATTTCTTTAGCTTATTCAGATTATAGGTAACCTCAGCAGGTATACTTATAATTTCTCACTGAATTCGCAAAGAACTTTAAACGAGAGCGTCTCTTCAGCATTTTGAAAGAGACTGTTAATACTATTTTGAGGTAGTGCACTGCTACCTTGAAACCTTTAACCTTCATATCCCCTTAGCAAGCAGACCATCCCTCAATAAATAAATTCGAATTTATTCAATGTATGCTTTTGTACTCTATTCTTGGAAATCCGATGATTTTCTGTGTTTTTCTTCAGATAGCGTCGCATTCCCACAACATTTTCATCCCCATTAACACAGAAGCGGAACATTTAACCTCAACCTTATATGGGTCCTGAGTAGAAAATGGCCTGTCAGAACACCTGTTAGGATACTAAGATTGTTTTAGGACAGACGGCTTATTGTTTCGTTTAGTGTCATAATAACCCATCATTAATTTATCCGGATTGCGCCATATGATGATTCTCCTTTTCTCAGCGTTTTAATTGTGTATGAACCTATGAGTAGACATTATTCAGGAACTAGGTGATTCTTAGCTAACGCTTCTTCCTTTATCCCATCAGTTTGCTCGTTGATTTTCATCTTCATATGGCCAGGAACTTAGTCTAGTCGAACCTAGTCTATTGTAGAAAAACTTCCCTCTGTTTAACCTGTGCGGCCATTCATGGTATGTTACGTGATGGAGCAATCCGTCCTTTGACAGATATGAACCCGGTAGTCTTATCCAGACTACCTTGTGAATAATGTCGTTGCCCCGGAATCGGGGGCCATGTGAATTTCGTTCGCCTCTTACGACAGCTATGCCTAAGTCGAGCATATCCTAAGCCCCCTAACCCACTGGATTGTTTTTTTATAATGATTAGCTCTTTAGTCTTTCCACGCTCCCAAACGTTATAACCCTTTTTTATCTGAGAAGAAGATATGTCGCTCATATGTATATCTCTTCTTCCTTTACATACAAATATAGGTCAGCTAACAAAGGTTCTAATTCCAGTTCCTCATTAAAGTTGGGCAAAGTCGCCGAGAAAAAGAACTGTTAGTGTTCCACTGGGTATAAGATAGTCTTCTCCATATTTACGTATTAAAGAGTTTCCTAACCTTGGTTAGAATTTAAGGAAATTCTCAAGATTTTTAATTTATGCGGCAGCATTTTACAATATAATTTTATTCACTAAAAATATTCGGTTGTAAATACGAACAAATATCAACACTTTCAAGGGTGCTTGAGTACAGTCAAAAAGGGAAACATCTGCTTACATTAAACCATTTTATTTTTTAGCAGTCAACACCAATGTCCATTTAATTGCAGTTAAGAGGAGGTGTACAGGTAATATTTATAACAAAATACATACAATTGAATACGCCTAAAAGGTGACTACGATTTTCCAAAGCAATTCTACAAAATAGACTTAAATGACTTTATTAGCATTTTAGTGGTTGAACATTTGATGAAAAAGTGTATTTATTAGACTGGAAGAAAAACTTTTTCTTTTTTTTGGAAAACTATGCTAATATTCATTTTCATCATTTCGCAAAAAGTTCCATAAATGGTAGTTTCTGCGTATTTTGTACCGACTTCGAACAGCAGCTGAATGATTATCCACTGAGAAGCTCTTTCAAAGCAGAAATGTACTTGGAGGTTTGCCGACCACTATCGATGTTACCTGTCCTGGTACTTGAACCAGGGACCTTTCGCTATAGTACGCCAGAGCGCTACAAAAACACAGTACCGATGGTCTAAAACTGGTACAACATTTATATTCACCATACTGCAAAATAATTTCCACATAATTTAAAAAAAAAAAGACATTTTTTGAGTTCAGTTTAGTAAACACACAGAATATTTGCGGGTAGTAAGTGCGCGTGCAGCCTTGATTCGCTGTAATAGCAATAAAAAACCTTTTGTTTTATTTTATCTATTGATATAATATATTTTACTCTTCAGAGAGGTTTAACGGTAAGTAAAGAAAGTGTTTTTAATTTGGTAAAAGGCTATTTGGTATATTTTGCTTTTTATTTACAGAGATGCCAACCCAGACTTTTAATTTGCATGCCATTTTGAAAATAAACATTTAAATTTATTAAAATTTTTTCTATGTTGGTTTCTGTTACGCATAATAGTCAGTGAGTACATTTGTTACTGAGTAAGAAAAAGCCTTTGTTAGTTGTGATATGATATTTTGAAGTGATATGCTATTATGTGATATGAAGTGATGTGATACTGTATGTTTTTGCTGTAGTAATAGCACTTCGCCTTGTTTACTGGTCATCTCCATCAAACATGTATGTACTGAATATCCAGCCCTTGCTCTGGTCAATATCTAGTCACTCCCTTGCATAGACCTTGGGGCTAAGAGAACGATGTGATGCGATAGGATGTGATGTGACGTGATTTGATGTGATGTGATGTGATAAGAACTGATATGAAGAAAGAAAAAGAATGCTACTTATCAATAAAGAGTTCGTAAAGGAAAACAAAAAGAATATTAAAAAACATTTTATTCAAAAGTAGCTATCCACATAAACTGATCGAGAGGTTGATTCAGAAATGGAAACAGTCTTACAGCGTCTTACTAACAATCAGATGCTGCATAGAATAGTAGATCATAAAACTCAGGATGCGATATTGCATATCTAAATAATATGCTGATTATGCATACATTGATTGCAGGTACTGAAAATAATTTGTTGGGCAAAAAGGTTACCCAAAAATGACTTTTATACTATTTTGGGAATTTTTAACGATTATCATAAGAAATATTTTTTTTGTCGCCATAACCAATATAAATGAGAAATATTTTTTTTTTAGTTACAAATAACCATTATCAAGACTTTTTTGTCTTGGTCATTTTATATATACTTCAGATATATTATATTCCGAATTTTTATTTTTAAGTTGTCAATTAATATATGTAAGTATGTAAAGTGATACACAGACCTACTTATAAAGAGTTGATAACTATGAACAAAAATAAACAAAAATCTTGATTATGGTTATTCGAAACAAAGAAAAATTCTCATTTATATTGGTTATGGCGACCAACAACAATATTTTTTATAATTTAATTATAAATATTTGGCATTCATGTATGTTAATGGTTAAATACGACCTTTACCTTATTTCTATAATAACCGCTACGGCCCTGATTGATTGGTTTCAGCCTTAGCTTAGACTTCAATACAAAATTGATTTCTCTTCGCCCAACACATCATCCCTTACTTTCGTATAACTTTTCAAACAGCTATGAATCAGTGGATATTTTCAATTTAATCGCTGGCTTAATTAATAATTTATTCATTATATGAAGCGCTTCGACTTTTAGGTCCATATACAGGGTGGCTAATGAAAGCCGCTACCAAAAAAAAATTAAATAACTTTTTTTCTATTTAATGAATCTGGTAATTTTTTTTTTTTATTTTGCAAATTGACTGTTACATTTAACTTAATGGATAACTGGGACACTGAAACAATATTCACCATACTGATTGAATTTGGATTGTCCGCCGCTATCACGCACTGGAGTCCGTAGTTTCGGTTCAAAGAGATTATAGGCGCACGTTTGGCGGCAATCCTCCGAGCAGATGGACCATAATAAGACTTGTAAACAATTTTGCCGAGCATGGGACAGTCAACAGAAGACCTTACCATCGAAACCCTTCAGTTCGAACGGAGCTGCTGTAGCTGCTGCCATACAAAACAATCCACGTGTTTCGACAAGAAGCTTATCTGTTCAAATGGGTGTAAGCAGACAGTCATTACAGTCAATTATGCACAAAGATTTGGACTTATTCCCATATAAAATTCAAATGGCCAACAAACTGAACGCTGCAGACTTGCCGATTCGCTTGGAGTTTTGCCAGAAGATGCTTCAAATGGTGGAAGAGGATGGAAACATGTTGAACTGTCTTTTCATGTCTGACGAGGCCCATTTCGATTTAAACGGCAACATAAACAAACAAAATTGTCGAACATGGAGTGCTTCGAACCCACAGATACTCCATGAGACGGAATTGCATCCACTTCGTGTCACAGTGTGGTGTGCAGTTTCATCACGCTGCATTGTCGGGCCCTACTTCTTCGAAGAAAACGGTCACACCGTTACGGTTACTGGAGACCGTTACTTGATCATGTTGAGAGAGTTTTTCTATCCAGAATTACGCCGAATGAGAATTTCTTTCAACTCTGTGTGGTTTCAGCAAGATGGTGCAGCTCCTCATATAGCCCAACCTGTTATGACAGAATTGCGACGAAAATTTCCCAATAAGCTGATATCCAGAAACTCCACATTCCGTTGGCCACCCAGGTCGCCTGACCTTACTGCACCTGACTTTTTCTTGTGGGGTTATTGCAAACAGGAAGTCTTCAAAGCAAAACCAACAAATTTGAATGAACTAAGGCAATCCATTCGAGAAACAATTGCGGCTATTCCTGTCTCAACTCTCCAAGCAGTAATGAACAACTTTTTGGTAAGATGCCGCACATGCATCGACGAGCAGGAGGGGCATTTAAATTCCATTATTTTTAAAACTAATTAAGCTATATTTAATAAAATTTAATGAGCTTTAACATGAATAAAAGAAAAATGAATTCCATACACTGAAGAAAAAATTATTTGAGTTTCTTAATGTAGCAAAATTCATCAGCCACCCTGTATTTAAATCAATGGTTGGTAAACAGCCTGAAATTCTTGTTCAAGAGAAGTGCATATGTGTATGTTATTGAAGCAAACTCAAAGTTGAAAGATTGCTCTGTTAGCTGTCATCCACTTGAAGAATGGCATTTGAGGGCTTTGATCTTCCTACCAATTTAATACGCACAAAAGTGTTTATGTAAGTGCGAACTTATGTAGTCGTTAGACCATGTAATGCTGATTACAGGTGATAAACTTTCACAGAACAATTAGCTACAGATATGAATGGAAGAAACAAAACAAAACGTAACAGAGAGACAACGTGTCAAGCTGATGGCGTTCTTTACTCACAAAGATTGGTATACTCGTATAAGCGTACATGTGACAGATAATTCGATTAAATAAGTAAGTTCGTACTTGCGTTGCCATATGAAACTTTTATAAAAAAAGGAAACGTTGATGAATTCAAGATTAACAAGAAAAGCTTTCAGGTAGCAACAGAATTATGGACATTGCATAGGTTGATAAATTTTGGTTAGGTATTTGCTACAAATTCGACGTGATAAATTTGAAAAAATGTCTCTACTTTTGTGATGGTAGCATTGATCTTATTTGATCTCTAACGTTGTACATTTTTCGTCATATCTTATTTCTGAGTAGCGAATCCAATGTGACAAAAGGTGTGCCACACAAGGTGGTTCTAAGTTCACTAAATAGCTTAGATATTTAGTTGCATTACACTACGCAGTTAAATTTTTCCTAAAACGTATCAAAGCATCACAAAACACTCTAGAAGAATTAGCTGAATTCAATACAACTTAGAAACTCCTAGAGATATAAAAAAAACCGAAGGTATATAAGCATATTTGAGTGTATCACCACGTCCTCGAAGTGGTCCAAGATTTTAAGCTCCATCGCTGAAAGAAGCAATTATTCGTCAAGTCAGAGTCGGCAATATCGATATTGAAGTAAACAAATCTAGTAAGCTTACCATCCAATTTACAGTTCGTAAGGAACCAACTCGACTGCATTTTATGAAATTGTGAAACCGTAGGCATTGAGTTAGATGTTCCACCATCATTCACTTCAACCGATTTCGAGAGATAAACGTTTCTAAACATCGTTAGTTTAGCAATGGCAGAAATGTCTCGCAGATTTAAAGCTATGAAAAAATTTAAGCCGATATTAACTTTTTTGGGGCAATTTTAAACGATGCTGATGCATTTGAAATATATTTACAAGCGAAATTTTGCTCAAAGCAACATTGTGTTTCACAGGACCTGCCAATGTAGCTAGCACTGAATGTTCTTTTAGTATTCTTACCGGGATAAAAAGATTTCGCCGTTCGTGTTTTAAACTGGACCGTGTTTCTGAGCAATGTATCAAAGTGTTTAGCACGAAAATTAGATTTCAATGCTTTAATCCTCTAACAGGCCAATTTTTGTTGCAAACGAAAAAGCTCATATCTAATAATTCTAGTGCGATAAACTCGATTTTGAAGTCATATATCCCAATGTGCTCATAATTTTGCTTTAATAATTTTGCTGAAACCCCCACCCCGCTTCTAGCCGGACTTGCCTGTTAACTAACCACTCCGCCTTTAGTCTGGGTATGATATTTGGCAAATAAAAAATTCTTATAAGTGCACATATTCTTTATATTTCTAATCCTCAATAATTATTTCACTTACCAACAATTTTATTTTTGACTACAGAAATCCTTTTATATCACTTTTTTGTCAAAACTAATTTTTTTTACAAAATGCACTAAATTACTTAACGAGAATGATTATATCTTCACTCTGCTACTACTTACAATTATAAAATCAAGGTTCCGACGTAGATAAAGTATTTTTCGAAGATTATGTGTCGATAATTACAGAAGAAAAGTTGATGTATGCCGTTATATCTGTTTAACTTAACCCCGCCTAAAGGCGGTCCTGCCGGTTAGAGGGTTAGTATGGAATTTAGCTGGAAGGTAAGCAAGAAAAGCTAATTTATAACTTTAACTATTAGTGCATTCTTGTATAAATTCCATTGAATGCATGCATAACATTAAAATAAAAGAAAACAAGTAAGGGCGGAGCTGTCTTCGGCTGTGCCGAAGGCTATATACCTTTCATGAATACGTGCAAAACTTAAATACGCATTGTTTAAAGTTCTCTAAAACTTTGTCAGCATGAACGATCTATTGTATGGGATACATACTATATAGAGCTCCGATCTTGGTAATTTTTTTACGAAATCTTTTAATATCCATAAGAAAATATCTCACCAAGTTTCCAGTTTTAATATTTCAAAATGAGGAATAAATGGCCATAATCCTCTTATCTGAACGATCGGTTGTATGGGATATATACTATATATAGTTCCGATCTTGGTTATTTTTTTACGACATCTTTTGCTATCCATAAGAAAAAAAACTATTCCTCAGCAATATATAAACAGAAGAAGGTAATTAATAGTTAGCTAATAAATCCAATAAATTACTGTATGTACCCCTGTGTTCTGAAGTGTACGAATTGTCTAGAGTAGAGATTTTACGAATGTCATATTTTTGACACTAGCGAATGCGAATATAACCAGTACGAACATAAACAGAATACATAAAACTAGCAAGATATTCAACCCATAATAAACATATATGCTTATTTTTAATTTATAGAAATTGGAACACTGCATTTTATGAGTGCGGCCTCACACCCGTACGTCTACTACAGACAGACGTCTACTAAAAAATTCCAAATCCTATACCCATGATCGTAGAATCGGCACGAACCATCTTTTTATTAATTTCAATAAGCTCGCGAAATGGGAGAGAGAGATGGCTGTTGTCTGAGTTTGACTTGCCTACAAAGCTTATACCGTCATGCCAATACCGAGCCACTCGACAGCATAAGCGGTTTCAAACAAGCCGATAACCTACATTACGATTTTTTGATGCTGGTGAAGAGAAATCAGTCAGCAGACAGCTAAAATAAGGTTAGAGCAGAAAGCTTTGAAGTTTGGAATAATGGAAGATATCGAAAGAGGATGGAATACCCCTTGAGTGTTTGAGAGGCAATTTCGCTTTGAGATATACTCCACTTCACGTGATGTCAGCAGCATGTATCGCAGAAAATTTAATTATGAGATTTAAGAAGAGTTCAAAAACAGGCGAATGATGACTTTTCCTCTCTTGTTGTTCCCAATTTACAAGAGAGATATTTCAGAAGAAATTATGTCCAAATTAACCGAAATATTCGCAACGAAGCTGATCTAAATCATTTATCCTACGAAGAGTAAAATATGCGTACCACACCCAAACACCAGTAAATATGTAGACTAATTCGCTTTCATATGTAGACAGCTATGTACATTCACGGAAGACTACATCCATATGTGGCTAGGGAAATGCGTATGAAAATATACGAGATTTTGCCGTACAAGCACACCTGTACATGCAGAAATGTGTGTGCGAATGGCCTTCATTGTCAAATACTACTAAGAGTAAATTTAGACAGGCCTACGTGTTTCATGAAAAATTTATCAAGGCGGTTACTATGACTAGAACTTGCTTGCGGTAAGGGAATCAGCAAACATTAAAACTTTTGTGAAAGTAAATCTTGATACAGGGTGGGCCAAAAGAAACCAAGGGGTGTAAAAGTTTAATAACTTTTTCGTTTATTAATTTTTTTTTATTTTTTCTTTCAGATTATATAATATACAAAAGGGACATTTTTTTACACTAAGTATGAAAAATGATGTCTCTTAAATGACCGCCGTTTTCAGCTTCGCACTGATGAGCTCTTCTCAGAGCATTTTCCATAACATCTTTCAAAACTTGTGGCTGTAGCGTTCGAATTTCTGCACCAATGTTTGCCTTGAGTTCAAGGATTGTCTCTGGCTTGTTCACATACACTCGCTCCTTCAAATAACCCCAAAGAAAATAGTCGGGTGCTGTCAAATCTGGCGATCGCGCTGGCCAAATAATTTCCGAATTTCTGGAAATTATTCGCCCTCCAAAAATTTGACTTAAAAGTGCCATTGTGTCTCGGGCAGTATGGGCAGTAGCTCCGTCCTGCTGAAACCACATACCAGGTCTGTTTTCAAGAGCAGGACGTAAAAAATTTTCTATCATAAACCGATACCGCTCTCCATTTACGGTTACAGCACTTCCATCTTCATTCTCGAAGAAGTAAGGCCCAATGACATTTTCAGATGTGATCCCACACCATACTGTACACCTGATGGGGTGTAATTGGCGTTGATGAATGTCTCTTGGATTTTGAGAACCCCAGAACCTACAGTTCTGCTTATTAAGATGTTATGGAAAATGCTCTAAAAAGAGCCCATCAGTGCGAAGCTGAAAACGGCGGTCATTTAAGAGACATCATTTTTCATACTTAGTGTAAAAAAATTTCCCTTTTGTATATTATATAATCTGAAAGAAAAAATAAAAAAAAATTAATAAACGAAAAAGTTATTAAACTTTTACACCCCTTGGTTTCTTTTGGCCCACCCTGTATTAACAACGCATATGTGTGCACGACATTCGTTGGTCTACGGCATGCAAAGAGTGTAGATGTATCAAGTGACATGTCCAAATATGTTTCCCAAAATGTTAGTGTCTCATTATCCCAAAGAAATCGCCAAATACATAAATAAAGAATCTCCATAATCAAAGTTCCCTAAATCAGAGTCCCCAAAGCAAAAACCCAAAAATCAAAATGCCCACAATTAATTGTGGGAAGTGTCACAAAATCCCCAAACACGAAATCTTCATAATCTTTTTATAGGAGTCGTAAAAGCTCTACATATAATAAAATTGCAAGAGGTCGATGTCTGTACATTGCGAATATTCAAGAAAAATCGATAGAAGGGATCGTTCTTAAGCCAAAGCAACAGTTTTTAGAATTTTTATCTGTCTGTCTGTGTGTTTGGCCGCGCATCACTCAAAAACTGCTAATTAGAATTGAATGGAACTTTCAGTGTTGTATTATTAGACGTCTAAGTAAAATAAGATTTCCCTTTTTATTAAAATTTAAGATTATTTCTATAGCTAGGATAGTTTTGGAGGTATCGACCAATATGGACCAAGGTGACCCAAAACTTAAGTACAAGGTAGGTCTTCCAAAGAAAGGTAATAATAAAGTTCCACATAACAAACTTTCAGACACAGCTAAGCGTGGCCTGCTTTACTACTTGTTGTTGTTTTTAACGACAAAAACACTCCCAGAAAGTTTTGGAGAGTGCTGTCGGAAGTGACAGTCCTTTGCTGTCTATGAGGCCGGTACGCTCCGGTACTCCCTTGCGATACTGCCAGTCTGTCGTTGTAGTGATTTGGTATGACCAGTGGAACCTTTTATGTCATGCCACCCCTCCTTTCGTAAGGAAGGAGAAGATGGGTAATGAGAGAAGAGGCATCATATCCGAAGATCAACCATCGAGTTCCAAGTCATTAGTCGTTTCTTACGACCCGTATGCTTACCTCGGGCATATTATACCCCGCTAACCCGCAGCGGTGGGCTTTGCTAGTCTTATATATTATTTCTGATTGGTATTTTTGCGTTCGCTTCCCATTTTCTGAACATATTTGGAACCAATACGAATAAATAAGATATCGTTTAAAAGGTAGATATTATCTCTACATGCGGCGTAGCTCAATAATGTCCATAGTGTTTCCGTGTAAGTTTACTTTATAAAAATACAGTGTTAAAACTAAACGATTGTGAACACACAAAACAATTTGCTAACCCTATTTTGAACGCTAGTCGCATGAAACTACGCAACAAATTACAACTGTCGGGGCACTTTGAGTTTTGTTTTTATAACTAGAATCAATGCCACCCGTAACGGATAAATAAAAGAGAGCACTTATGCTAAGATAGGTTCGCCTTTTCACCATGTTGAAAATGCTATTCCGTGTACGTGTGAGGTGTAAGGGCCTGCATACTTTTAGGCGCTTTTGTTGTAAAAATTTTGGAATTTGTGGAATCGGAGTTTCAGTACGGGTAGCCAAGGTTGGTACGGATATTATTTAAAATGAGCTGCAATTTATGTGATGCTAAGCCGATACGGATTTATAAATTAGGATATTCAAAAACGGTTTCATATTGGTAAGATTAAGTTATATGAAAGGTATGGGCAGTTGCAATTATATACGGAAGAAATAAGTATCATGTCTAATTGTTTTGAAGTGACTTGTAGTTTTTTTACTCAAGAGGCGAGCCATATTGCGACTGCTTCAAAAAACATTTAAAGCCTTGTCAGACCTGTTGCGCCACCATTATCTTAAAGCATTTATTTGAAAAACTAGGAAATATTTCACTTAGATCTAAAATTCCGTCTAAAGACATTGCATAGTAGTTGAACTGCGTGTATTATTCTATGAAGAAAGGAATGAATGAAACTCTTTGACTTTCAGTGGCGTTATCTTTGGAAAAGTCTTGAAGAACCTGGAGTGCAAACCTAAAACCAGTTTACTTTAGCAAACACTTTGCGACACATAAAAAGAAAGACTGTCACTTTACTATTCAAAAACTAAGCACTCCTAAAATTTGTAGAGCATTTCTCTTAGTTTTTTCCCAGATTTTGGCCACACCTACAGATTTGTTCCAACCGCGAAAATACAACATTATAAAAATCTTTAGTCCCCTCAATTATCCCACGTCAGACATCTGATCCTTAACCTTTTGTGTATTACCATAAGTTAGTTGCTTGATAACGTTGTAAATGGGAAAGAAGGCTTTTAAACTTAAATTAACTCAACCATTTCGCTAAGTCATTGCAATATGAGGTTAGCTAAGCGAGCTTATTTGCTCATTAGCGAATTTCTAATGTTGCCAGTACTCTAAAGAGGCATGTTCTATTATTCCCCGTAATTGTCTACATATCATACATGGGCATACTGCTGCGAAATTGTGTTGTTGATACGAAGAGATT
Source organism: Merzomyia westermanni (assembly GCA_949987695.1). NCBI lineage: Eukaryota > Metazoa > Arthropoda > Insecta > Diptera > Tephritidae > Merzomyia > Merzomyia westermanni. The sequence goes on from OX465291.1 coordinate 26,834,436, forward strand.
CTAGGCTGGAGAGTCACCTTTGGATTTGTAGGCGGACAAATTTTCGTTGTCTACGCTGATTTTCATACAAGCACCTTGTTTTCAGGTTCGGAAAAACTGATTTAGGGGATGATTATGTACTTCACCGTGACACCTTTCATCGAAGTCACCCCCATTCACCCTCACCCGTATAAAATACCGAACAAAATCACTTAGAAGCACCCATTTAGTGGCAGTCACTGCAGCCAGTGAACGCCTTTATACAATTACATTTTTTTAAGCGAGAAGAAGTGACTTTTGGCGTTTTATATAATTATCCCGTTTTAATTAACAAAAAGATGTTGTGTTGATTCACTTGCGCCTGATCCTGAAATAGGCATATTGTATAGAAAACGCACTGAAAAGATCCAAACAGCTTGTTATAAGTACTAGGCTAGGTAGAACCTTATAGTTTTTATTAATCAAAGGGATTCTGCAATAATTTGTGACTCTCCATAATTTAAGTACCTTCTCTTCAATGGTTACCAGGTCGCCTTGTGCAGGAGTTTCCCCTATCATGACAATTTCTGTCACCCGCCATATCTTCTGGTAGATCAACAGGCATTAAGTCTATTAGAAATCCTTCCTCCAAGGAGTGCGCCAGGCATTTGTTATCATAGAAGTTGCTCTGTGGGGAGATCTCCGCTTGTCTTAGTTACCACAAAATGATGGTCCTATTCAGTTCTAATAATATTACCTCACCCGGGGGTCACTTGCGTGATCTAGCAGTCATTGGTCAGTTTAAGCCTGAGTCATTCGATCACGACGTACTTAATGTCTATTTTTAGACGGACCGACTTCAGGGCCAAATACTCCTTCTCTGCACAACCTACATTTAAAAGCATCAATAACCATTTTGATGTCATGGTGGAATGTAGTCGCATAGCTTAAGGTAAACCATAATTTAAAGAAATTACTTTTGATGAGGACGTTGTGTGGACGTTGTGAAAGTTCAGTCTCTGTTATGCTGCAAAGCCACCAACTTTTTCGTTTAAGATAAAATCAAGCATGACAATTATTGAGGAACGGTTTATCCTCTTGGTAAACTCCATAGTGCCCATCTGTTTCTGAATAATACCTTACATGTGGAAGAGTTTTATTCATGGTAGAGTGTAAAATGTTGTAATTCGATATAATTCGTAAGTTTCCATGCGGTTATGAATGGTTTTGTTCATATACCAATTTTGTAGGTATTAATTAGTGTTCATCTATGAACATTTTGACCGTTTGTATAATATTGCTATGGTGACTGCTGCATGAATTTATGGACTTTTAGTATATGCTGTGAGAAAGCTATCATGTATGCTTGCTAAATAAAGGCATGGTGAGATTTTCATTTCATAAATGCACATATACTTACTTGTGTTTATCCTACCTTCTATTGAAAGTTGATCCCCATCATCCAAGCTTCAGATGTACATATTAGGATAGAATAAAGTACGTATGTGAATGTTGTTTGGCCACTTTTGCTCTTAACAAGCCCTCATATTAAATTTTATTTAAATTTTGCTACCAACAGACCCGAAAGACGTTGTCCTGCCTTTAAAATTATACTATTTCAATAAATACAGATTCTGCAGCCGAATGCCCCTCAGAATTCAATCCAATTCAATTTGGTGGCACGCCAACTTTAAACAATTTTGCGTAAATAGTATAAGGGTTGAGAAAATTGATGTCGGGGCCAAACTATATCATTCTACCTGTATAAGTCAATGAGATATGGGCAGTTCAGTATTTCTAACTGCTTTTCAGATAACTTTAATGAAAAAGTAGGCGTGATCGAAAAGCGATTTCGCTTATTTTCTGTGGGTACAATTACCACAATCATAGTATATATCCTACCAAATTTCGTTAGTCCTTCTGTAGTTATTAAAAGTCAAAGTTTGAAAATTTGTTCACTCATATGTGGGCGGTGCCACTCCCCTTTTCCAAAAATTTGGTAAAATAGTTAATGGGACAACCACCTAAATTAATATACCAAATTTCATTATTGTAGTTGCTTTCATTATTGAACTGTCTCATTTTATACGTTTTTCAAAATTTTCGATATCGAAAATAGGGGCGTAGTTATTTTTCGATTTCGCCCATTTGAAATAGCAAGCTACCTTGGCCAGAAAGCAACTTGTGTGACAAATTTCATTCAAATATTTGAATTTTTACATGTCCTCTGTTCATTCTAGGAACTTTGATTTATGAAACTCTATATCTATCTCCATTAATTTGTACCGTTACAAACCACCGTTATATGACCAAAACTTTAATACCCTGTGCACTAGTACAAGGTGGGTATAAAAATTAGAATGGTATATTTAACCAGACCTACCTTTGAACCAAATCCCAAAATCTGGTGAGTTGTTCAATTCAAGACTAACAAAATCGTTTTATAATAAATTAAGAATGTAGAATGAGAAAGAATCATGCAACCACCGTATTTCCCTCTAATACTTTTTTTCGAAACAAGAAAATGTGTTTTCTAGCATCGAAATAAGGATTATAAAAGTGTTATAAGCCTTTCGATCAACGGATATCAGTCGTACATAAGGTGAAAATATTTTATGGTTGACACAAACATATATATAGTTTAACTTTCCATGTCTGCTGGTAGTGCGTGCATTAGCACCAAAAGCTAGGTAAGTCTGTAGTTATATCCTCATATAATACTTTGTGAAATGTGTCTATTCACATATGCATGAGCGTCCACAGGTGCACATACCCATTGCCATACATGTAAGGGGATATTCTATAAAAATTCTTATTTAATATGCAGTTGCATTTATTTTTGTCTCACATTTGCGCAAATTCTCCGTCAGGTGGGCAAATCCCGTGGGATTAACGTGACTAAAGGCATTTCGCCAGTATGGTGGTTAATCCAATTATTTTGCATACCTTTTTATGAAAAAAGTATTATAGAAAAGATTATTCATTGCTTACTCGTACACATGCTTATTCATTTTTATAGCAGGGACCGAATTTAGTAGTTTTTTCGAAGTTAAAGGTATATGAAAATTAAAAGTTTGTTTTGTATTTAAATACTGGGAAGTAATCATATGCCGTTTTCATTGGTATTTTTGATGCTAGATAAAATTGTTTCTCCTTGCCTAGAAAAATTTTTGACTGAGAGCAAAAAAAAAAAATTAGCAAGTATAATTATAAGCCCTCATAAGTTTGATTGCTATCTCGCAAGGGACAAGTTGACATTTTAATTTCAAAGGAAATTTCAAATTTTAATAAAAAAGCATGGCATACCAGTACAGGTTATATAAACTCAACAGCTGATTCGATTTTTTCATTTTAATTTTCTCCAAACTTCAATCGGTTTGTTTACACTTTAACTTGCACGGTGCTATTTTGACGTTTTAGAGGACCGATTTTCAACATGGCCGCGGTGCTATTACCTGCTTTACTATGCCATGCTAAAAAAGTAAATTTTGCTATTTTGTTCAAAAGTCACTTAGCACTTATGAAAAAGTCGTCTTTTTTAATCGGAAAATGTCAAAAATTACTGTTAAGTTTCGGGACACCGTTGGCAACATCTGACATTGTTAAATGACTCGGAATTATTTTTGACAGGAAGAAGTCATGAAAGCTTAATACAGAGGACCGGGCTAGAAAGGCTTAGGTTGCGGACGTGGTCCCCAGTTGGTACACTGGCTGTAGGATTTGAGTATTTATTTGGTAAAGTGGTTGTGACTGTAAGACATAGTCTTTTAAAGCACATCATCAGTTTTAATTGATTACATAGTATTTAAGTACTTATAATAAAATTAATATTATTCTTACCCCTAACAAGAGGAGAGCTATTTTTATTAGATGAAAGATAAAAAAAAGAAAAGAGAAGAAAAAAAACCAAAGAAAAAGAAAAGAAAAGAAAAGAAAAGAAAAGAAAAGACAAGAAAAGAAAAGAAAAGAAAAGAAAAGAAAAGAAAAGAAAAGAAAAGAAAAGAAAAGAAAAGAAAAGAAAAGAAAAGAAAAGAAAAGAAAAGAAAAGAAAAGAAAAGAAAAGAAAAGAAAAGAAAAGAAAAGAAAAGAAAAGAAAAGAAAAGAAAAGAAAAGAAAAGAAAAGAAAAGAAAATAAAAGAAAAGAATTGAAATCAGGAACAGAGTTTCAGAGCCTTACAGCATTTACGAAAAATAGTCTAGAGGATGCCAAGTATACGCGTCTGGGAATTATCAAATTGCGGTGCCTACTTGACCTTGAAAATTGTAGTTTATCATAGAAATAGTGCGGTGCTTTGAATTCAATGAGTTTAAGCTTAAATATACAGTTCCGAGCGGCAATATACTCAAAAATAGTGCATCCTAGGACGTTGCGTTTCCAAAAAGAGATGTAATCATATCTTCTTAGGTTATATACATAACTCGTAATATTATTAAAACCAACCTCAATTTTGTGATTAGGAGCAGCATCAAGTTGACAATAAACGAGCTCTTAGTAAGTTATATGTGGTATAATCAGCTAGATAGCTAGCTTTTTTCTTGTTTCTAAGAGCGTATACGATGAAGACATTCTCAACCTACGCAAAACAGAATATACATTACTCACAATTTTATTCACATGATCGACACAGCTCAACTTAGAATTTATCACAAACCATAGGTTTTTAATCTTTTCAGTAAACGAGAGAGTACTGTTGCCAATGAATAGCTTGGGAATATCTTCGAAATAGACAACACTGTTGCTAACAGGCAACACATAAGACTTGTTAGCATTCAAGCAAAGACGGTTTTCAGAAGCGCATTTTGAAATCGCAGACAAGTCGCTATTTATTCTAGAGCACAAATTATCAACAAGGCCAACACGGCTAGACAAATACAGTTGAATGTCATCAGCGTAATCATGGACATTTACAAACTGACATACTGAATAGAAGAGGACCAAGTACAGAACCTTGCGGCACACCAGATGAAATAATACATGATGAGGATGCTACTACTTTTTGGGTTCTTTTGTTTGGCTTTCCTGGTAACAGTGGTGGCTTTATTACGAGCGGTTTTGTATTGGGACCACGCAATACAGCCTATTACGGTATTTGATTGCAGACCTGACTCTGCTGTTGTACCAAGGGCAGGTGTTATTCATAACTCGAGCTTTGCTTAAAGGGCCGTGGGAGTCAATAGTGCACATAAGGTTTTGTTTAAAAAGTCAAGTTTCTCGTTGACACTAGCACTATACCAATACAACGACCAATCAACACATGACAGGTCAACGAACAGCTCATCAACATTCAAAGACTTAAAATCACAGTACACAGCATTACCAGTATCAGCAGGACAATTAAGCTTTACATCTATTGTAAAAAAACATACGGTCATGGTCGGAGATAAAGGGAATTTGATCAAGTAAAACAATGTGGTCAGGACTTGACGAAATAATGAGGTCCAACAAGCTTGGGTTGAGCTGTGTGCGTATCTTGTTGGTATACTTTTGTTGACCACAGCAAGACCAGCGGCGGAGACATGGTCAAGCAATTTATTTGCATACGAGTCATTTAAAAGAAGATTGAGATTAAGGTCTCCACAAATTACAAAACGCTCTAAATCAATCAGGAAAAGTGATAACTTATTAAAAAACAAGTAAGGAAGGGGCAGCACCACGGTTTTAAATGTCCGATCTTACTCACAATTAGCACAAACTCTGCAAAACCGTTAATTTAAAGATACATAGCCCATTCCACTCCATTTATCGGAACAATCGATTGTATGGGAGCTATGCGTCGTTTGCTCCGATCTTGCTGATTCCGACAAATGATTAATCTTATGCAAAATGGCGGCTCCATACCAAATTTCATCCAGACATCTCAAAAACTGAGGGACTAGTTTGCGTACAAACAGACAGACGGTCATAGTATAATGAACATCTGGGATATCTCGAGAAAACCAGGTTTCTGATACAACATTTTGTGAAGAATAGGTGGCAGATATGTGCCAAGGCTTTCTCGGATATGTACCTAAAGTAATTATTAAATACTATACACTTATGAAAGTTTATTTCGAGGTTAGGTGGTATTCTACTTAGAATGATTTTTTATTGAAAGAAATAGTGCTGTTCAAAGTAAAAAATTATTACTGAATGTTGCGTATTCTTGTCATTTCTCGTACATATAAAAATTTGAACTGCTAATATTTTTATAGTTTTAACGCCCAACGGGAATGAATCAATAAAATTATTGAAAAAGCCGGACAGTGTATTGTGTCACTAAGCTGTTTTATGTTTTGTTATTGCTGCCGTGCAACAACTCATATGGCATCTATGCAACGTTTAATATTTGCTTAGTAAACGCACTAATAAATACAATTATTGTAAAAACAATGCTTAGCTCTTATATTGACTGTAATGTTCCGTCTAATTATAGCCAATTCTCGTACGCAAATAGTCACTCTAAATCTAAAAATCAGAAACACTACCATATAGCCATGTTATTAAATTAAAATTAGCGTGCAATGTACATACATAATTAAAAAGTAGATATTCTTTGATAAGCCAAAAGGAATATCTAAGAACAATAACGTAATAGATGTTTGGTTCTAGGACACTTAGCTTATCCTCATTATACCTCATAATTACTGTACAATTTTATAAGCGCAGTTGCCTTTATATGAAAGAAAAGGCAAAGGTCGGCTAAAAAAAAAAATTTCAAAAATTAGGTAATTAATTTAGCAGCTAAGACTAGTATCTTTCTCTACTGAAATTGAATGAGCTGCGTACCTGAAAAAAAATTTTAATTTTTGGTACAAAGTTTAAAATTTTGACAAAAATTCGTCGGATTCTTCACAAAATCCTAAGCTTTTCAGTATTATTATTTTTCAGTATTTTATTGCATTTTTAAAAACACTTTCATAAGAAACTAATAAAATAATTGAAAAGAAGTGAAGGATGAGCATACGGACTTTTACTAATTTATGAGAAAGTCCAAACTTTGGACCAAATTGGATGTGTTATGTTAAATTCAAAGTTTGAATTGAAAAGAGAGTCTGATAGCTTTAAAAGTAACCGACAACAAAAATTTTGTCAACTTTACAACCTTTCTCAACTATTTTTGTGGACAGTAAATATTGAAAATTGTGTGCAAATACTAGCTAACAAGAGTTCATAGACACACGAAACTTCTTCCAATTTTGTTTTTGTTCTCTATTGCGCATTTTTCGATTGTGACAGGATTTCTTCGTACAAAATCACGGATACGTGCACTGCACGCGTTAATGAATTTCGGTTAAATAATACTCCGACTAGAAAATTAATGGTTACTATTAGCATCGGCCTGTAGAACTCAGTGTAAAATATAACGAAATTTTATAAATAAATGTCGTCTAGCCATTTTTAGTTAATCTCACTACACCTATACACTAACTACTACTACTTTAGTAGTACTCACTTTCGTTTTTTGTTTTTTGTTCCTATATACCGTTGTGATAGAGCACAATGAGCAAATTAAGATAACTTTTCAACACTGTAAAGGAGCTATAATAAGAATAATCACTATAATCACCCACATTTTTTTTTTTTTTTCAAAAACCAAAAATTTTTTCAATGCTGTATCTACTATTTAATAACTATTGTTACTTTTTTATGAAAATCAAAAGGCGCTGCCTTGAAGCAAACAAAATATTATAACTATCCAGGTTGCCTGAAGATTAACCGGTATTGCAACAATATAAGCACTTACTTATTTTTGTAATGGGGGTCAAGCCTCCAATTACAGAAATACCATAGAGAATTGTAATGTCCCACAAGGCACGTATGGTACGCAGTTGCTCCCATGACAAACAAAAAAATTTAGTTGCGAAATGCCTGATTCAACATACACGAACATGAGTTAATGTTTAAATTTACTCAACATTTAGCTTATCATAGCATATTTCAATCGTTTATGTTGACATTTTTTAGAAAAATATTGGTGTACAACGTTAAATGCTATAGCTGAGTCATTGGTGCTACTTTTCGAATGTGAGTTAATACAATTTACACTCAGTATGTATATACATTACAACGTATCGAAAACCAAATTTCGCTCAACAACAACCTATATAAAATAGTTTTGCAAGAAATCTGAAATAAAAATACATAAGTAGCTTGAAAAAAACTAAGAAAAAAAAAGAATTTCATTTAAGACGGACAGATCGTTTTCAGTATTAAAGAAAAACTTTAGCAAAATTTGCTTTTTTAAATCATCTGAAAACATTTTATTGGACAAGAAAAAATTTTACATCTAGTACCTTTAAATTAAAAAATATATAAACTAACTATTCAGTAAAAACTAAAACTTCAACAGGTGGTAACACTTTCTATGAAAAATATCTCTTAATACTCATATAAGGTGTTAATCCCCTTCACATGACACCTCAAATTTGAAAATCGCTCTAACTATACATCAAAAATAATTTTTTTCTATAGGTGGCAGCTCCTTTTATAAAAGTGATATATGCATTGTTAATCGTCAGCGGCCCTTTAAAAACTATGTTAATTTATTCCGAGCTTAAGCCTTGTACCAATCATAAAAGCTTACCAATGCAACTAAAAAAGTTTCGAAACTCTATAAAACAAGTAGGGAAGTTTAAGATCGGGTGGAACTGAGCTGTGTCAAAGTGGTCGCGGTAAATTGTTGTGGAGCTATGACCTATAGAGGTTTTAAACTCTTTCTACGACCATGTGAGCAATCTTATAAATAAAAATGAATGTGTGTCTGTGTATCTGGCGTCCAAGGTACTAAACCGATCTTTATGGAAATTTTCACAGAAGATTCTTGGATACACTGGCTATATATAATTTTGAAAAGCGTAGATAGTATGCCTCATATCATGTTTCGTAATTTTATTTAACACGGTTCTGAAGTTAATAAAAGCTGACATTTTATATTTATTTCATTTATATGTGGGCGGTGCTACGCCCATTTTCCAAAATTTAAAAAGGATCATTAGTAGGATCATCAGCTCATTGTAACTACGAAGTTTTAAAATTCTATCTGCATCAGTGAAGGAGATATGGCATGTTCCGGTTTCCTACCTATCTTTGGGATAACTGTGGGCATGTTCGTCCACCGTAAGCGTAGTCTACATATCTATAGTATACCTCGTATCAAGTTTCGTAATTCTATCCTTCACCATTCTGAAGTTATTAACAGTCGAATTTGAAATTTGCTTGACTCAGAAGTGGACGGTGCCACGCCCACTTTCAAAATTTTTACAAAAATCGTATAAGGGCTAAGAAAATTGAGATAACTGCTAAATTATATCATTCAACCTCTATCAGTCAATGAAGCACGGGCATTTTAGTGTTTCTACCTCCTTTTCAGATAACTTTTATGAAAAAGTAGGCGTGGCCATAAGCCGATTTTGCTTATTTTCTATGGGTCTATGTTCCACAACCGTATTATACCTCCTAACAAATTTCGTTATTCTAGCATAAATGGGTTTGTAGTTATTGACAGCCGAAATTTCAAAATATGTTCACTCATATTTTCATCACTTTTCCAAAAATTTGATAAAATTGTCAATAGGACAACCAACTTAATAAATCCACCAAGTTTCATTATTGTAGCTGCTTTCATTATTAAACTATCTCTTTTTAAACGTTTTTCGAAATTTTCGATATCGAAAAAAGGGGCGTGGTTATTGTTTGAATTCGCCCATTTCAAATAGCATCCTACCTTGGGCCGAAAGCAACCTGTGTGCCAAATTCCATTCAAATATCTAAATTTTTACTCAAGTTATCGGTTCCACGGACGGACATGTCTTAATGAATTCCTCTGTTCATTCTAAGAACTTTGATATATGGAACTCCATAAACCACCGTTATATGACCAAAACTAAAATACCACCTGCTCTACCAGACGCTAGGTATAAAAATGACTGGCCTTCCTAGTTGTGAAATTGTTACATTTTTAGTTATTATTTCAATTTCTGTCTGGTTCGCTCTTAGAGTATTTTAGGCAAATAAGAATTCTGATACATAATTGCACGCAAGCATCTAGGTTGATAAAGGCATTAGGAAAAGTATAAAAAGTGGACTCCTAGGTTGACCAAAAAAAACTTTTTAATACTTTTTGTTTTGTTTATTTTGCAAAATTGTGTAAAGTCACTAAACGTAAGAATTTTTTTTTTTCATCTTAGAACGAAACCCAAGTTATGTACATGTAAACAGGGACTTTTTTTCAATACGCCCTAATCTTCAAGCTTTGACAAATTTAAGTGCAGCAATTTTTGTAATTTTACCTTGACCGACCATAATTTCAAAATTATAACCTGTCATCGGGGTTGCACGTTCCATAAAGACACCCAAAATGCGTTTAAACATGTGTGTGTAAGCGCTCAAATTTTGTAGTGCGAGTGGCTAACCAAGTAGAATATTCGAGAGTAATGCATACAATTTCTGCTATTTTGCTAAAATTGAAGACTTTATACCTTTTATGAATACGCATTACTTACTCACAATTAGTAAAAACTCTGCAAAACTGTCAATTTAAAGATACATAGCCCAAACCCCATTTATCGAAACAATCGAGTGCATGGGAGCTATACGAGTATGTTATGTAGGTCCGATCTGGCTGATTTTCACTACACATATTACATACATAATAAATACCAAACCTACAAAAGTTTGCGTTCCTAGCTTTTTGATTGCAAAATGTATGGCCCTTAACCCATTTATCGAAACAATCGATTGTGTGGGAGCTATGCGTTGTATTGCCCCGATCGTGCTGATTCCGACGAACGATTAATCTCATGTTAAATGCCGGCTCCATACCAAATTTCATCAAGATATCTCAACAACTGAGGGACTAGTTTGCGTACAAACAGACAGGCTGACGGACAGACGGACATGGCTAAATCGATTATTTTTCTTATTGCTGGGTCTATCTCTTCTTCTTTTCATGCTTACAAACATCGGACCAAAGTTATAATACCATTTCATATTCATGAAAGGTATAAAAAAGGCGTTACTATCAAGTACTCGTGGAGTTTGATGGCTTAACATGTGTACCCTGTAAAAAATTTAATTTATTCCCTTTCCTTCATAGTTCCTTTTAATTAATTTAATTTTATTTTATTTTATTTAATTTAAATTTTATTTATTTTATTTTATGTTTAATTAGTTAAAATTTTGCATTTCATTCCATAAGTATTACCACAAAGACTGCACAAACAAAACAAATTAACTACCGTCTTGAGTATTTTCAGTTAAAATAAAGTTTACATGAATAATCACTTATTTTGTTTTTGTAAATACTGTATATATTTATGATAAACGCAGTTGCCTTGGTGATTGATAGCATTCATCGTGTTTAGGCACGATTACCGATAAATAACAATCAGCAAAGCACTTGCGTACACACACACCCACAAAAGCAGAGCGTCATATACTCGTACATATCAGCAAACCAGTCAAACAAGATTTCTATACACAAGGCACTGCAAGAAGCACGATTACAGTAGCGGCAGAGGCACGCTTATAGGCAGCGAAGTGTAACTTTTCTAGCCAGCCCCTACCCAACCTAAAGGTGTTTACCCATCAAAAATTATTTCTTGAACTACATTCGGACAAAAATAATAGGTTCACCTGGTCTTTTATTTTTTCTCGCCAAGAATAAAAGTTATCTTTGGCGAGATATTTTTTAAGGACGGAACAACGTCCTCTTCGGTAACTAACACACCGCTAACCTGAATTATTAAATGATACCAAATTTATTTAATTAAGATTAGCAGTTTGATAATAATTTAGAAGGACTTTTATTATTAAACAATTTTTCAAAGTACTTCAATGCAGGACTTGCATCACGTAGCGCCAAAGGAAAACACACGAGACCGTGAATCGGTCTCCACTTGGTCTTTCCATAGGACCGGAGGTTTTTTCTTTCATTCACAACCTTAGTAAAGGCGTTTATCCCACCAAGCCCCAGGAGTTGGAGGAGTTGCTTGACCAAACATACATACAGGCAGACAGACAGACAAAAATTCCTAAAACTGTTCATTTGGCTTCTTTTGGCTTAATAATGGTCTCTCCTATCAATTTTTCTTAAAATATCTGCAATGTACAGACATCTACCTTTTACAATTTTATTATATGAAGAGATAAGTACCGCCAAAAAAATCATTCCCTCTATAGTCGGGCTAGTTCCAGAAGCACATTGAAAATACTCAAATAGTACACACACGAAGCAACGATTGTTGAAACTGAAGTTTACATATGTACATACTATATGCAATAGTTCTTGCTGCAAATATATTTTTCTCTTTCTCCTAAATTACAAATCCTACAAATTTTATATTTGGCGAGGGTGTCAGTAATTGCTGCATATGCATACAACAATTACATTTAGTAATAATAAAAAAATGCAGAGCTCAGGTGAATGGGAAGATATTTAGCAATGTTCTCACATTTTTTTGATGTGTTTTACTCCGCGCATAAAATATAAAATTTTTATTTTGGTTTTTATACGTGAGGCATTTATATAGCGCCCATATGTGCAGATATATAATTTACAGTGCACAATTTTTTTTATACATATTTTTTTTTTGAATTGAAATTTATGCTGGCTGGCGACAAGCGGCTCGGACACGTCGCGACTTTGGTATGTTAAAAGTATTAGAGCAGTCAAACATGCTCACGAAGTGTCACACATGTGGATTACCCAGCCATAAAACTCTTGCGCTACTTTCCTATGAACTAATTGTGAAGTAATGGGTTAGTTTATAATATATTTACGGTATTCCATTCAGCATAGTTATCAAGTTATGTTATTTTGAAAATTATTGCTATCTAGTATATTTCGTTTTTTATATGACACTCTTTTTTAGATTACCACGCTTTCAAACGTGTTAAGGACAATGGGTGTACGGTATGTACCTTCAAGATCCGATCCTTTTATTGATGTTCTCGTGAACGCAAAAGCTGGCAACCCCGATGCCAAGGAAAGACGACCATTACGCCATACGACATCTACTGGAGAACATCTAGCCAAGCATACAACATAGCACAAAATCAGTAAGTTTATAATAGATTGCTCCAGACGTGGTATATGTATCCGCTTATATTCGTGGGATGTATCATACAAAAATTAAATTCAGCAGATTGATGGGGAGAGGTGGAAGCAAGTAAAGTCTCTTGTAATTATGGTTGTTGCTTTGACCTATTACTGGAACAGTGGTAAGCCAGAGCAACTCAAATCTGCTTAAGTAGGTCGCGGTCTTCTTCAATTATGGGTGTTCTTCACTTTTGGATTGAGGGAGTTAGCAAAAGAAATACACTGCTAACAACCGCAACAACAACAACAAAAGAAATAATGGAATTCTCTGAAAGCTGTTCATCAATCATTGCGGCTGTTTTAGCTTAACCCCATTTTGAGAGTCAGACTCGCTTGTAAAAACCGCTAAATAATATAATTTAAATTAACTGTTTTATAACGAAAACATCGTCAGGTGGAAGTGCCAAGTGGAGAGCGATTGGCGATCCCATTATGTTTCCTAATGGCGCTAGTTGGCTCATCGAAGAAACGACTGGCGAGCTATGTTGGCTGGCTAAAATCGTTTAAGCGCCCCGTGCCCAGTCTGGGGACTGATCTCCAAAGAAAGTGATCCGAGATCAACGCATTTCGTCTACGCTTGGCTACGCTTGATCCCAACTATTCCGTTATAGGCACAGTTGGAATAAGTCGATTTTAATTTCTGTAGCCTACTTTTAGGCGTTGAAAGTAAACTTGTCCGACCGTACCTGTAAGGGAACAAAGAGAAACTGTCCAACACTATCCTTTTGGGCATGAAAGGGACCAATTAGTATCTTCATAGGACATGCTCAAGCAAAAGAGATCACTTCAAGCCATACAAGGAGATTAAAACTGGCATTGGTCGCATTCTCCTTTGCAACCTATCCCGGATTAATCCTAGACTAATCGCATTTTTTGCAAGAAGAAGGTGAGTATACTGTAGTATAGGAAAACTAATATTTATTTTCACACAATATTTCTGTTAAACTACAATAAAAAAATTCTTTCGATTTGAACAACGAAATCCCAGCAATAGAAAGAAATCATTGTTAATTAAAATTTTGGAGTTGCTTTCAAAATTTCAAACAGGAAGAAATAATTTTTTACTTGACTTACATTTTTTGCAAAAATAAAAATTTTGTTTTACTTGCAAGAATGGACAACTACTTGTTTTGTCTATTTTAGACTAGTGTGAAACTTTTGCTCGCTTGAAATAAAATTGCTTGCATGGAAGAAATAAATTTATTCGACATGCTTAACTTAGACTTCACAACAGTTCTAGGTTTGTTTGCTACTACTAAGTTTAACTAAGTGGTTAATACAAATATTTACACACACACACATTTTTATATACATACACGTATATATCAACACAAATGTTACATAACTGGCGTTAACTTCGGTGCCATTTATCCTGGTGCCAAGTGGCCGGAAAATTCCTCTAACCACTCATACAACCAATCAGCCTGACTGCCTGGGCACCGCTATGCGTGGTGTTGAGCCCAAGCTATTACGAAAATTAAATCCATTCATTTAGCCGTTATTTTAGTAGCACTTACTGCTGCAATTTTTGTTGTTACTGTCATTTAATTACAAAAGTTTATTATACGATTCAAAAGTTGCAGCCGTGTACTAAATGCAACAGAGAAAAAAGTACGTTTACATTTTCCATTGTAATGACTATAAAACGTTTGCCAATTTCCTGGCAAGGCATACTCACACAGGCACAGCGACACACGCATGGAGATATGAGCGCCATTGTACCATCATCAACCCATCGTGTCCTATTTGCTTATGCCGTACATCATTTAGCTGTCGCAACTAATTATATTGTATACATTTGCATTTACAATAATTGTAGCCAGTATTAGTGTTATTGGTGTAGTTTACAATTTGCGATAAAGATGTTAATGTTTACGCACCTAGAAAAAAAATTTGCCTTTATATAAGGTTTATAACATTAGATCTAAACTCACTACATTACAATTGAAATAATATATTGGGCAGGGGTTTTAAGAATTATTTTATTGTTGTAGTTTAAGAGCTTGCAATGTATAAGTAGTTGAAAATTTTTGAGAGCAATAACCCATTTGGAAATATATGCATACGGCATCAGTATTCCATGAACTGGAGCTTTGTATGCATGCCAGTATAAATGCTCGTTCATTTCCATTTTACACGTATTGTTTCTCAGAGAGCATGCATACTCTATCTCTTCTTTTGTACTACTTTTGTATGCATGTGTCTGTATTGATTCTGAAGGCATACAGAAATACTAGTGCGTGCACATGATTTATACGAACAAAATCACTTATTCTGCATGGATTTTTCGGACATACGTCAATGATATTTGCATTCATGCATCGGGCGGGGCAAAATGAATACTGGTTTCATTTTGATTCCATGCGGGTGAGCCATGCTGTGGTACAAACGGTTGGTTGTGTGTTCAAATGTCCATATATCCCTTAGGTCGATAGTGTGCCATTGTCACTGAATTACTACTAGTTAAAATGGTGTAACCCATTCAGCCAAGTGCAGAGTGCTCCGAGCTAGGAGCGAAAAGGGACTCCCATAATACACTCTCGACGGAGCGCTCCATAGGCTGAGTGTAAAAGGAGTCCCAAAAAGCTCCCAAAAGGAGTGTTTGAGGATAATGAATTTTTCTACTCAGTTAGAAACTTAGAATTTTGTAAGTCACAAATGTTTTTTATCTTCAAAATAAATAAAGAATTTTTTCAATTTAGTATAAAGAAAGTAATTATAATCAATTCCGCAGTCAATTCGCTAAATATCGCTTTAATATCGGTAAATATTATAATCTATAAAATGCCAAAACGAATGCTCGTAGAAAAACAGGCCAAAAAAATTAAAACTTCGTTGACGGAAAAATGTTCTTTTAAAAAAGAATATATAAACACCCCGCACTCGTTAACGACTATAGGTCAAACAGTGAAGTTGAATGTGATTCTGAAAGTGAAGCTGAAAGTTATAAAAATTTTGTTGTTTCGGAGTAAGACGAAAATTATTTTGAGGATAACAGATCTTCAACCGATTTAAGTGATGATTTGGTCGACTGGCCACTTATCTTCAATATCAGCAGAATCCCTTGCCAGGATATTATTTTGCGTTACCACGGAAATAATTTAAAAAAAGATGCGCGAACCCTTAGAAAAACTCCAAGACAAGTAGCTAGTGTCGTGACGGGGAGTCAAAAGCATGCCCACTACGGCATTATGGACAGTGTAACCGACTTGATGGAAGAAAATAAGTTTTCAGAAAACACAATTGAACTCAATGTTAATGTCGATGGACTATCCCTATTCAAAAGTTCAAAGCAACAAGTGTGGCCTATATTGATTAGTGTACAAAATACTGCCCGCGTGTTAGTTGCTGTTGCTTTCGTGGGTGATAGCAAGCCTCCACTGATTTCGTCCCACAATTGAAAGATTTAATAAGTTACGGTTTTAGCTACAAATCTCAAAATTTTTAAGTGAAGATAAGAGCCATAATTTGTGAAGAGAACAATAAAAAATTGCATTCGCGCCAACTAACAGAACTCACAAGTTAATTAATCCGAAAAAAGAAATGCCAGTTCTAAACACCCCATTTAACTGTAGTTTGAAAAACTCGAAGATGATATTAAAAAATCTCCAGAACTAAGCGAGAAATTAGTAAGTAAATGTGATTGTATGCAAACTAGTTTTCTTAATCTATTTACATATATTAAAGCAAAAGCTTGTTAGTTACATCATTTGTTTTCAGACCCACCTTTTAGGACCTTACATTTGCTTTTGCCGAATAAGATTTGCTTCACATGAGTCGATTTCCTGTTCTATTCAACACTGTTGAGATATTATTTACACACATGAAAGGCAAAAGAATCGACTCATGTAAAGCAACCTTAAGGCTATAATTGCTTTTGATCACAATACTACACATTCGCCATAATAAGCATTCATGAATGAATCTTGATGAAAATTCTTTGAAATCTCAAGAGTTTTTCATACATTTTTAAACTGTAGTATTTTACGAAAAATTAATTAAAATAATTTTGCTAAAGACAAAGGTGAAAAAATATGCAAAAAAATTCACACAGGTATTTATTATGGCGAGTGTATATACCGATAAATATGCATATTTTTAATTTACTGTGTTTTAACTATCTTTCAGGAAAACGAAATTTTCGGAGTGCTCCTTCTAAATTTATAAGATCAGTATGGCGAAAAATAATGGCCGATGACCTTGCTTCACAATATTCGTGGAAGGATACCCCACAAAAAAAAGCGATGGACGTAATAGGTATAACAAACGCATTCAAAGGCGCTTTCAATAGAGAGTTTGTTGGGGCAAATAAAGAATTAAGCCGCGCAAGCTCAAAATGGTTCCAAACAGCAAAGGAACGAATTGCGAAGAAAAATAAGTAATCATTTTTAAACACACATTCTTTTAATTAGTTTTGCGGTCATTTAACTTTTACATATGTATATAAAATTTGTATAAGCTTCCGAACAATGTCATTTTTATCATTCTGTCACTATTTTAAGTTGTTGCAAACTTTACACATTTTAACGAAATTAATACCTCCAATTACTTTAAATAACTTTGTCTAACTTGTACAAGCTACTGTTTTAACTAAATATAATACAAAAAAATAAAATCTGGCGTTATCTTGGGATGATTAGAGGTAAGTAGACAAGTCCGTACGGAGTCCCATAGTCCCATCTTTAGAGGAGTCCGAAAGAAAGCATTTTTGGTTATCTGGTGGAGCATTTTCGGACTCCTAAATCAATCATTTGAGAAGTCCGAACGGAGCCTTTAAAAGTTATCTTAGGGATCTGTTTGGGACTCCGCAATCACTCATTTAAGGAGTCCTATTTTTGAAAATTAGGGAGTCCGCGCGGAGTCTTTGCGGATTATCTTAAGGAGCGTTTTGGGGTTCCGAAGATGGACATTTTAGGAGACCCAGAGGAGCACTTTTTTAATACATTGGGAGCTTTTTCGGAGCCTCTTAAGGAGGGCAAGCGCTCGACTTAGGGAGTCCTAACGGAGCAACATGCGGACTCTTCTGGTTGGCTGGGAAGGGTTGTTGAGGAAATCCATATTATTATGGAGTATTTCCGTAGACATTTATATTATGTCTTATATGTGAATAAATTTTTCAAGTCAATAACGAAAAATCAAAGAACATTCAACGATGTACGTTGCGCAGAACCAGTAAGGTGTATAATTTCAAATTAAATAGCTTTTCCCCGGTACAGAATGCCTTTTTCATGCATACAAAGAAGTCATTCAGCACGCATGCTTTATTTGTGAATAAATATGCTTTCAATTTGAAAGTTATGCACTTTAAATTCTTACAGAACGTATACTCTGTGTATGCATACAACTCATTTCAACTGGGAATTGAATACATTTTTGATAGCATAAAATACGGTTTATTTTCAACTAAATTCTTAAAGATCGGACTTTTGTTTTAACTTACTTAAAATATTAAACTTTCTTTGTTCCTTTAAAGTTACTATGAGGCTTTCGCGGCATACAAAAGGCCTTACATTAAGATATTTCGTTTATAATATATAGTACCGTAGCGACTGAGCTTTGTTTGTAGTAGTGTGGCAACCATATAAAAATTTCCTAGTGGCAACTCTTAAGTAAAAGAGTTCGAAACGTAGCATGCTACCTACGCATATTCAAAACTTCATCTAATTGGATCAAGTTATTCTCGAGATAGCAACGGATGTGCAAAAAATAATTAGGTGGCAACTTTTGGTGGTAACGCTAACTAGAAATATGATTTTTGAACTACAAAGTAAAATGCCTATTGATTGAAACATACTTCGTCTCGTGTCGCTAAATTAAAAAAAAGTCATATAGGTGGAAACCTTGTGAAAACATACTTAGGGCTTGTTATATAACCGTTGGTCGAGGTCACAGCACTGCCAACTGCCACTTTAATGACCACTTGCAGAGTCATGTTCACATCACAGTGACCGTTCCGGTCACGCTTCTAACCACTCTCAACTTCTTAGTCACGGTTTATTCTACTCTCACGATCCCGTTCAGCCTCAAAGTTCAAGTCCTTACGCAATTTTTTGCTGGGTAAAAATACGTACATTGATATGTCTATATACAAGCTGCAATTACCGCTGTTGACTACTCACACATTTTGACACGGCAAAACTATTGTTTATAGTGACAATTCAATTAATTCTATAATTCACTTCAGAGTAGAAATAAATAAATTTACATTGGATTTTTATGTATATGCAAATGCTATACTCGTACATGGAGAGAAATATCAGAAAGAATATATTAAAAATTAAATAAAAACTATGAGATTTTATAGAAATATTCGAAAAAGTATTAAATTATAATATACATTACTGTAAAATACTAAAAAGTTTTGAACGTTTATTAAAAATTGAAGAATAGCATAGGAAATTTTTCAGTCTTTAATTTTTAATACACCAAAATAATTAAATTTGATATATTCTAATACTTTTCATTCACCAACTGCCAAGTTTTACTAATTGTTGTTTACTTTTAAAAAAATCTTCTTTAAAACTTAGAATAATATGCATAGCAATCTTCTACTATGTCGTACTTGAAAAATTATAAAATGGAATAACAAAAATTATTAAACTTTGGAGTTGGACCAACTTTAAAGTGCTGGCGTGGTAAAAATTAAAGAAATTTTTCTCAGCGTGTATGGGCTTTTGTGTGTATTTAAGATAGTATCTTTGATATTCTTGCAAAAAAGCGATTAGTCTAGGATGAATCCGGGATGAGTCGCAAAGGAGCATGCGACCAATGCCAGTTTTGATCTTTTTATATGGGTTGAAGTGATCCCTTTTGTTTGAGCATGTTCTATGAAAAGAGTAATTGGTCCATTTCATGCCCAAAAGGGCAGTGTCGGACAGATTCGCTTTGTTCCCCTAAGACTACAGTCGGACAAGTTAACTTTCAACACCTATAAGTAGGCTACAGAAATTTAAATCGTCAGATCAGTCACCCGAATTTTTGCAGGCATGTTTTGACAAATTCTTCGATCGATTCTTAGAAGTGAATAGAATTTTAAGGGACATACCTAGTAGGTACACCTGGTTCTGGGATAGTGAGTTAAGATATAAAGGATTTCGGCAATGCTCATAATCAATATAAATGAGGGTATCAAATTAGGTATAGAAGGTACTGCCTCACTGGCCACCGGGTGGACCGGCTGGGAGAATTTGGTAGGAATGCATTCACCTCGCTGATAGCAGTAATAAACTAAAAAAGAATGTGTTGGCCAGAGGCTGTGAATGAGTCAAACCTTTTGACTCAAGAGTAATACTCTGTGACTCAAGCGTCATATCTTTTGTCTCAACGGTCAGGAAATGAGGTGTGTTGAAGAAGGGCCTTAGAACAATGCGGTTGTTCATAAATAGTAAAAGACAATGATTGTAAGTGTGCGCTCAAGATAGATATAGTGGAGTGAGGAGAGAAGGAGAAAAAGAGAGAGAAATAATGAAACATGTATGTATATTTTAAAATTTAAAGTCCGTAAAAGCAACAATTTACATGAATTGTTGGTACACAAAATAAAAAACAAAACCGATTAGCATGTGGGGCGTTATGTGTCAATAATACATATGCATAAGCAAAAAAATCTATCATAATGAATCTGACTACCAGATGGCGGGGTCACTCATAGATATGGTAAAGTGAATATAAATAGAAGTTTAGCTGACAGAAAAAGCAGCTTTCGGTTAGCTGAATGGTTAGCAGAGCGTGCCAAAATTTATCTGATAAAGAAGTCTAGCAGCTTCTGAAATGGATCTATAAGAAATTCTTTCTAAAATTTTCCTTTAAAAACTTTTAATAACTAATTTAATTATAATGTTAAAAACAATAATAGTTTTCTTAAAAATTTTTAATTTTAGGCCCTGAGCTCATTTGTAGTCTTGGATAAAGTTGAAAAACTTTTAGCTGAAACCCACATGTTATATGTTGAGGCAAACTTGGCCCAGCTTTATAGGTGAATTCTGTAACTAGTATCTAGCCACTAATAGAGACATTTTGTGGTCAATTGCAATTTTAATACAATTTGCTATTCAGTAAGCTGTCTCACATCTCTAGTCTCAAAAAAATAGTCGCTAATTTGTCAGCTGGCTCTAGGCAGGTCACAAACAGTAAAATATTGGGTTAAAAATTAAAGAAATTAAAAAAATAATAAATTTTAAGTGTAGAAACATTTATATATTTAAAAAACTAATATTTAACTACCGAAAATAAAATAAAAAATTAAAATAATAAATTGTCCGCGATCCTGCGTCGCTCACTTTTTACTCGAGACGCTTACTACCTGGGCCATCGCGATATCTATATGTACATCCACTGTCAATTGCTGCACTTGAGATGTATGCAAAGTACTTTATTGTTTCAGCGGATACAGACTCTTCGGAAATTAATGGAGAAAGGGCACATGTAATGAAGCAGGGCCTCTATCTTATACTACTGTTACCACAGTGGGTCAGGCGGTTTCATTTAGCCTCCTTGCTGTACTTGGTGTAAGGACTATAGACTCATCTATTATGTTAGGAATCCGTATAATCGAACTCATCAGTGATCTTTGAGAGAACCTTTTGGTTTTTCGAATCACATTAAACATAAAGAACACTGTTTTTCCAATACAACTAAACTTGGATCAGGAATCTTCAATCCGAATGTCTTAGCTAAAAGCTATTTCGAATAAATAAAGTGCACATTGATTTTCTGCATAGTGAGGGTGGATTACCTTCACGATTTATACACTGTTTATGCCTGGGAAGCACATAAGCTGATGTACTGCTTCAATAATGCCATAAAATATGTTTCCATCAGTAGATGCTTCTGCGTGCAAACAAAAAGGTGACACATTAGGGCTGATATATATGTACATATATGTATTTGCTTAATATCACCTTTAGAGAAATTGGCGAGTAAAAATCATAATGTAACACAATCAGGAAAACAACAATAATAAACAGTGCCAACGGTAAATGCAATCGGAAAATAGAGCGGATTGTCGGGATTAAGCTGTATGGTATGAGTTGGCAGCAATGAACCCTAGACCAAAGTAAACATGTATGTATGTTTGTATATATGAAATACAAGGTGGCGCAAAAGTAAGCTTCCGATGTTCAGCATATCGGTTGTGGCACGTGCAGTGTGTGCTGTTGCACCGTCTTGTTGGAACCACATGTTTTCCAATCCCAATTCATCAAGTTGCGGCAAAAAGAACTCGTTGATCATTGCTCTGTAGCGCTCACCATTCACTGTAACCGTTTGGCCCCGACCGATTATTGGTCAAATAAATAGTCAGCAATATTCCGCGTTCTGGAGCAGTGTAGCGTAACATTGTTTATTAACGTGTATTTCGCATGTGTTTACTACACAAATGTCAAAACAGAACTGACTTTAGAGGCCAATCGCAAAATTTATAGCATTTTCTGATAGGAGGATGACTTTTGCGCCACCCTGTATATATGAAAGCTAGCCCATAATCCGCAGCAGGTTGAGTGGTTTCGGCTTATCACCCCACCTTATGATATGATTCTTGTAGATACAGCACTCGAACTTACCCAACAGCTGCCAAAACTACCAATATCACTTTCCAGAGGGATGTGAGGTTTCAAAAACTTAAATAACCGGTTTTGGAGTGGTGCGTTTGCAGGCGAGTATTCGCAAAGTTCCGATTTGAACATTAATACGATATAAATCGTATCATATAAAATACTCATAGATCTGTAGCATTTTCTAGAATCTAAACCTTTCCGTACTGATTTCTTGGTGCAAGCCGTCTTATCTGACGCCTAATTAGTTAACTACTTCTTGCTGTTATAGTTCTGGAGTGGGTTTCGAAACCAACTTCTACTGTTAAGTGCTTTTTTGTTAGGATTCTCAGCTCAGCTTTTTTCTCCGCCAGATAGAGGCCACGCAATCACACTTTTGTGAGTATGATACATGGGCTCAGCAAGATTGGCTTCCGTATTCGACTAAAAACTTATTATCGGGCTTTTATAATTTAAGGATTTCATTGTATCTGACGTTCCATAAGTCAGGACCAAGAATTGAATCTTATGCTCCTCCACCTGTGACACTGATTCTCCATGAGCCCTCTGGAGTTGACTACATAAGTCGGCGATGTCTTCGATAGCTCTCTTACTTGCTGTAGGTAGCATGGGATTTGAAACCGTTGCTCCAAGGGAGTCAGCATGTCTAACCAACTCGCACTGTTGAAAGCTTGTTTTATGTCTAAGCCTTGTTTAACTTTTGCTACACGTCCTCAAATGAGTTGTTGTTGTTGTTGTAGGGACTACTTAACCTGTCTAAGTATCACCCCTCATCCCACACTGTCATCAGGCTCTTCTGACGTATCCTCAAATGAGTCTTAAGTGATTTCTCCAGGCCTGAAACCATGTTGCCTTCTATATCGAGCCGCTACTCAAAGGGCGATTTTGGATCTGTAGCAGGGCTGCAGGTCAAATTTCTGAAATATCTTTGACTTCTTCTGCTCGAAATCTGAAATAAAATTCCATTAATATAGCCTTGGTAGATTTTCCCTATTGATATCAGGAGCCGGCCAAAGAAAGCATACTCAGCTCACAGCTAATTTGCTAGTGCTTTTTAAGATAGGGACTGTTCAGTAATGTCTATCTAGTCCAAGCCTAGTTTTTCCAAGCCATTGTCAATTTAAACAAAAAAAAAACATTGTCTCTGAAACAGCATCAAAAGCAGGTACCTCCGCGTGACAGTCGTCTTCAATCAATCAGGCCCTCGGTTGGAAAAACTAAGCAGGCGCAAGTTAGAAAAAAACAAAGGCAGGATCCTTACAGGCTTAGGGCATACATCCTTTGCTACAATAAAATAAATTGGCCATAGATTGGGAAACTTACGCTTTGCATAATAAGCCCTGGCAGTACCTAGACAGAGGCGTAGGTTATGTATAGATTTTCATCGACTATTTTCTACCCGCAAGTCGCCGTTTTCTTGATGTATCTGGTTTAGTTGGAAATACTCATCTTTATTTTTTGTCGTTGCAATAAATCGTTCCACACTTCTGGATTCCATTTAAATCGCTCTTTGGCACTTCTAAAACAGTTTAACGGTCCTTATAAAATCGGATTTTCGATCTCTATTTTTTAAGCGCAAAATAGTGGGTGCATCAAAGATCCAGACCTCCTGATCCGAATGGTCAATACTAGCATCCGCATGCGCCACTCGTTCACTATTTCTATCGCAATACCTTTGATGTGGTGAATTTTATTGTTGGTGTTATTTTTATTGCAAAAGATGTAGTAAATTTCTTTCTACCCATAGATACACTAGAAAACGCAAACAGGATATGAACAATAAACATATTGGTATAGTAACGGTGAGTCGACACACCGTAGACAAATAATGCCGTTAGGCATGCAACATGTAGCAAAGATCTCAAACAACGCGGTAGTCAAGCAGGCAGCCAGCCATCACCCGCCGCCCTCTCACCCATCATACTACACATGAGATTTTAACGATAACCGCACCACTGCATCGGAAAATATGAGTTCTTTACCTAACGGCATTACGACTCACTGGCAAGGCAACAAAGGCAATGACGGCGGCATATTTTTTTCATGCCTCAAACAAATTCATGCATACAACATGAAATTCTTGCTACCGTCTATAGCTACAAGCGTTAAATAAACTACATCGTACTAGTCTTTCCATGAAAAAAAAACCTTACAGTATCTGGTATGATTGAGTAGAAGTGCAAACAAACTCGCGTAAAATCATGAGATGGGTGAGCTTCTGTGTTACAAAGCAATTTTGTGGGACGATTTTGAGTACCTCATAAACCTATGTTTATTTTCCCTTTGTCTCGAATTATGAGAAGAGTGAATTCACTTGAGCACGGTAAAACAACTGAATGTGGTATGCTGTGTGTACTTTCAATGTTCAAAAAAGAAAAGATTACAACATATTTTGTGCAATGGGTGTTTAAATGAACTTTCCATTAGGCTCTACAGCACATCACAATTGGAAAGGTATTTTACGATGGAAGAGCGTATGTCCAGTGTAAGATTTAAGTACATTACAACTTGAGAACGATTTTTCGCTCGGGATTCATTCGTGAGAACTTCTACGTCAAAGCCATTGCTGAAGCTCCAAGATAGTAACGCGTTATCTCAGATGACTCATGCAACCACTTTCTACCAGAAATATTGTCTTTTTCTGTCTTACAGGTCATCGAGCACTTATAAGAGAGCTCAGATTAATTTACCTATTAATCATATTTTGATTAATTTTAATTATAATTATAAACTGATTAGTTAAGAAATTAAAATTTTTCAACATTTTTGCATTGAACAAACTCTTAAAATTTGTTGTTTACCGGTCGTAACCTGATTTTTTAATATTCATTTACCTATTATTTAGAGAAGACACTCGAAAGAAATGAACAAAATTTTACTCAGATTTAAATTACTATCATTGTTTTTTGTTTTGAGTACAAAGTGATTGTCCGGGCTTTGATTCATCAAAAAATTTGTTATATGAATTTTTTTAAAATCAATTAATCCCACATAACTGGATTAAATACATATGATACAAGATTAAAACTTTGACCATCGGCGTTTATTTAAAGATTCATTTAAAATTTCATGCTTGCAGAATTTTAAACAAAATTAAAAAGCTTGACAACACGGACGTTTTTTTATTTTTAATGTTTCAGTTTGAGTAATTTCCTTTTCGAAAAGAAATAACTCCCACTGACCTAATTTTCTCTTTTAGGAAAACTTAGCCAGTCGACATCTGCACCTAGCCTGGATGTCATTGCAAAACTTTGTCATAAGCTAGTTTTCTACTATTTAGAACACTATCCAAAATCTATCTCTAGCGCCCTTTTATTTCTATTTCATTCACTTTTCTCTGTACCCATTTGTGTTAGCGCTCCTTATCTTCATTTAAAACCAGATACCGAAAATAACAGTTATTTTTAAAATTTTAAACCAAAAAGTCAGGTGGATATAATTTGTCTATCAGATATTTGAATACAGCATATTGATGCTGTTATGCTAAAGAATAATAAACTTGAAAGACTTTAATTTTTTTTACTTTTATGAAAAAGTCACTTTATAATAATTATTTTTTGACCCATTTTTTTTTGGTCAAAAATAAAAGTTAAAATTTGAATTTCTGACTTAAAAAATAAAAGTTAAGATTTGAATTTTGTTCCTATTGAAAGCAGATGTTAAAAAAGTTAAATAAAATTTTAATTAAATATTAACACAGTTTTTATTTTTAGAATTATAAGTACATGTTGTATTTGTATTAGAAAGTTAAGGAGTTGGTGTTTTGCATACTTTGCTCTGAAAATAAGAATTACATTTAATTTCCTTTATTTCAATATTAAATTGTTCACGCTTTCATAGCAATGACTCAGAATTCAATTTCACCATTTATATAGCAGCCAAGTTCTGTTCAGACAAATTGTAGCGCAAGTCGCTGAGAACAATCTTAAGTGCTGAAAAAGCGCGTTCTACACTAACTTGTGTCGCAGGTACTTAATAATACATGCCAAGTCCTTTAGACGGGGATATAAAAATTTAATGTTTTCCCAATATTCCATAAGGTCGACATCAACGTCAATACGCTTCTCCTTGTATGAGTCAGTTTCCATATTTCCTTCTTATATTTCCATTACATTCTTATTATTATGGCTTAAGTGCGGAACACAATAGCGGCGTACAACGTAGCAACGTATTATACGTCAATATACATATGTTTACATTTTATAAATTTTCCTATAGTTCAACTTCATAGAAATAAAAAAAATAAAAATAAAAGTAAAATAAAAAAAAATAAAAATAAAAGTAAAATTGTAACTTTTATTTTTGACTTAAAAAATAAAAGTCAAATTTTAACTTTTATTTTTGACCGAAAAAATAAAAGTCAGATTTTAACTTTTATTTTTGACTTAAAAAATAAAAGTCAAATTTTAGCTTTTATTTCTGACCGCAAGAATAAAAGTCAAAATATAACTATTATATTTTGACTTTTTTGAAAAAAGTCGTAACTGTTGCGGACCCTGTTTAAAACTACATACCCATTTCTTTATCAATATTCAGCTCCATATCCCTCTCCATATCCATCTCAATATCCATCTCCATATCCATATCCATATCCATCTCCATTTCCATCTCCATCTCTATCTATAACTCCATCTCCATCTCCATTTCCATCTCCCTCTCCATCTCCATCTCCATCTCCATCTCCATCTCCATCTCCATCTCCATCTCCATCTCCATCTCCATCTCCATCTCCATCTCCATCTCCATCTCCATCTCCATCTCCATCTCCATCTCCATCCCCATCTGCATATGCATCTCCATCTACATCTCCATCTTTATCTCCATCCCCATCTCCATTTCCATCTCCATCTCAATTTCCCTCTGCATGTCCATCTGTATTTATCTACATTCAAATCTAGTTTTTATTTTCCACCTCTCTCGCCACGTTTCCCTCTTTCGCTCTCTTCCTATCCATCTCTCTCGCCCTTCCCTCTCTCAATCTCTTTTGGCCTTTACGTTTTCCGTTCTCTCCTTTCCTTACCCTCCCGCATTCTTTCTGTTTATCTTTCCCCTTCCCTTTTTTCCTTCATCGCCCCTTTTCTCTTTTTGCCTCATCCTCTCTCCATATATCAAAATCTAGTCCCTCATCCACCCTTTTTCCCATTTTTCCACTAACCACCTCTCTCTTTATCGCTCTATCATTCTTAGTATAGTTTTTCCTCCCTCTCCTTGTCTGTCCCCCTCCTCCCCTCTTTGTTTCGCCTAACAGTCCCTTTCTTTATCTATCTATCTCTATTTATTTTTCTTTTTTTCCCCAATAACCCTCTCTCCCTCTAGTTGTGCCTCTTTTTCTTGTTCCCTCTTTTATTCATCCACGGTATTGGAAATATTCTGACGTTTATGTGAAGGGTAAAGAGTTCAAAGTTGGCAGAGGTCACATCTCGTAGTAATTGCAAATCTCCTTCTATGTTTTTAAACGGGTCCAACGTCAGTAAATCTTAATGCTCTAATATTTTGACAGGGGTTAAACTTTGCTACTCTTTTTTTGTTCATATCTAAGTAAATACTCGTACTTACTTATATTGGTACGGGGTAAATAAAAATAATACTTCAAGTGTACTTAAGTTCATGTGTCACTGTATTCGAAATTCCTTCCTTTCACCCTCCTTGTTTATATTTGTAAATCTACTAAGATTGTAAATATATTGATTTATTTATTTTGATTGTGTAGACATTCAATTTTGGAAATGACACGCGTGCAGGTAAGTAGCTTTATTCCACTTTAGTCTTACATATTTTATTGCATTATGTTTTTTTCTTTTTTTCTTTTTTGCATACTTTACATCAAGTACTCACAAAAAGGTAAAGTAACATTCGAAAGTAAGGGTGCGTTACATACAACATAAGGTTTAAAATTGTATTTATTAAAACAAACAGCTGGTGGGTGCATGTGCACTTTTGATAAATAAAAGGGACGAATGCCAAAGTTAAATATGCAAATACTTTTAAACGTAAGAACATAAATTTCAATTACATGTTAAATTTTTAAAAGCAACCCTTCTATCTATGATGACTTTACAGACGATGAAAGCTCTTTGCAGTATTGTGTTCTATTTACGAGTTCTAAGAGAAATTTTGATTAAGACTCTATTTTCGGTTTAGTTTTTTGAATACTTTGCTTTCGTCACTCAAAAGTTACAACTTAAGTAACAAATTTTTTGCAAAAAAGGAGAGGCTCATTTGCGTCTTATAACATCTCATTGTTAATCTCTGCTTGGTTCTCGGTAAATCAATACTCAAGTGACGGCTTTCGCGAATAATAGGAAAGAAGGCAGCTCTTTTAACCATAACGGGGGATCACGTGATGAAATTTTTTTTTGTTGTTTGAGCATAGCTGAAATCCACTTAAAATAACTACGGTCACTTATTAAGCAATGTTATATTTAAAAATAACCGCCCTGGTTAGGTAAACCCCGAGTCATGCATCTACCGATTGGCACTACCAGACAAAGCAAAGTCAGGCGGTCTTGAATGTTCCTACCAATGGGTCACAACCAATCATTAGCACTACAGTCTAGTATTGAATCTGCCAAAATTTTGTAAATTTAAACTATTTCAACGACAGTGGTGTTGTGTGGCGGTAGTGTTGCTGGCCTACCACAAAGAAGGACCCAGATTAAAGTGACAGTAAGGTAACATCAACAAATTTTAGGGACAAAATTTTTCAAAATGTGGTCGCGCCTAGGCAGTTGTCGGTAACCCCAGGAGTGCATTACTGCCAAGTAAAAGCTTCTCAGGAAAATTCATCTTCATTGGCAGATGCCGCCCGGAGTAGGCATAAAACAGTTTATTAGAAAAATTAGAAGCAGCACACGACAAATTGGTAGAGAAGCTCTGCCCTAATCTTCTCAGAGGTTTAGTGAGCCAAATATTTATTTTTGTTTTTTTCAACGAAAATATTAGTAGGATACTCAATCGTATTATTTACTATATGTAGTGGCTCCCAGTGAAAATGATCAAGTTGGTCTAAAAAGTTCGGAAATTTCAAAAAAGAGAGTGAGAATTTTAAAATTTTAGTATGCAGTTTCAGAACCTATTCAATTATAGTCCCAAAGTGCAAAACTTGCGCTTGTGTTGTGACTTATTTTTAAAAAAATTTTTTTAATAGTGTTTGGTATTTTCTTCCATATGAGCTTGCCATATTATATAAAGCTGTGGTTTCCTCGAAAAGCGGTGCCGCTTTATTAAGGCCGCTTTATTCTCTCTATCTCTATGGCGCGATATACAACAGGTATGTATATCATCATAAACCTCCTAAGAGATTTTTGCGCCAAGCTTCTCTTCCAATTTGTGGTGTGCCGATTTGAATTTTCCCTACAAATTGGTGGGACCTACAGTTTTTTGCCGACTCCGAACGGCATCTACAAAGGAGACGAATTTTTGCTGAGAAGCCTGTCATGGCAGAAATACACTCGGAGAGTTTGCCAGACCACTGCCGAGGGGCGACCCCGTTTTTGAAAAACTTTTTTCAAATTACTTTTGATGTTACCTGTACCAGGGCTCGAACCATGGACCTTCGGTGTGGTAGGCCGGCAACACTACCTTCACACCACGGCGGCAACACTACCTTCAAACCTGACTTCTATTATTTGATGTTTTCTGTTACATTCCCTTTTTATTGCTTAAAAATCTCATTTCGATGTAGTTTAATCGGATCTCACTGACTTAAAAAAATTCCTAGAAAATTGAAAGCTTTCAAAAGTACTTAACTATTTATTGCATTTATTCGCTACTATTATTACATTGTAAATGCTTATTTATGCATTTCAACACGTTCTACATATAAACCATACTTCAAAAACACGGAAAACGAATACTTCAATTATAGACAAGTGAAAAGAAACAAAAAAACTAAAAAAAAAAATGTGGAAAAACAAGCAATTGGCAACCAGATTGTCATTGTTAGTATAGGAGCGAACTAAGTCGAACATATTTATTTATACAATAGATGCTTTAACAGCACGCAATCGTTGAAGGACATGTAAATGCTTCCGTTTATTTGGAGTTAAGTTGTAAATGCAGTGCAAATAGAGCACAGCACAGCAAACATAATAATAGCTTTCGGTGCTACGAGTATGTACATTCGTAGTAAGTTGTTGCTGTGCACGATTTGCAAGTCACTGAAGATACTCGCACAAGAACATAGACCGTACGTACACCTGTGTATGAGCGAAAGTTTTTGTAATAAAAAATATACCTTCATCACTACAACATCACTGACAAAGCAAATTCTTATAAGATAAGGTAAAAGTAAGTGGGAATTAAAGGATATCGTTGAAATAATGTTCGATTTTTATATTAAATTAAATAAAACGGTTGCGGGTAATTTATATATTGCATTTTAATGTATATAAAAGCATTAAATGGCTTGATCTACGGATGTGACGTCTTCGCCTAAAATACTATAATCAGCTTCATACCGCCCGCAAACTCGACTCAAGTGTTTATTGCAGAATTCCATAGATTTCTCAAAGACATTTTCCGAAACTTAATTTTGAAATTTATTTTTAATATTCCATTTTTCATCCAGACCTGTTAAGTAATGATTACTAATCGTAATGATTACCGGTTTGATTGATTATTTTTTTGGAAAAAAGTTTTTCGGTTTCTAATGATTATTTAACCGTAGATCGAGCTTTAAAACAAATTCATAATTCTGGCTATGTACCATTATTGATACATACTGAAATCTATAGAGAAAAAGTATTTTATTATTTTTATTAACTCTTTAATTGAAAATGTTTTTTTAAATTTTGACAAGTTTAAATATTATTAATGCATTCGACGCAAATATTTTTGTTATGCTTATCATTACAACATGGTTTTTTGCACAACTAGCAGAATGATGATGTCCGTTTATTTTTTTTTCTCCGGAATGATAACAACTTTGCCATCTTGCACGGTTTGTTTTTGGCGAATCAATTTTTCGTTTCTTGGATGGACCTGCTTCGCTATCATCATTATTGAGGCTGTTTTTGGATTGAATTTTCGAAAGTAACGTAGCAGATAATTTGTTTCTAGGGCCTCTCTTTCGTTTTTCTATATATGGCATTGCTAGTTCATGCAAAGAGCATTTACGCTTTGTATGTTTTTGAGTAAGCATCCAATTCGGATCTATTTCATTATATGTATATAATATATGCATTCAAAGCAGATATATCGATTATGTTAGAAAAAACAGCCATAGTCCATCGCTTATTTTTGCGTTTGCAGCTGTAGCAGCTCATAATTTTATCAACAGTATCTACACCTTCCTTCGTTGAGTTATAATAAGAAATTATTTGAGGCAACTTTTTGGAGTCATTCGCAACATTAGGTGTGTGATGCATTGTGCTCATAACAATTTTACATTTATTTTTGTGACTAATGTATGAAACGAGACTGGTATCAGGCGTAAATGTAAAAGTTGATTCATAAAGCGCGATGTTTTTACAGAGCAAAAGTTTTGGAGGAATAGGCCTTTTATTTCTACGCATAGTTCCAATCATCGTCATGTCCTCTTGTAACAATTTTTGTCCAAGGGAGTGTGATGAAAAAAAGTTGTCCATGGTTACGTTATGTCCTTTTAGTCCATGAACTAAATCAAGAACTACTCGTTCCCCTTGATTTCTTTCGAAATATAGCTGTATTTTCCATACGTAACGCGTTCGCGAATCCACAAGTAGCCAAAATTCTAAGCCATATCTCTCTGGTTTCGATGGTATGTATTGACGAAATTTACTTCGACCATGAAATCCAAGCAATTGCTCATCTACAGTGACATTATCGTTTGAATTGTAGATTGTGGTAAGCCTCTCAGACCACTTTTGTCATCGGTTCTTTAACTGCATCGTGTAAGCACATCATCGAAAAGAATAATTTTGTGAATATATAAAAATGTTCTTTCAGACATGATTGATCGAAATACTGGCCGGCCAATATTTTCATCAAATAAATCGTGCAAAGTTTCATTTCTGGATCTGAAACCACAAGGTAGATATACACAAACTTTATTTCAAAATTTTTGCCACTACCATACTCACTTGTATACACCGGCCAACAATAATATGTGACCTGGTCTACGAAAAGGGAGCTAACGTGCGAAAACTAGTTTTCTGGGAAACAGCTGTTAAAAATAAACAGCTCGTTCCGTCAGTTTCTCGTTATCTCATTAATTGTTCTCCTTTCCAGAGGCTTCAAGGACGTCCAGTAAGTGTTGTTTTTGGTCGGAATATTATTATAGTTCATCGTGTAAGTTGCTAGTATGGAACATTTAAAAAAGTAACACTGAAGAAGTGACGTTTACTCTAATACTGCGCAGCTGCTGTTGTCTTGTTTTCATTCGTCTCTCTTTCCGGAGGGAACTTTCAAACAAGTTTTGACTTTTTGGATTCTACCACGTGAAAAAGCATCTCATCTTCCATCCGAATCAACTAAAAAGTGAAAACTGATTTTTTGACACCTAAGCTCCCTTTCCGTAGACCAGGTCACATATAGCTAAGTACGCACGAAATAGTTCCTCATCAATTTCGATATGGTTGGTGCCATGAAAATGTCTTCCATAGTTGTTAGAACTGTCAATTATAATTGTCGATAGCGTCGAAGGAAAAAGTAATAAGAATGAATCGCGGATGTGTTTCACTCTGCTTGATGCATATCTGGTTACACCTAAAAACCAACAGACTTCATTTCATATCATCAAACAAAAATTAACTACCAACCTGGACGTAACTTGATAACGTTTTCACCACCCAATCTACGAGTGACGTGCGGCTCACTGCGCCAATTAATTCCATCTTTTGAAACATTCAATGGATCACCATCACAGTTAATGTCAAAATTATCATCCAACTCCGATAAATCGCTTTCAGAAGAACTGCTTTCTATTTCTGCACCAGATCCAGAAACATCGTCATCTTCTTCGCTTTCATCTAGTAGCTCACTTACTAGTTCTTCGAGAGTTAAAAACTTTGCACGTGACATTATTTTTAGTGATGACCACAAATTATTTTGCAAACACTGTGAAAACACTACAATATCTGAAGCACAAAGAAATTTTCACAAATCACGGTCCAAACGGTAAGCAACGTAGCAAAAACATATACGAAATATGTCATGTATCAAAAATTATACATAGCTTGAATTATGAATTTTTTGATTTTCTCAGGCCTACTTGTTAAATATTTTCGAAATATGTTTTAGAATAACAGCAGCAGCAAGATAAAAAAAGCAACGAAGAATGGGACAAGCTTTCAACGCAAGAACTGTCCTGACAAGCCAGCGCTATGCCCCGCCGAATGCTTTGAAATATATCATATCAAAAAATAATATTTGTATATAATAATAAGTTGAAAAAATAAAGATATTTAAGTAAAAATAAAGACATGTTAATAAATCTTTCTTTAAGGAATTCCCGTAATTTCTTCCGCACACATAAAAATGCTCTTGAAAAATTAAATGCGGGAATTCCGTTAATGGCGGGAATTCCCGTAATTTGTTCAGACTATTTAAAAAAATGATCCTGTAGAAAAAAGCGGGAACTCCCGCTCTTCAATTTTGTATGGAAAAATTAAGTGATTACCTGGCAGCCACCCGCTAAGTTTAAATGAAGCCGAATGTGTTAATTGCACTTTTCACTTCCATTACTCCCACATGACAAGCCCATTATTATATCAAAGAAAGCCCCAAAAAGAGGCTAAAACTGATAAGCGATTCAAAAAAGTTAATCCCAAAATAGACCCAACAAAGACAACTAATGGCAGACTGTTATGACCATTGAGTGGGATGTCAACAGTCGTCCAGGAAAGAATAACGATTGTTGTAGAAAATGTTGCACACTTCCGGAATTATGTCGTTTGTTGATGTCATCATCAATTGTTGGCAAATTTACGTCGTCGGTAGTGACGACATTGCCGAAAGCAGAAACACAAAAGCATAAAAGCAGCGCCGACATCATCAGCCATTAAAGTTAAGTTTTGCAGGGCAGGCAACAGAAGCAACAATTCAATGTTACCATTTGACATGAATGCTCCTTTTACTGCTGTGCAATTGTTGATTATATGCACTAACAATATTGTTGGTAGCATTCGTTGCTTTTATGTTGACATACAAAGTTACATAGAGAAGGAGATTCATGCAGCTTACTTTGTGCAAAATTGTTTTTTCGTTTTCATTTTTAGGTTGTAGAAGCAATGAAAATTTTCGGTTTAAAAATAAACTTTTGACTTAAGGTTAAGCTATATGCTGTTTGGTTGTTGTTGGTGGATGACATTAAGTTTTGTTTTTATTGGTTAACTAGCATCTAAATATGATTATATACTCCTATATATGTATATTGGTTTATGTTTTGCCTTGCTCCTTCGCTGCCTTTTGCATGTGTTCGGTTTTATTTAATTTGCTTGCAACAATTTGTGGCTACTTTGCTGGTTGTTTTTAATGAGAAGCCCTCGTCTTCTTTAGGATGTGTTTATGCCGGGAAGGCTTTGTTTTGCTATCTCGTTATGTAGTGAGTAGGGCGGTCACTATTAGGAAGCTAAAACCTAAGTAGTCAGCTAAGCGACTTCTTCCCAAATAGACCCCCCGAAAATACCTTCGGCTATGCCGAAGGCTTTATACCTTTAATGCATATGCATCATGGTTTAAAATGTCCGATTCTTACATACACTAAGTACAAGCTTTCCAAAACTGATAATTTAAAGATACACAGCCCAAACCCCGTTTATCGGGAAAATGTGTTTTATGGGGCTATACGCTATATTGGTCCAATCTTGATGATTTTCATGTCTGTCATAGCCAACCTAAAATACATTTTATGTCTAAGACGGAGTTTTAATTTTAAAATGACGAAAATGTCATTTTAACATTTTAAATTCACGGTTTGTGTCTACGGTTGTGCCTGTGACATCGCTTACCCCAAACTTGAGTTTGGCTCTTTTCGCTTGTTGCTACAGATAGCTATGGCTCGTAAATTAAATAGCTGACACAGTGTGGCCTGGCAAAACACAAAATGTAATAATGGCTGATTTTCATTTGTCACATTACGTATATAATATGTGCCAAATCTGCAAAATTTTGCGTTCCCAGCTCTTTAATCGCAAGATTTATGGATCAAAACCCGTTTATCGGAACAATCTATTCTATGAGATCCCTGTGTAGTATTAGTCCGATCTTGTTGGTTCCGACAAATGGTTAATACATTACAAAATAGCGGCCCCATACCAAATTTCATCGAGATATCTCTAAAACTGGGTCACTTATTTGCGTTAAAACAGACAGACAGACGGACTCAGCTCATCGCCCTGATCATTTCGGTATACTAATTGGTGGGTCTATCTCTTCTTCTTCTCATACTTACAAACATCGGACCAAAGTTATAATAATATTTCATGTTCATGAAAGGTATAAAAATTATCGGGACTGGAGTACGAGTACAAATTAACTTCCTGAAATACACATGAATGTATGTAATTCAGTACCTTTAAAACAGTTCTCTTGTTAGCCTTTCGTGGCTGTTGTAATCTGTATCAAAAATGTATGAAATATCGTCTAATGAATGTAAAATTATGTACATTATACTGTGTCAGAAAACCATCCGTGGGGTGGTGGCAGAGTGCTGGTCTACAAAATCTAAGGTCTCAGTTTCAAGTGCCCGCACAGGAAACATCGAAATCTTAAAAAAATATGTTTTCAAAACGGAACAGTGGTCTACAACAATCCGAGCGTATGCAAAAGCTTCTTAGCAGAAAAGTCATCATCCTACGAAGATTGGATTCTGGGTCGTCGTAAAACATCTAGGGCCCGCTAACGTGTAGGAAAAGCTAGAAGAGGCACAACACACACATAGTAGAGAATCTTGGCCTCAATTATTGTTATTAATTAGAAAAAGAGACAGGCATTCTGCCGCCAGCAACTTTCACAAAGTCTAAATGAAAATGTTGCAAAGAGAAGTTACTTAAACTTTGGTGGCTATTCCAGCGATAAATATTATTAGCATACCTTAGGGTTGTGAATAAACCATCGATTTTTACTGTAATCCTCGGTTTTTTTTAATTATTGGTTTTTTGGATATATTCATTGCATAGTAAAACAGGCGCCATATTTAAATCGATCCTCTAAAACGTCAAAACGGCACAGTACATGTTAAAATGTAAACAAACTGATTAAGGAGTAAGTTTGACAGTTTAAAGAAAATTAAAATGAAAAAAGTCGAATCAGCTGTCTAGGCAATCTTGATTCTAGACCAATGTTATTTAACACTGAATATTTGTGCCAATTATTTAATTTACGTTAATTATTTAAGGAAAAAGTTATTATCATCATTTAATATAATTTTTAATTTTAATTAAGTCAACGGTTTAACTTTGGTGAAAACTGGATCCCCCAACCTTGGCATTTTTCAAAAGTGCAATAAGGCCATTAAACTATACGTTTTTGGAAAGTACGTACTTTTCGCTTTCCATTAATGTATAACTCTTGAAAATGCGAGCAAAATTGTAGATGTAGTGCTAATTTCTACATGCGTTTTCCTCAAATGCCTCTAAATTTTGATACAGAAGCATCATACCCCCTTAAGTCGGCATTTTTTCAAAATTTCAAAAGTCGATTAAAGTCATACAACTATACATTTTTGAAAGTACGTAGTTTTCGCTTTCCATTAATATTTAAATCTTAAAAATCGGATGAAAACTGTAGATAAAGTGCTAATTTGCACATACTTCTCAACCAGTGGCTGTAGACCTATTGATCAAAAATAAGTTTTCAACATTTTAACTGATCCGTTTCAGAAATGATGACCGCATATTATTTACTGTATTATTTTTTCTGTACTAAAATATTTAGAGCATTGAAATTAGTATTTCTATACCTACCACCCGAAATAATTATCATTTAATTTGATTATTCATAGTATATTTCTAAGAATGCATCGAATAGGGATCTTTTTTGCATAAAAAGTATTACTTTCTTTAAAAAACGCCGTTCCTCTAAACAAAAAATTTACCAAATAATAAATTTTTCCGACTCAAGGTCAAACTACGAAGCAATTAGCCGAGTTGGGTGAAAAAGTTTTTCAAAAATTGTAGTCTTGGTTGAAGAAATTTTTAAGTAGAAAAATCTCGCTCTCTAAAAAGCACATGAATAAAGTATTTTCGAAATCAGGACTCAGAATATTGTGTTTAGTATGCTACTAAATTCTAGCATATATCGTTTAGCTTGGGCTTTTCCTTTTCTTTGAAAACAATATTCTTGACGTTAGCTGATTGTTCCAAAAAGCCAAAAAGTTTCTTTACGACCAATTTTCAAAAATTTTTTCTTTCAGCTAACAAGTGTTTTTTGCATAAATAATTAATACAATACTTTTCCTAGTCGCCGTTTGCTTTTCGCCATTTGGCTTTTGTCAGCAATTGCATGCATTAAATATTTTGCATACTTCTTTGCACACCAGCGCCACAACAGGGAATGATCATACGCTCTAGACAAGTTGAAGACGTTAATTATTATTATGGTTTTGTGTCTTGTATGTGTATAAGGTCTTATGTCTGCGCCATTTCGCCACATGCCTCGCCCGTTGCACCCTACACCGGAACAGGGTACACGGACCGCCACAGACATTAAATTATTTGTTGGTAATGTGTATATATCTATTGATGTAGGTATGTACGCGCAACACAAAAGCATAAAATAACAGTGAGAAAAT
Organism: Merzomyia westermanni; assembly: GCA_949987695.1. Classification (NCBI taxonomy): domain Eukaryota; kingdom Metazoa; phylum Arthropoda; class Insecta; order Diptera; family Tephritidae; genus Merzomyia; species Merzomyia westermanni. The sequence goes on from OX465291.1 coordinate 26,872,736, forward strand.
AAAATAACTTACAACATGCATATGTATTAGCCTGAACAAAAAAAATATTTCTTGTACTGAACCGACTGTGACAATTCAAACACCAATTACCTCCATTTACAGCCCTATGCTTGAATTACTCGTATATCAAAATTCCACTCAATGACTATTGTTATAATTTTGACAATTTAGGTATGCCTGGGAAAATTCAAAAGCTTTATTCATATCAATTGTTATTATTTTTGCTATGATCTATTGAGTAGGTAACAATGCCTTTGGTATTGAAGCCTCTATTATAAACTGGATAGGGTGGGTTCCGTAGTAGAAATGGTAATCTTGGGAGTAAGTGGGCTAATAGAACTTCAGTGGAAGGTTGGTGTTATCTAACCCCTGTGCTTGATATGTTTCCTCTGACAGAATAATACGTAAATTACAATTATCTGGTTTCTGCCGGGGCATGATCGTAGTTCTCATGCAGAAAGCATTGAGGAAGCTTGAACGGTAAAATCAGTAGATTCTTTCTCTAACATGGGTACTAGACATCGTAAAATACACGAAAAGATGCTTGCACCCCTGGGAATCATCAGTTGCAGTATTCTTCAGTATTGGGTTAGCGAGCCTTGTAAAAGGTGAAAACCTTTTCTGTCATGTTTAGTGTTTCTTTGGCGAACCCTTAAATTTGTATGACGCACCTGTTTCGGAACATTTGTTGGGCGATTGTGATGTGTTTGTATAAAAAACTAGAAATTGCAATATTATATATTTTATTAAATACATATGTATATTATATATTTAAATTTTTTTATTTCTTGGGAGCTTTTAATTTTTTAAAATTATGCGCTAAAAACGTTGGCGATAACAGTTTTTTTGAAAAAAAAAATATTTTTTGGGTTTCGGGGAGTGTTTTGATCAAAAAATTTACCCTTTCGCCATTTTTTTAAGGGGTTTTTCAGCATACATGCAAAAATGTTTTCGATGAACAAAAATTTGTCTAATACAGTTTTTTGAAAAACAATTGTATTTTCGGGTCTTGGAAAAGTCGATTTTTCGACCAAAGCAAGTCCCAAAACCCGAAAATAAAAACCGTTATCACCAACGTTTTTAGCACATAATTTTAAGTGGGACAGGAAATATGAGACAAATTCGTTTCAATCGAAAACAGTTTTGCATGTATGCTGAAAAACCCCTTAAAAAAATGGCGAAAGTGTAAATTTTTTGACCAAAACACTCCCCAAAACCCAAAAAATATTTTTTTTTTTTTTCAAAAAACTGTTATCGCCAACGCTTTTAGCGGACATTTTTGGGTCGGACAGGGTATACTTGAAAATTTTGAAATCAAATGAAAATTTTTTTAGTAGGTCATGTCACCTTAAAAATCAAAGTCGAAAAAAGTCAAAAAAATTAAATTTCGCAGGCTCAAAAATTATTTTTTTGGGTATGCGTAGTGGAACTTTTTTTCCTGAGCCAAAACCTATTGAAAAATCGATGGCGCGATATCGGTTAATAAATCGACCCAGTCTACTGTACATACCTATCAAAATTTTGAATGACAAAATTGTGTCTGTTGAAGTACTACTATTGTTAGGTATAAAAAATTTTGCAAAAACCATGTAAAAAAAAACATATGTAAAATTTTATTCTCCAAAATATTGCTTTAAGAGAAATATGACTTGCCATATGGATGACGGATATTATAATTTGAACACTTCTGAGATGTTGTTCTTAAAAAAAAATTTGTTTGTACAAATCTGTATGAAGCTAAACCTTTTAGTTTCCATAGTTTGACGGTTGTAAAGGAAAATGAGATTATTCTTAAAAACTATAAATAGGCCTCTAGAAACTCTAGGACCTCTATAAACTCTTAATGTTAGTTTAGTGTGATGTCGTCAACTTTTACAGTAATTTCCAAAAAAAACTTATTTTTGTTCCAGTCTAATAAAAATATGTATGTACACATATCAAGCTGAGCAACTATAATATCTACTAACTAAAAGTAGAAGAAGCAGTCCAAAAGTGCAGTCACCATTCAAACAGCTGGTACGCTCGGTTAGTGTCTGTTGTTCGACTTCTTTACGTTTCCTGCCAACGTCTATAACCACTTGTTGTACATAGCATTATACCAATAATAAAGACAAATATGCACATACCCGTACTAACATACATACATACATACTCCTACATAGGCACCTCTGCCATCCTGACCAACTCATTTGCAAATCGCCATTTTCATTTAAACTTGCAATAAATATTTTTCTACCGAGCAACGTGTTTTGGTTGCACTGAGTAACAAATGTCCTCAACCCACACACATAAATACATGCATACACTGCCCTGCAAAAAATGCGCCTAGTCTAGGATGCACCCGGGATGAGTCGCAAAGGAGGGTGCGACTAATGCCAGCTCTGAGCATTTTGTATGCGTTGAACTATTCACATTTGTTTGAACATGTCCTATGGAGAGACCAATTGTACCCATTTATGCCCGAACACTTATTCATTTTCTATTCAAACGGGTACTTTTAACTCCTAAAAGCATGCTACCAAAACTAAAATTGGGTTTCACGCCTTTAAGTACGCCACACAAAAAAAAATGTACTTATGTATTTCGAATTATAGCCAACTGTAGACTAAACAGATTAATCGCGGATCGCTCTCTTTAGAGATTAGTCACACTATTTTTTGCTGGGTAGTCACACATAGTAGTAGAGCTTCAGTTTCTAACTAGAACTAGAAAACCCGTTTCAATAAGACAAAACAATGGTTGTATCAACCTAAGTAGTAGTACCTGGCTAGAGGGAAGAGAACATTCAAACTCGATATCCTAGAGGCAATCTCTTAACCATTTATTTGTTTGAGTAGATATAATAACACTCCTTTAAGGTTTTTGGGCTAGTGCCGATTTGCAAGGACTTTGGGCCTCTTCGAATTAGTACGCCACAAATTAGAAGAGAAGCTCAACCTTAATCTCCTCGAAGGTATATCGCGCCAGAAATAATTAAGTTTGTTCAAGAGTCGCTCTGTCTTAAAGCTTTTATTTGCTCTTTAATTCTCATCCGTCAATATGGCGCTCGTTAAGTTTTAGAACTATAACGGAGTGTACGTCTGTATATATACGAGAGCACTGTCTATATCGCTTAATATATTTATTGTAATCCACCATATGCCGCTGTTTATGTTTGTAAGTATATGTTTATGCATGTATTGGTAATATTGTATATGTAAAAATTATATTCAACTTCTGTTCTTCATTTAATTTTTGCACCGACCATGGTTGTAGCCAAAGTTGCCCCCGGTCTTATCGCTACAGTGATTGCTTCTATTGCTTGACGTGTTTTTTAATTTCGGCTCGGCAAACTTAACATCAAGCCTGGGTACTCAATTTAACTTACAGGGAAACGAGATTATCAGTCGTAACTGGTTGGGCGTGAATCGGCTCTAAAGGCGAAGGAAGCCCTTACACGAGGTCAATGAAAGGCTGATGCGATTGCTACCCTGTTGAGTGCCTAAGAGTTTGTTTTGCTTGTTTGTTGGAACAACTTGTACCACAGCTGCACTCTTCCGGGGCGAAAGTCTATCTTACTGAAGTCCTTTGGGGAAGCCGCTCGGAAAGCAGGGTTACAAAACCAAGGGACTTTCTAGTAATGAAGAAAAGAAATGAGGTCAGTTTTTTTATGATAGTAGTCCCGCGATAACTTTCTCCCAGAAGTCTGAGGCGTCAATCGTCTGGTCAATCATTGCGGTCTGTTTATGAGAGCTTTCACTGTATAATCAACAACAAAATAGTCCATTCCTATACAAAGCTATCCGTGAACTTTATTTATTATACGTACTTACATATGCATGCATAGTATATATAAATTTCCGCAACCTCTTTATGTTTGTACTAGAGAGAGTGTTGTCCTACAACTGGCTTTCCGTTGTCTGTCTGTGCGTGTTTGTGTTTATTTATGTTTATATTTGCGTCTGTGTCATTTATGGTCGCTCTGACTTTCATAGCTTTCTATAGGTTCGCCAGTGTTTTATTGTCTCAACCAAAATTCTACTCTAGTGTCTGCATTAGAGATGGACGTGAAATAACAGTACATACGTAAGTGATAAACAGTACGCAATTCAAAATTGATGGGATGGATGTTTTTACAGGGTTACCACCTATCTGGAATAAAAACGCAAATTAAATATGGCTGTATGGGTGCCAAATTGATGGACCTCATCGTCGTGGAAGTATATAATATATATAAAATATCACCAAGGGTTGCCACCTAATTCTATCGTTTTTTTTCTATTATTTTGAAAACGACTTGACTGCTATAATCTTACATCTTCTTTATCAATTTTAAGTCCAAGAATATTTTTTGGGAATTGCTGCCTATTCTCGGAAAATTCAAAAACTGGGTAAGAGTTTTTGAGGCAAAATTTTCAAAATGATTTTTAAGTATTCACTTCTGTGCCTATTAAATTGTAGACTCATAAAGTGAGACTCTCACTCTTTAAAATTGGATTGATTTGGGCATCTTTTCTCCAAATTGTGATCGGTATTTTCATCCATATGAGCTTGTTCGGTATCGGGATTAAACATTTACTCAAAACTCCATTTCTAGCATATACATATCTACTTATGTTTGTTAAGCTCCTCATTTGTGTCTGGTGTTGCCTTTAATTATGTATATGTTTATTTGCATGAGGAAAGTTAAACATCTTAAATTGATTTTATTTTAATTACTTGATTTTCATTGAAAGTCCTATGTTTTCAAATATGAAATTGTGTGTTTTTGTCATGTGACACTTTGGGTGTTATGACAAAAATTTTGTGTCTGGTACATGACACCAAAAGTGTTTAGAAGACATGTAGTTGAGTGGTGGGACAGGAACATCTGTGCATTTCTTTTAAGAACTTTCTACTTTAGAGTCTTTTTTTGAAAAGTCCTCTCTAAGGGTTTGAAATTACAATTACGCACATACGTATTTCAAATAATATAAAAATATATCATCTTAAATGGAATTTTGAAAAGAAAAATCCACAACAACTGTTCAACTAAATATACTTCAAGAAATGGTCTGAACACTAAGGTTATTTCCGAGTTTAGCTGCCGTAGAAGTATGTAGCAGTGATACCAAGTTAATCATAAAATCATAAAGTTTCGTATACGCTTTTTCGCTCAAACTTTTCTTGAGTTTACTTATTTCCACCCAAAAAGTATTTATAGCGATATCGCCCTCGAATAAAACATTTTTGGATAAACGCAACCACTTTCATTGAGGAATAATAATGTCAGCTTCGGACGCAAATAGAGAAGGATATTGTAAAAGCAGCTGATAAATGGAAGCATCTGATCCAGACAAGATTTTTTGTGGAATTATATTTGACAAAAGTTTTAAGTCCTCCTAAGTCCCAAGTAAAAGGGAATGGATGTAAATGTAGTATAAGAATTTTTGAATCCTTTTCTGAAATAGCGGAAGTACCCCACATTTGTCAAAATACCATGCCTAAAATCAAATCAAGGCAACGAGAAAGATTGGAAAGCGTTGGTAAGGTTAGCATATACCAGCGGTAAGGTATGCCTTTCGTAAGAGGCGACTTAAAGCCACACAGTGTAATAACGTGGAACTTGGTTTACCAACCCTTATCTCAGTAAGTATTGGATATCTTACTAAATTGATAATACTTACGGGTAAGCATTGATTTAAGAAAGCGTAGTTTCAAAAAGCAACCTTTCTTTAGTAACATAATTTAATGCAAATCATCGTAGTCATGACTTCAGGTTGGTTATCCCTCTCCCTTCAAGATTTTATGGGCATGCTGCCTAAATGCCGGTATTTGTGAAAGTTCAATTTGAGCTCTTACAGCCTTTCTAGAAGGAACAAGATTTAAAGATTCGGAAAAAGGTGACACTCCGCTTTTCGATGCCTTTGACTTTCCCACCCGGTTAGGGGATGAGAACAAAGCCGCGTTAAGTATGGCTATCGTAAGAGGCGACAAAATCGCATGACTCACAAGCTCAAGGAGTCAAACAAATCGTTTGATTCGTTGCGGTAATGCACTGGTAAGATGTAACTCCTGGTAAGATTCGGTTGGCACTGGTAAGATGCACTCCTCTAACTTTCGGTTGGCTCTTACTAAAGGCTGGAAAAGGTAATTGAGGGAACAAAATTAAGCTCTAAGAGACTCTGTATTTGTTATATGCGCCTTGACAGCCAAGTAAAAGCTGACAACTGCAAATATGAAAGATCTGGTTCAATTGCATAAAAAAAAACTAACACAGAATGACTCTTACCGGTTCTCAAGCCAAGCCTACGTCTTTGGAGTAGTTGATTTTTAAAACCTGAGAGGAAGAAACCTTTCATTAGCAGACCGAAATATGCAATCCCAAACGAACCACTGATTGAAGGTTGTTTCACCACACATAAGATCAGTTTCCACCCCGTCTTATTAAAATTGTATACTGTTTTTGTGGTTGTAGCAGTAATTAACCCTACTCCGAGGACCCATCTATCCATAAATGATCATGGTGATCAGCAAGGATAACGCAGGTCCTGCGACTGTAGTGATTAAATTCAAACGAACGGTATTTGTAAAGGAATTTACTAACGCTTGTCGCCCGCCGCTAAAACTCCGGCTCAAATGGTTGTTTAGTTTATTGCCGCAACCGGCCATTTCGTTCCTTGGCGTTTGGTGGCGGTTCATCTTCAAGTTATAAATATGGTTTTCTGCTTTTATAAGAAGGTTTCCCTTGACAATTCTGATCCAACTGGCGGATAGATAAGGCCAAACAACAACGTATCTTTTTCTCCTCTCCTCAATCCGATTGGTAAAATGATTTTGTTACAGCCCTGTCTATTGGCGACACTAGACTTTGCATGCTCGAAAAGGGAGATGTGATTAGTGATAACATCCAAGTTCTTTGGTGAATGGCAGTCGGTTGTCGTCATGTATACCATGTGGCGGTGGGAGTGATACTTTTTCAAGTCCATGTTTTGGACCGCGGTTGACTAAGCAATGTATATTTACATAGGATCTCCTACACTTGCGCCTCCGAATGGCATCTTCGTAGGCCATTATATGTTTCCTTAATAAGTTTGCATGGCGGAAGTACACTCGTAGGGTTACCGTTTTTATGTATTCTTCTTCTTCTGAAAATGGCGCTTACCTAAACAATTATAGCCGTCCAACATAGATCGCCATTAGTTTCTTCTCTCTATTAACTGGAGTCAATTGAAAACACCTCAGACCCTCTTTTCTTTTTCTCGTGCTTCTCTCCGTAATTTTCGTGACTTTGAATAACAAAGATGGTAGAAGAAAGTATGATATTAGACCTTCATTAAAAGCTTTCCACAACCAAAACTGCAAATAAAAAGAAAAAGGTGTAAGGCCGACCACTCTCAAAACTTTTGACTTTTGGTGCAACAAACACTAAAGCTGTTAAGCCTTGCCATACTCACGATCAAAGAGTCTGCATCAGATGCCGATTAACAACCAACAGGCGGAAAGCAATTAACTAACCAACCAACCAATGAGTCCAACAACGCAGCCACCGGTAGTAATCTAAAAGCAGCTAAACAACCACCAGTTATAACAGTTAATTTCTTACACATAAATATATACGTATGTACGCAGGAAAATATGTAGTATATAAGCACTTATTTACTTACGAATCATCTATAAATCATGGTAGTCCCATGAACCCCTTCAAAATATGAAATTATATTTCCGGCGATGGGCGGATTCCATGCAATGCCACAACGAAAGTGTAGTTGGTTCTCAAACACAAAATACTTACATACATATCTACATAAATAAAAAGGATTTGCGTTTAATATGGAGAACTGTCAGAAGATTGGTTTTGTTGTAATGGCGTTCTAAAACTCAACGTGGCTGAGTTGTCAAGCTTCCCAAAAATACGCACAGTCAAAGCGACGAAAATCAAAGCGCACACACACACACACACAGAAACACAAACACGACATGACATAAACATACACACCTGGCGCAGTAATCAGTAGGGCTAGTTACAAACTAGAGCTGACGTGTCAAGTAGTGAGTAGACCATTTCATCCTGATGCTCGCACAGTCTAGGCTTCTGTGAAATATATAAAGAGGGCTATGATAAGAGACTTGGAGAGATCGCTCTTTGTTATTCGACAGATAACTAAATTTCTTTCTAACTTTCTTTCTTACTGATTTCAAAGTGGCACATGTCGGGAGTATTGTTCTCCGTTGAACTTCCATGACTTAGAATATACCCGCGCTAATAAGGACCTGTCGTAAAAGGCGACGTCGTCACCCTAGTTATAAAAGATGCTTCGGTATCCGGATCTATAATCAGCAAGTTGGGTGAACCGCACGATAGGGAAGCCCTTGATCTCAAATCACGTTAGGTAGCGAAAGCTTGAGACTGATTTTCTTAACTCTGACGAAGCTCTATGAGTTCCGTAACGTCATTTTGTATACGCATATACTAAGTTTTGCGGGGAATCCAAATTAATATACAGCGCTATAAAAGCAGCTCATTTTTTTCCTGTTCAAAGATGCCTTGAAATTGAAAAAAGTCGATACCCGTTGATTGTCTCTACTGCAACGCTTGTCTGATGCGTTCAGCTTTAGTAAACAGGGCTTGGAATCTTCTGTCAGCATCGTGTTTTGGTAGAATTTTCGGAATGGAAACAATGTACAGAATTATTGGTCTGCTGCGAAGCCAGCCAGATATCAGCAACTTCAAACAATTGTCTTCTGCTTAGCGATCTTGAGATGTGAGACCTCCATCTAAACTGAAATTTTGTACTAGTGCACACTTCCTCGGGCAGGGCCATGCTAAATTTCAAAGCTTATTGCATTTATGAAACGGACCAGTACATGTGCCAATCGCACTAGAACCTCAAACCTTAAAACTAGAGATTTTCTCCACATAGCGTAAGCTCTCTTAAATACTGCGCTTGCAAAATAGACAGAAAAAAATAGAGTGTTAGTCCGTGTTAAATACCTCACCTTAACGCCGTCAAAAGCTTAGACGTCCGGCTGTTCTTCTGGTCATATACCGACATACAACACATATATTACGACGTACTTAACTGTCTGTTTGCCCATCAGCAGAGCTTAAGTTGTCCATCTGTTCTTGTTAGTAAGTAACTCTGTTTATTTAAACATTGACTTTGCTTGTATAATATTTATTTACTGTTGGTGTAAATTCGTGTGCATTTGTATTTGTGCGTGCATTTAATTCACTGCGTGTACGAGTGTGTGTGTTGAGTTTAACTTGACACGCAGACAGCCAACTTAATCTCCGGTTTGTTTTTGCTGATAATGGGTTTGTCATCAGCATTTCGCCAGTGTCTATAGCAAGTTGTTGCATATCTGACGTATTAATGGTATGTATTAAGGCGGATCAAATTGTAGAGAAGCATAATTTTTCCAGCTACTCTTCGCATTTCAAAATCCGTATTACTTTAAAAAAAATTATCCGCTAGTATCCCCCAGATTCTCTGCCAACCACCAATGGTTAAAAATCCGGTGTTCTTTTTTAGCCAAGTTGAAATTGTTTCTCCATGTATCTGTGAGTTCTTAAGGCCTGCATACTTTTAGGAACTTTTTGCTTTTCAGAAAAATTCCATAACTATGGGTTGGTGTCGGTAAATATTTGCGATTGTGTTGGAGTCAGAGTTTTTTCACTGCAGAGCTAGTTAGCCATGGTTGCTTACGTTCTGTCAATAAGACTACTATTTAGTAGTACACATAATTGCATTATTTTAGACGCAGCTAAACTTATTTGCGCGAGTTTTGTATGTAGATATAATTTTATCGTCTTTGCTTTCCAGAATACAGACCTTTGAGTTTAGTTGCATTTTGGGTTGTCGCAATCGCGGAAATTAGGGAATCACATGCCTGATAAATAAAATAATTTTTAGTTTTAATTTTTTAATTTTTTAATTTTTTATGTTTTTATTTAATTTTTACAGACCAATACACTTCACTAAAACAAATTAGATATTTTTGTAAGTTTAACGAGCTCAAGTCCAGTTGGTAATAATTCTTAGTTAATTATTTTTTTTTTTTGATTAGAGGAAAAATGTAAAGCAACAAACATATACAGGCTATAGTTATAGTACTATTTCTAAATGAACAAATTAAATTAGATTAAAATACTTCACAATCATAACTTTGTTGGAGTAAGTGCGCTACATTCCGCTGCACTCAAGAATTATTTATATATATTAAATGGATCTATAAGAAAAGCTATGGCGGTTGTCTCTAAACCTTTTTCTCCCACTCTATTCAATTAAAAAACTTTTAATAACTAATTAAAAATGTTTATTAAAAAAACAAACAAAAATAATAATTTTCATAAAAATTCAAAAAGTGAAAAATTAGTGGCCTTGGCCTTGAGCTCGTTTCATGAATATTTATATATAAAAGTTGAAAAACTTTTTATGAGGTACGATATTTCAATTGATAGAAAGTGTAAACTCTACAATTTTAGTTTCACCGTCCTTTTAGGTGTGTTACGTGGTTTTGCAGTGTCACCGACGATATTATTCCGAGGCCGAATAAAAGTGGACTTTCTAGATGTCGCAAAATAGGTTTAAGAAGTAGATGAGTAATGTTATATTAAAAGCTTTGTTTGTAAAATTAAGATATTCATCAACTGTTTTGATCTTTTTATAAGGGTTGAAGTGATTCCTGGTCATAAGGAAGCTACACAATATAACGAAATAGTTGGGATCAAAGGTATTGATCGCGAATCACTCTCTTAAAAGTTCATCATTCAACACTTCCTCGGAGGACTTATGGAGTTGAGTCTCGAAGCAGATGTAATGATTAACTGTACGAGCTTAAAGCAGATATTGAGTTAGTTTGGCAGATCAAAATTCAGCTGCTGTGCTTGCTGGACCATGTTATGCGGGTAAATGAAACTTTTCTGGTCCAAAAGTCTTTCGATGTAAACAAACTGTTGTCAGCAGAGGATGTATGAGGACCCCAATACGTGAGAATTTTTAAGTGAAGATATGGGTTGTCAGCAAGATTTATAGAATTTGTAGAAGATATCGCTCGAAAACCGTACTGAACTTAAAGGCAACCAAACAGTATAGTATTATTTATAAGACGAAGTCAGTCTCAAACTAGCCAAAACCTTTATTTCAGTTTTCGACCCTTTGAGCTCTGTATCGCCCTTATAGTGTTAGGTTGATTATTATGCATATTTAGATTAATTTTCCGCCCAGCAGTCGAAGTAACTAAGGTACTAAATTCAGTATCGTCAAACAATTGTCTTCTGCCAAGCGATCTATGAGTACAAGCATATATACGCTTATGAGATTATTATAGGTAAGTAAATGTGTAAATATTTCGAATGGAATTAATTGCAAGGGAAACAGTGCCGACAGGTCCATCTACTTCTCTGACCTAACTGTCTATGATGAATATATGCATCCACGGCTTGCTATTTACTATTTTGCTACATGTTTGTGTGTATGTGGCAGATACAATAGGTAAACGCCGTCATTTAATGCTTTGCTGCAACATCATCAATCTATTTAGTATGGGTAAAGGATTCCAAATTCACACTTGTACATATACATTCATACAAGCGTGTATTTATATATGGCGGTGGGTATGCCCAACACACTCATTTTGTTCGTGCGTCTGCGAAATTGCGCTTGACGAAATGAGGGTTTGATTGCGAAACGCCCTTTTAATTTAAATTAGACACGCCCACAAATTAACCAACTTTCAATCGCAAAGGATTGCCAAACTCATTTTCATTTTCGTTTTCTTGCATACAGACACAAACTTTGATTTGCGTGAACTAAATTTAGTCTGTCATGTGATGGATGTTTGAGTCTCGCAAAAAACAAAACAAAAAACCTGTTTTGACGGCATTTAGACACACGAATAATCCTTATTTATAAATATTCAAGCGAAATACATGTAATGCAATTGGAATTTTTTTGCACATGAAATATTTAAAGTTGCCAACGTTGGATGCGGTGGTATAATGTGTGTGCTGGCATATGGAATTTAAGACACGGGGTCCAGCCCTGGGAAAAATAATAACAAAAAACGAGATCAGTCCTAGGCAGTTGTCGTGTACTCACTGTGAATTTCCGCCTCAAAAAGCTTAGCAACAAAAACGTATTTATTTTAAGGACCCCTTTTAGTATTTGTAAGAAAAAATTCAAAAGAACTAAAAAGGTACCAGACTTATCCCGTAAAAAAGAAAGAAGAACTCCTTTAATAGGCAACAGTTTAAATAAGTTATCTGATTAATATTGAAGGCCCGAAAACTCAATTAAAGCGCCCGAAAACGCCCCGACTTGATTAGAGGGAGACAGGTAAGAACAAACTTACATATATAGCCAAGGCGCGATTATGTTACTGATCTCTTACGGCCGTTGTTAAAATGTTAAATGTTAATAGTTTCTCCAACTCCGAATAGCACCCGCAAAAGAAATGTGGGACCAGTAGATTGGCTGTTTTGTTATTTGGGAAATTTATTGTTTTAGTTCTTTATACAAGGTGGCGCAAAAGTAAGCTTCCGATGTTCAGCATATCGGTTGTGGTACGTGCAGTGTGTGCTGTTGCACCGTCTTGTTGGAACCACATGTTTTCCAATCCCAATTCATCAAGTTGCGGCAAAAAGAACTCGTTGATTATTGCTCTGTAGCGCTCACCATTCACAGTAACCGTTTGGCCCCGACCGATTATTGGTCAAATAAATAGTCAGCAATATTCCGCGTTCTGGAGCAGTGTAGCGTAACATTGTTTATTAACGTGTATTTCGCATGTGTTTACTACACAAATGTCAAAACAGAACTGACTTTAGGGGCCAATCGCAAAATTTATAGCATTTTCTGATAGGAGGATTACTTTTGCGCCACCCTGTACAAAAATTATATTAAAATAAACATACAAATATATTTGAATAAATAGTTAATAAAATGGGGCAACTCCAACAAAAAAATACAAATTTTTAAAGGTGGATAACTCCATCTATGGAAAGAAAGGCTTCGGCTCGTAACTCTAGATTTTGAGGCAGAAATTGAACCTAGCTTACCGCAACAAGCCCGTGCGCAGAAAGTATCCGAGGGGGGGTTTAAACTCAAGTTACGTAATCACTGAAAAAAGCTAAGAAATTTATTTTCGGAGTACGGAAATTTTATTGTCAATTGTCATATTTAGTTACATTATTTAATAAATCAGCTCTTCGAAGTACTGAAAAAAACTCTTTCAAAATTATTTGCGGATCGATTTTGACATCGCGATGTACATTGAGTGAGGCTAAGCCGTTCAGACGATCTTCAGACATTGTTGGTCTCAAATACGTTTTAGTCGTCCCAAAGTTGAGAAGGATCGTTCATTCGTCGCTGTTGTCACAGGCAAAACTGCCATAACTTGAAGCATTTGGTTAACATTTGGGAACGGATCTTCATTACTAATATCGAGTGCTTCAAGTGAGTTTTTTATTTCCTTTCCGGCAATGAGCTTCCGTCAAAGTTGTACTCTGTTCACCTAGATGTCACGGGAATCGTCGTGCAAAATTGAACAGTATGATTGGAATAGTTAAGCGCAGGACTCTTCCCTTTTTTTGGGAAAAAAGCAAGCGAAATTTGATAAAATATTGCGGTGATTCAAGAAAGGATTTTGTAAATGTGTCAGAAACGAATCAATGTACGGTATGTAGATTGTTATACGGAAATAATCTTCAACTAAATCAGTTTTTACGTTGGAACGTTGGGTCTGGTTCGACGCAATCCTTGGCTTTCGCAATTCAATTTCGTATTGCTCGCTAATTTCGCTCACGGTTTTGAAAATTTGTCTGAACTCTTCTTTCCATCAAAATTTGTTTCGCAGCATCAGCCAATTTGATAGCCTCTCCCAGATCTTGAGTTTCTCCTTGAAGTACTCGACTCAGAGATAATGTGAGAAAATGCACCGAGCTCAAAATATGCATGGTTATCTGGAAATTTGCTGTTTTATAGCTGAAACCAGTTGGAAAGCTCCAGACGAAGTCGTTGGGTCTTTCCAGTTGATGGAAATTACTTCAAGAATTACTGCTGGTTGCAAATGGAGATATGTTGCGACGGACTCATGCTGTTCTAAACATCTGGTTTTACAAAATTTTTCAATTTCTTCACTCGAGTTTCCGATAGGTGTTCATCTTCATTTATCGCATCCTGAAGGGCATTTTGGCGTTTCGGATAAATGAGGAAGTAATGGATATTCTCTAAAACTCCCAAACAATTTTTGATTCCCGTTATATTGCACGCAGAGCTTACCGCCAAATTGAAGCTATGAGCAGCACAATGGGAGTAGAGCGCGAGTGGATAAGTTTTTCTGACAACAGCTTGAGCCCCTTGGAACTTTCCGCTAATTGAAATCGGTGATAGGAATAAAACACAGAAAATCTTCCTAAACGATGAACATTCCGCCGCATTTATCCAAGTAACGAATGCAAATTCAACTTTGCTCTACTCCTGCAATGCCTAGCGTGTCATCTCCGAGAAAAGAAAAGCCCTTCGATTTGTTCACTCGATCGATCTTGTAACTTATGATGAGGTGGTGACAAATGCTGATTATTTCATTCTGGACACGTTTGCTTATGTACATAGCATTCTTTGGTGAATCACTCAGGTGTTTTTTCAACTGCTCATCAGTTTTGGCTCGATATCTTAAGAGAGCTCTAAAGTGTCCATCATTCGTCAACGGTTCATCTTCAGAAATTTTCCCCGTATCATTGGAACCTCTGAGAGCACACACAGGATAATTGTTTCCATAATTGGAATCATGCGTAGTTTGCTTTCATTCAGACAGTCTAATTTTTGCTTCGACAGTTGCAAATCAATGGGTAAAGCATTTTCTTCTTCGATTCCTATTCTCAAAAACCATTGCAATAGACATTTTTTGTGGTATTCTAATGAACTGCGCTTTTCGAAAGTTTCCAGAGCTTTTTTCCAGTTTTTTAATGGGGTGATAACTAACTGGCCCAGAGTTTGATTACCGACTCCTTTCAATGTATCACAAAATAAGACACAGTATTTGCAATATGCACCGCCTTCTATTGCCGAATACGCTAGCCATTGATGTTTTTGGAGCCAAGAGCGTTGAAGCTTCAAACTTCTAGGGCCCGATGCAGGAAAACTGTAGCCGTCAAGGGGACTCCAAATCTTCTTTTGCAATCCAGGAATTGAGTTTATACCATCAGGTGCTGATTTTTGAACTAACAATCGGATATCATAGGAACTGAGATAATTTTTCAAAGAGAAAACAGGCAAAGACGAGCTTCTCAGTACCTCCAAATTAAATTTCACTTCCGTAGTAGTCAGTGCTAATTCCGTCTGTGGCTTACAAGCGTCATTTTCAGTATTTGTCTGAGTTTGAAGCTCAGTACGACTACATTCGCCAACGTCCTAGCATGAACCCCTTAGTACAAATTTGAATTTATGCTGTATTTAATATTATCTAAAATTTTTAACCTTATCTTAGGCTGTAAGAAGTATCAGTTGGAATGGAATTTGGCCACTTGGAATATAAATGTATGCTGAAACATCCCCAATAGGGGGGTTTGAACCCCCAAACTTGGCCCCCCATGCACACGAGCCTGCGTGGCAATCATGGCTCCTAGCTCAGAAAATATTTTCACAGGTACATATTATATAGCTACAGCCTCTGAGTTGCCTAATAGGAGAATTGCATTTTAGTGCTCGAATACCAAACTGCACCTATTCAAGCGAAACAACTCAGAAAAAATCCAAGGTTTACGAGTCTCCAAAAAGCTCGAAGTTCCCTAGGTCGGTCGCGTTCTTCTTCAGCTATAGACAACGGTACACAACTAGATAAAGAAATATTCCAACCTCTACGAATATCATTGCCAGCCCTGCGGATTGAATGGATGTTTACGGATGAAAATTCATTTTTCTGCTAACTGAAATTTACCTATTTTCCTGAAAGGCGAGTTCCATCTATCTATCTATCTATGGCGCGATATACAACAGGTATATCATCATAAACCTCCTAAGAGATTTTTGCGCCAAGCTTCTCTTCCAATTTGTGGTGTGCCGATTTGAATTTTCCCTACAAATTGGTGGGACCTACAGTTTTTTGCCGACTCCGAACGGCATCTACAAAGGAGACGAATTTTTTGCTGAGAAGCCTGTCATGGCAGAAATACTCTCGGAGAGTTTGCCAAACCACTGCCGAGGGGCGACCCCGTTTTGAAAAACTTTTTTCAAATCACTTTTGATGTTACCTGTACCAGGGCTCGAACCATAGACCTTCGGTGTGGTAGGCCTGCAACACTACCTTCACACCACGGCGGCCGCCAAGGCGAGTTCATACCTCTCTATTATCTGCTGAGTGCTTCAGTTTAGTGTCTATTCAACAGAAATTATTTTTAATATTCTTCGTGTGTGAGAAATCCCTGAGTGCGTGAGCCCACCAACGTCTCTTTGTCCTTTTCTAAAGGTATGTTGACCAATTTAACGCTTTGGTTGCGGACTTATACTTATTGTGGCAGCCGTGGGTGCGTTTGCGATGCAGATTAGTCTTCTTGAATCGTCTGCAAATTAAGGAGACGTGAGGATAGGATATTATTCCGACGGAAATTTTTATTCTTCTAGATATTTCGTTGCTTTCTAAGAACTTAATCTATGGAGAGTAGAATAACGGCTTCTGGTATGTTCTCCATTTGCGGATACCACTAGCTTTGGCAAGCAGTTACCACCATGCTAATCGAAAAAACAACATCTTTTTCAACCTACGCTAATATACATTTATAGTATGTATTTTGATATGAATAAGTCTTTCAAGTTAAATATTAAACACAGATTTTTCACTAATGGACATTTAAAACAAATATTCAACAAATCATGGCGAAGATAATCCGACCCAAAACAAAAACTTCAATCCAAAAGCAAGACCAGCATTTGAACAGCATAATCCGCAGTAGCAAACAAGAGAAAAATAACGGTTGCTATTAGTAGCAAAAGCTGATTGAATCCGTTAATATTTTGAAGCATTTTAAGTCGATGCACCGACATGTTGTTAGCATAATCGTGGCTATTATGAATTTTGATATGGCACGAATATCCTCGATATGCAACCTGCAGTGAAACACCAAGCTATTCAAAAAAAATACTAATACCCAACAAGTATTTTCTAACTCAGTTAAAACTAGTCCAAAAAATAATTTGAGCAAACGAGTTAGAAACTAGCAGTAGGACTAATTTTTTAAATTTGATGTTTCAGAAACATAGTTTGAAAATATAAGCTCTCCTATGTGGTGAGAGTACTTACAACCAGACCTGTTACATTTGATTAGTAAATAGTAATAAATTAATTAGACGGTTTTTTTTAATTGGCAATGATTATTTAAATCGTTTTTCAAGGAAAGGTAATTATTAATTGATTACGATTAGAAACAAGCAAAAAAAGATTAAAAAAATTCAAAAAAAATTGCTATGATTACTTTTGATTATTTTAGAGTTTTTTTTTTTTTTAATTTTTTCTTGAATTATTTTTGATTTTTTTCAGTGTTGTTGATGCGTATATATAATGCGCTTCAATACTGTAAAAATCAAAAATAATCAAGAAAAAGTTAAAATAAAAAAATTTAAAAAATTTTTAATTATTAAATACAACTTTTTTTGGTTTTGTTTTGATATTTTTTATAATCTTACAAAATCATGATTTTTTCTGGAAAAGAATCATTAAAAATTTTAAGTAATTGGTAATCAATCATTAAATGGATTCTCAAGCAAGTAAATAATCAAACCGGTAATCCGTACTATTAGTAATCACTATTTAACAGGTCTGCTTACAACAAAAAAGAGGATATGTAAGAAATTAGTTGGAAATAGACAAATTAGGGATCTTACGACTGAATTCAGAGCTCAATTTTAACACAGCGGATGTCTTAGACAGAAGAAAGAACAGTGACATTAACCGAACATTTATATGTATTACCGACTCACATACTTGAAAATGTACATCGTTCAGTAGCACTGCTTATCATTTGGGTGGCAACCCCGGCTGGAATACTTTCGTTTTAAACACTTTTCAACTTCTGTCATTCGATAACAAATTTATTTAATTTCGCTAATTGACTTTTATTTCGGCCAGAAGAAATTTTCTTAATTAAGATAAAAAAATAAATAATATCTTGGTCTAAATATTGTAATCTGAAAGCTTTTTCGATCATCTTTCATATGATTCCAACTTTTTCAAATTTAGATTAGCGGATTGTTACCTATTGTTTAAACGACAATATTTTTTCTTTCGTGTATTTCATTTGCATTGCATGCTATTGTAATTCGCAACCAGCTTATGAAATATTCCAAAGATATCTTTTATGTTTTACAATCCCAAATCGGAGTTTTTCACAGCGAAAATGAGGTCACGCGCTAATAACTCAGAGCCACAAGTGCTCGTTCCCAATTAAAACATAAAAGGCGTAACAGGTGTTCCACACCCCCCGTTCTATATAGAGCAAATAACGTAACAATGTAACTAAAAAAACAATAATTTAATATTCCTCAAATATGCAAATAATGAAATAATAAACAAACCTTAATTTAAAAAAAAAATACTCACCCTCCATAAAGCTTAGATAACTATTGAAAAGGACTTTTATTCTGTCCCTAAAAGATAGCTCTATAAATAAAACATTTCTTGCTGGATTTTTAAGTTATTATCAGACGGTTTTGAAATAAGTCAGAAAAATTTATTTTGGTTAGGACTTTCATCCTGGTAGTCCTGGAATAGAGGAAAAGTTAATAATTTTCTTCAGGCACACTATCTAATCCCGGACTTTTATTAGATAAAAAAAAAAATAACTTTTATTTTCCATCCCTGGACATTTAGCATCTCGTAGGAATACGCCATGTTAAAAGTACCAGTTGCTTTTATGGAAAAAACATATTTATGCTTGGTGTACACACTGGTTTTGTAGAAGTCTTAAGGTGCGATTGACTGCTAGGCAACTACTAGTTTCTGAGTGTGTGTCTGTATATCACGAGACAAGATAATTGCCGGAACGATAAGCTCTTGAGTAAAAGGAGTGGCTCTTTCGATCCGATCGGCACTTTACCTGGCAACTACACTTATCCTGAGTCTTCTGAAAGTCATATCAGCTGTAACTTTGTATGTATCTATGTGTATGTACTGTGTATGTGAACATTCCAGTTGTAGTTGTAACAACACGGCAGTTACTTGTCGAGCATTTAAGTGCAACGATTAAACTGTTTGCTTGTAACACGCCTCATCGAGCTGAAATGCAAATTGAAATTCGAGCAAATGCAACGTTTTTCTATGTTTGTGTGTGTGTTTATGGGTGTGTGTTGCTGCTCTGATTACCTTCAGGCAGGTGCAGCTAGCGTAGATATGTAGTATATCTATAATGCTTGTATGGCATTAAAAATTATCTACACAGATATTCATGCATAAATACATACGCTCTTATTATCTATCCAATATCTGTCTAGGTAAAACCACCATTTGCATTTGTTGTTGTTGCTATTGTCATGTGAGCTTTTGCTAGAGCAACATTTGGTAATTTGCAGCTGTAGTAAATGATGCACGTAATTGAGTGCAACGCTTCACTTGTGCAACTAGCAGCAAACAACATAATGAGAGCACAGAGAAGAAGAAGAAAATAAAGCAGTACCCAAAGGCTGTAAAAATAAAAATTAAGAGCTTGAAAATTTAATGTCCAGGTAATCTGCATATTATCACATGCATCAATAGCTGAGTGCATAAGTACCTAATTATCAGTATTTGTAGTCAATCGATTTTTGTATTTAGTGTTAAATTCAGTCTCCAGTACTAGACATCTCACAACAAGGACGGTTGATTGTCTAAACATCTGTGGTGCTTTATTTCAGCATAAGAATATACAACAAGCAACCAGATTGCGTCTTGTTCAGAGAGTATTGAGTCGGACCATGATCTTGTGGCAGTAACGGGAGTAAATGTATTGTCTAGAAGCTCCACAGAGAAAGCTCACTCGACTCTCGCACATACTTTCTGATAGCAGAAAACGACCTACACAATTATGCTACGAACAAATTCTTGCCGAAATCGCATCATCAATCCAGTGCCATGTGAGCACCGCTACTAATCTCAAGTAAACAGTGTTTCACTACGACTTAAAAAGCTCCACGTCGCACTATATTGAGGCTTTTACCTTGACGTACAGGTGTGTTCCATATAATAGTAGAGAAATTGAAATAGATATCGTTCGACGAATTGAGAAAGAGCTGTGGTTTTAACAATTTTCATTTAAAATATAGCGAATTCAATAACAGTAGCCACTTGGAAGAAATTTAAAAGTTTACACAAAGTTGGAGAAAGTTAATAAAACTTTTTTAGAACTCGCTCAAAAATTTCCCTGAATTTTCAGAATTTTTTTTCGTCAAGGGTGTTGAGTGATTTCTTCCATACACCGCATGAAGAAAATTTAGTTTTGTATGGGAAAAATACCCAGTATCATTGAGGTACTTCTTACTTGCACATTATTATGCTAAAATTTAATGAGCTATAAATTGCGTACGCAAAACTTTTATTCTGTACAAATATATTGATATCCTGATGTAAATTTTTTAAAATTTAATAAACTTTCCTGAACTTTGTGTAAACTTTGGAACTTCTTTTTATGTGGTTTCATTTATGGAATTCGCTATATTTTAAATGCAAATTATTAAAAACGAGGCTTCTTTTTATTTCGTCAAGCGATATTCAATTTTATTTCACTACTATTACATTGAACACAACTGTATGTAAGTACCAGACGGTATAAGATGTATATCAGACAAGTCACAACGGCAGCACTCATATTCATCTTGGGGCGTATTTTTCGCTTCGAAAATACAAAACAATATTGTCTTAAGCTTATGAGAGGCAACCCGGTCTAAGAAATCTCTGTAAACTCTGCCACCTAAGCTTTAATTCTCTCCTGGGATCACCCTTTTGTAAAATTTTGTATTTTCTTTATTAATTGTGAAGTGATTTAGCCAAACAATAACAACAGCAGGACTTAACACTATATACCAATGATAAATGCTCGTATCCAAAATGAAATATGGGAGAATTGCAGAGTGATTACGATTCCATCGAAAATCCAACTTAAAAATTCCACAATAATCTGTCCCATAGAAGTCGAAAGCAGAAATATTTTCAATATTTAAAAGTGAATGGAAAAAATTCAAATAATATAAAAACTCAACTTTGAAAACAATCGAACATTTGCAGGTAAACTAAATAATAGATTTCGTGATTGCTTTTTTATGCACTATTCAGCAGCAAACTCAATTAACTTACATCTTAATGAAATTTTGTTGAACTCGTACCGAAAGTCCACGGTTCAAGCAAATGTATAATATTACCCTATAGTTGAACCAACTAGGGTTTGGTTACATTAGAGCTAGTGCGCAACCTCAGCCCAACTAATCAAGCAAGTATATGTTTAATACAAACTACTCACATGAACATGAAATGGTATTATAACTTTGGTCCGATGTTCGTAAGTATAAGAGAAGAAAAAGTAGACCCACCAATAAGTATGCCGAAATGATCAGGGCGATGAGCTGATTCGATTTAGCCATGTCCATCTGGCTGTCTGTCCGTCTGTCTGTTTGTACGCAAACTAGTCCCTCAGTTTTTGAGATATCTTGATGAAGTTTGGTATAGAGCCGCCATTTTTCATGAGATTAATCATTCGTCGGAATCAGCAAGATCGGAGCAATACAACGCATAGCTCCGATAAATGGGGTTTGGGCTATGTATCTTTAAATTATCAGTTTTGCACTTAAAACCGTGATGCGTATTCATGAAAGGTATAAACATTTTTCCTACTCTATTCATTTAAAAACAAGTTTTAATAATTAATTAAATGATTATTAATAAAACAATAATAATTTTCATAAAAATCAAAAAGTGAAAAATTTTTATTATTCTTGGCCTTCAGCTCGTTTCATTAATACTTGAAAATGTACAGGCGGTAAATCAACAAAAATTGTTGGTATATAAAGCAGTAATAATATTTTATTTTTGTTCTTTAAAAATGTCGTGCATTTACGAAAAGATTTAAAGCAATGCGTGCGCAGGAGTCTTGATTGCATTGAAAAAGCCTCGATTATGTGAAATGTATTGGATTGATAGGTAGAGTTGTAGATTATATAAATGACGGCAATGCGTTGGTCAGTGCTTGAACTGCAGATCAAGTTAAGTTGACCTTTTCAGGCTTTTCAGTGACCATTTCCACCCCACTATTCGATACAAAAACTTATTATGACGACCTAGTAGAAGGTCCGAATGCGCTAGAGATTCATTCGTTCAGAACTGAACATTTTCTCTATAAGATATGTATACAGTTACGAAAACGTAATTGAAATTAATTGTTTGCAAAGATTGTGTCAAAGTTGAAATAAATAAATAAACAAATGTGCAATAGCAAGTGCTGTGTGTGTGTATGTTTTTGTTCATATGTGCTCAAGCACGTATGCAACTGACAATGCCACAAAAGCTACATACTCATCCTAAAACGTACTGAGTAAATATACAAAGTAATAAAATCTACTAGCAATTAACAAAGAACTTATAAATTCAGCCAAAAGTAAAAGTCAAAAAGTTAGTTTAGTAAAGAATTGTATGGAGTACTACCTATAACCTTTCAATCGTATGAACATAAAATTTTATCGCCCGCCCCATTTGGTTTTATCTTTTGTTGTTGTTGTAGTCTGCTGGTATTCGCATTGCTGAATGGTCTCTGCATATGTGTTGGTACGTGTAAGAATATATGTATGTCTAAAATTGCCTTGTCAAAGTTTTTCAGTTAAACAGTCATGAACGTGCATAAGTTTTGAACTAAGTCAATACAATATACGGGTAAAATACAAAAATATATATTCACAAAATACGTACATACATACATTTATATATGTTTGCGAATTTAGCAAAAATCTCTTATTTAAACCGATAAAAGTTAAGCAGTGTGGGGAGAGCAAACAATGCAAAAATAGCAGCTAATCCAACCTTTTGCAAACATTCAAAATATTCTTATACAAATATATTTATTTAAATACAAACAAACTTCAAAAAACAAGTTGTTATACATACATATAGCACACTATTGCTCTCAATCTATTTAGGAGCGTTTATTTGTTTGAATATAATTTACTAGCTTGGCCGAACACTATCCGCATCAATTTTCCAGCCATTAAATAAAG
This sequence comes from Merzomyia westermanni, assembly GCA_949987695.1. Classification (NCBI taxonomy): domain Eukaryota; kingdom Metazoa; phylum Arthropoda; class Insecta; order Diptera; family Tephritidae; genus Merzomyia; species Merzomyia westermanni. Next base: position 26,895,922 of record OX465291.1, read on the forward strand.
TTTGCTTTTTACGACACTTTCAAAGCGGACAAACTCAACGCTAACGGACCTTGTGTATATGTATATTCGTATATATACGAGTCATTCCACTTCAAACAGACAAATGTATAAAGGGGTAACTAACAACCTTGCCGATTTCATGGACGTCATTGCTGTTCAAACTGAACAGCTTCTAGAGCTCGATATTAGTAGTTTTACAATCTAGACATGCCCAGCGAAGTCACTTTCCATCACTTATAAGATCGGCCCCACTCCTAATCATTCCCCAACATTTGATTTCAGCTATACTATTACATTACCAGGATGCCACAGAACTCTCTAACTCGCTTTTAGAGTAAAGATTCTTTTATAGACAGGAAATTACCATTTTAGTGAACTTATGTATAATAAGATAAAAATGCGTATGAATAACACAAGAAAAGTAAACCACTACGCAATACAATCTGTAATATAAGTGCGCAAGTTGAGGGAAATTGTCCCACTTTATGGCCAAACTGTACATCTAAGGTATTAACAATTAGATATGTATGGATAGGTATGGCGAAACTGCAGTGTCGTCAATTAAAAAAACTTAAAAAACAATGTATTATAATATAAAGAAATTAGTTTTAAAATGACACCAACACAAATGCCAAAGATGTTTTCACACTATAGAGCCGTATTTGTGTGAGTAGACATGTCATGCATGTTATTGTACTGATCGTGTAATCGGCTCTCACTGTGAGTGCGAAGAGTTGGTAGTGTAGCGAGTATTTCCGTTTTTTGGGGATTAATCAACAAAAACTTGAGCAAATGTGTAAACTTTATTGATGATACAAATAGTATTTACAAAAACAAAATAATTGATTATTCATAAAAAGTATTCAACACCGTAGTTTTGTTTTCGTATATTTTGTAGGTAGGTTTTTGTGAATTGTAATTAAATAAAATACAAGAATAAAAGGAAAGAAAAGCAAAAGAAAGGAGAGGAAAGAAAGGAAGGGAAGGGATAAGCAAGAAAAGGAAACAATAAAATAGAAAACAACAAAAAAATAAAAATAGAGACTCCAGAGAGAAGAGGAAATCAAAGAAAAGGAAAATATACTAAAAGAAAAGACCAGCAGAGAAAGGAAGGGAAAGAAGGCGAATGAAATTAGTAGAAAGTAGTTATAATGAAATAAAGTTTTGTGGTTGAACTTCAACCACTGGGCGATCGCTAGTTATAATAAACTTAGTAAAAACCATGTTGCGCTTGGGGGTTTGAATGGCACTGGATAATCATTGCTACTATCGACGGTTTTAGAACAATTATGGAGCCACTGAAGACAGTTGCTGACCGGTGAAACAGTTTCGTAGTCAATGGCACAGTGCACTTAAACAGTTCATCTTGAGTAACCTAAGAAGAAAAATAAAGAAAAAAATAAACGGAACAATGAGTTAGCAAATGAATTAGGAGAAGCCAAAATAATAAAATACACTCCAACAACAATGAAATATAAGCGCCAAACAATTTTTTCGCTACACTCCCACACTTATCACGCGTCTGTTAAGCTCAGCGAAATCAAAATCACCAGCATACGTTAGTATCCCAAGAGCTGCTTTTAATCTGATTAACAAACTATCGTAAAGAGCTGCTCAATAGAACATCTGAAGGTACCGCACCAGCAGAGGACACCGAGTTTCTATTTTAACTATTACGCATTGAGCACTAATCAATTTGAGATGGAATGTCCCAATTCCATATTTACGAATAGTCTTTTGTCAATATATTTATATGCGAATAGTTGCCTGCTTTCTCTTGTGGGAGTTATACTGCGCATCTTAGTTTCTTCTCTATTTTACTGTTTCCTTCCGCATCGCTGTTATTCTGAATAAGCGCCAGAGGTTGTAGGAACAATTGCTTGGAATTATATATGATATGATACAGTGATTGTCCTTTCTTAAGTGATTCTTTGGTTTACAATCGAATTGGCATTAAATAGGATTACCATTCGATGTTGTGCTTATAAATTTTGAACCAAGCGGAAAGGGTTAAAAATGAACCGAATACTTCGGTGGCAGAGGGTAAGTAACTTTAAATGCAAGTTATAGCTTATTTCAAAGGGGGCTCCTATCTTATTTTGTCGAGATTTACATATATAATAGAAAGATGATGAGAAATGCAAAAAAAAAATGGATGTTTAAAATCAGCCAAATTAGCGGACCAGTTACAGCAATCCTTATTTTAAAAATTGAAGAAAATGTTAAGTTCCGTATAAGAAGAAATCGTTATCGTAGCCTGCAATCGATTACACATATTATCCCCATAATGCATCATTTTTATTTAATAGCAAATCGTTGAAATTTTCGCTTAGCGAAATTAACTATGGTGATTATCAAGTGTCAAAATACAGTGATTCTCAAACTACTACTGTTGTTGTTGTTATTTGTAACGATAAAAATACTTCCGGTACTCCCATGCGGTACTCATGGAGAAGATAGATATTGGCAGGGGAGAGGTATCATATCCGTAGATCAACCATCGAGTTGCACGTCATTACCTTTGTGCATTTTAGTCGCCTTTTACGACCGGTATGTCTACCTTGGGCATATTCTAAACCCCTAACCGGCAAGGGTCAAACTGCTCGCTGCTATTACTGCTTTCTGCGTGGTATGGGTAGTATAATCTCGTACAGATTTTGTGCCTAGCTCAAGAGAGTCTTGAAGTCGAAAACACTTTGTGGAAATTGAAGCTGCCAGCGTTGTCAGGTCAGAGTATCTCTATTTCCGAGAATGTACAATATGGTTGGAAAAGTGGCTAGCAACTATGAATTGATGTAAGTTATCCATCTGTAGCAATCGGCAATCATCAAAGAGATTTGTATAAGCACCCATCTCTGCTTCTTGGCTTACTGGGTTACATAACTCAGCGATTCAAGCAAACTAACCATCATTCAAATCTTATAATACTTTGAATCTCTTTTGGATAGTGAAAGCTTGACAATCGAATCGAGTACTAGCTGAATTGAGCTGATTTCATCTTGACAATACTTACTACTAGCTTTAGCTGAAAAGAGTTCAGCAGCCAAAGTTAACTAGACACAACAAATACTACATATACCAATATTTGTATGTATGTACTCGTACATGAGCTCACATTTGGCAGACACAAAGCCAACTATATATTTGTGTAGCTGAAAATAATGAGAAAAGGACAAACACGCTTGAGTTGAGCAAAGAAACAAAAAGCAGCTTAAATATATTCGTTTAAGTTTATTCTACGTAACTGAACAAGATAAGACATATACAAAAGTTTAGTGAAGCGTACATAAGTAGAAACAGTCACACATACATAACAAGACAAACACTTGTTTTTCAAACTTGCAACAAAGCCGACTAGGTTGACCGCCAGCAAAAGCTACGCCACCCACTTACAAAGGCAAACTGCGGATACATCAGAAACAGTGCTATTTCTTAAGGGGTTATATGTAGTTGTATATGTAAATATGTATGATTGAGCAGGAAGTATATCCTTTTGTCTAAAACTGTTCATCTATTGATGATTTTTATGAGTATCATTGAGTATTTGAAGAGCTGAGATTACCACTTTTTGGCCCGACATTGAGACCCTTCATTATTTGTATGCGTCATTGATGAACAAGGAGAGATACTAGTATAAACACTTGTATGTATGTTTCTTATGTGTATATAAGTCTTAAATGATTAAATTTTCCAAACTTTTCTACTTTAATTTATTTTTATACCTTATTGCTTTAGAAAAGTCTTTTGAAAATAAAACAAATTCACCTTTTTTTACGAAAAGATAAAGTTTTGCAGCATTTTGAACTTAGCAGATAGATTTATCTAAAATTGAAAATAAGTAGGAACAATTTATTTATATATACTTGAGTGAACATACATTTCTAGTATTCTAGTACAGGCAAGTTTTTTAGCAAGGCATGAAACCGGAATCGAAATAGCAACCGTAACCGTTTCAAAACTTTAACCTTTCGAAGACTTTAACAATTAGAACCCGCTCCAGAAATAACCATAACCGTTTGAAGTTGTTTCATATTTAAAAACCGAGATAGTACCCGCAACCGTTTGAAAGCTTTTACATTTCCCATCCGAGCACCGAAGCCTTTGCAACCTATATTTCATTTTAAAGCTTTTGTTTTTTAAATTTCTATCTATTTAAATTTTTTCATAAAAAAATTAATGATAATAATTGCATACAAATTTATTATTATCAACTGGTTTTGAGGTCGTCAAACTTACAATATAAACTGAAACATTAAATTTTAACGCTTGCAGCCATTTCATTTTTCATAAACGAAACTAAATTCACAAAGTTTTGCTTTTCGTTTTTCGCAACCGAAATCGCAACTGCACTAAAAGCATTTAAAACAGTTTCATTTGTCAAAACAAGCCGGAAATGGACTCCAAAAACTTTACTGAATTCGATGGCGTAACCGTTTGAAACGGCTTCATTTGAATTGAAACCGTTTTATATTCAAAATTAAAACCTTTGACAATTTAATTTCTCAAAACTAAGGCCCTCATCGAAACCATTTGATACCGTATGGAAGTATAAAATAATGGACCAACATATAATACAAAAATTTTAAATTCTGTTTTAAAAATGTATGCGAAATTCGCCAAAATTCACAGAATTTTCTTAAAAATTTTCAAGCTTTGTCTCAGAATTTTTTTCAGTATGCAGTTTTGTAGCCCATTCAATTTTGATACAATATGGTGTTAGTCTTAAGTCTGTAGCTCATTTTGCTGATTTTTGGCAATTTTTTCCTTCCGAGCTTAAGTATTTTCTTTCATATACAAAAGATACGTTCATAAATTTGTATGGAAGAAAAACCATTAGTCCGCAAGAAAAATCTGAAAAATCTGAGAAAAAGCGTACAAATTTTTAAGAAAACTCTTTAAATTTTGGAGAATTTTGCATACATTTTTAAATCAGAATTTACAATTTTTGTATTAGATTTTGGCCCATTATTATATAGAAAATGGGTAAAAATAATTTTACCAATACAAAAATGGGTGAAAATTGTAAAAATATACGCAGACTTACTCTGCCGAGTGTACGGCCCGAGTGGCTTAAGTGGTGCTCTGGTGTTAGTTTTTTACGCGAGCTATTATAATTTTAGCAGCGTTGCAACGCGTTGTCGACCCTTCTTAAGGAGAAAACTTTCAGCTGTATATCTAACTAATCGCTCTTTCAACAACTTTTCTGCGTTTAAATTTCATGCCGTTGACAGTTGTGACGAATTGAGGTTCACGCTTAAATGACTCGTCTTGCTTTGTTTGGATGCTTATCTTTTTTGAGTTTGTTTTGGATGAACAATACTTGAAAGAGTAGACGCGCTACTTGCCAAGTAAGTGCTTTGTCATAATTCACTTAAGTACAATTAGGCATGAAATACTGTGAAAATTTTTGATTTGTGATTGTGCGAAAGTCAACATAGCTTTACAAAGAAGTTATTTTTTTATTTTTCATAAGAGAAGCTTAAGTTCCAGTTACATAGCGAGAAAAGTATCACTGAGGAAGTATGCTATATGGAGTGAAATATATTAGAATTCAATGCAATATATGGAGAGTTCTATGCCCAACGAAACTTATTGAACAGATATTTCAAGTGTGAATAGCTGAGCCAAAAGCCAAACCTATTTCCAAATTGTGTGGTATTAATTTTATCTATTCCACGTCCCTGTGGGGGAGTAAACTTTCAAAGCTCAGCAGCTTTTTCCATAGTCAGTGCAGTACTTATAAAGTACTCTGACCTATACTTCTCTCAGTCGAATGCACTTCTTCATCTCGGATGCACGAGCCCTTTTTAAAACCCTTGCGGGTTAGATGGTTAGAATAGCCACGGTAGGAATGCCTGGCTTAAGAGGTGACTAAAGTCCACAGTGTCAAGGAAATCTCCGTCACGGCAGTCGGGCTGACGCCGCAGAAAGCTTGTATCTGAGTGAATACGGATATAGGACAAAGTACTGTCAACTTCATATAACTCTTTTTCGGTACATCACGTTTTCTATGAAAAGAAGCGCCGACTAAGCAGGTTCAAGTGCTGCTAAAATGATATTAATAACAATAGTCTTTTTTAAGTTAATTGAAGCCTACTAAGATAACTTCGCCGCACTTCTAATTTCAAGAACTCCACAGGATCAGTGATTCAAACAGATTTATTCAAATTTGCCGGTCAAAGTGGCTGGCCGATCCAGAAAACATATGATCAAAGCTTGTCCAATTGCGCATTTTGTGCCTAAGAAAGTAAAGTTTCATCGCCCCAAAAGCTCTTTCAATTACAGTACCTCGACTCCCATTAACACCGCAGAGATTAGGGAAGCTAAAACAATAACGTAAAAATCGAGATCCTTATGTCAGAACGATCTATTCATACTAAAGTTTAAATAACTTATGCATGAGGAATCTAGTTATCTAATCTTTAAAAAAGGATTGACCCAAGCTGGAACGAGCATCCTTTCAACCACATCCACAAAAAGTCGGTGTGAGTGTGAAGTGAACTTCGTTCACTTAATACTAATGAACGCAGTTCTCGAGGTAAAATTACCTGCTCTAGCTGCAGCCAGCGAACCCACTTCTATTGTTCTGGACTGAGAGGAATAAAATACCACCAATCAAGTTGGAGCCACTTGCTGGCCTTCGAATTACTTTGAGGGAGCTTATCCAGCGCTCACTGATAGAACCAGCGTGGCTAATTTCATAACAAAACCTCTGAGTCATGGCATCGTAGCATTGTTTGAGTAACACAGTGAATTTCAATCAAGATCTACTGGACTGTGTCGTGATATGTTTTTTTTTTTTCTTTAACAGCAAATAGCAAGATAAATGTACTTAACTTACTTATTTCATAACACGCACCCCACAATGAAAATCAAAGATGTTTAGCATCTAATGACTCTTCAATTCTGAGACCGCCCAAATGGCAAACTTCATTATTAATGCATTAAAAGAAATAAATTGCCAAAAGCCAAAAAAGTTTATGCCGTTACAATACATGGCCAACATTTTTTTCTTTTTTTCTTTAGAGCATTAAAGTGTCCAAATTAGAAGAAAAGTTTTTGTAACAAATCGCCCACACATATAAACTGAGGTACATATTCGGTATATAAGTTGTGTATACTTAGAAAGTAATTGTATAAATTTGTAATTTGTTTTTGAATTAATAAGAAATTTCTAAGACTACCTTTATGCAACGAAAAGAAAGGACGAAGCCTACAAGGCAACGCTGAGATCGAATGCAACGAGGAGTGTGTGTGAACACTACCGCGAGTTGAAGAGGGAAGCGAGGCGGCTTCTCCGGGCGAAAAAAAGAGAGGCAGAAAAGCGTGAAATAAAGGAGCATGAGATGCTGGCCAACGGGAATAATGCCCGAAAATTCTACCAAAAAATTCGGCGAATGACAGAAGGTTTCAAACCCGGGGCAAACTCCTGTAAGAATGAGAACGGCGACCTGGTGACCGATGTTCAGAGAGCACTCAGAATATGGAGGGATCACTTCTCTGCCCTTTTAAATGGAGAAACTGAGCAAGAAACCAGAGAAGATGCCGAACCCGAGCCCACAATCGAAGATGATGGAATTGACGTTCCACAACCCGACTATAATGAGGTGCGAATAGCAACATCCCGATTGAAAAACAATAAAGCAGCTGGCGCTGATGGTTTGCCTGCTGAGCTACACGGAGGCGAGGAGCTGGTAAGGCGCATGCATCAGCTTCTATGCAGAATTTGGTCGGATGAATGCATGCCTGAAGATTGGAATCTAAGTGTTCTCTGCCCAATCCACAAGAAGGGCGATCCTGCAAACTGCGCCAACTATCGCGGAATCAGCCTTTTGAATATCGCATATAAGGTCCTATCAAGCGTATTGTGCGAAAGACTGAAGCCTGATGTGAACAGACTGATTGGACCTTATCAGTGTGGCTTCAGACCTGGTAAATCTACTATCAACCAGATTTTTACAATTCGCCATATCTTGGAAAAAACCCGTGAAAAAAGAATCGACGCGCATCATCTCTTTGTTGATTTTAAAGCCGCTTTCGATAGCACGAAAAGGAGCTGCCTATATGCCGCTATGTCTGAATTTGGTTTCCCCGCAAAACTTAAACGGCTATGCAAAATGACCTTGAGCAACACCGCCAGCTCGGTCAGAATTGGGAAGTACCTCTCCGTGCCGTTCGAAACTAAACGTGGTTTCAGACAGGGTGACCCCCTATCGTGCGATTTCTTTAATTTAGTGCTGGAGAAAACAATACAAGCTGCAGAACTTAACCGCGCTGGAACAATATTTTATAAAAGCGTGCAACTGTTGGCATATGCTGACGATATTGATATCATTGGCCTTAACAACCGCGCCGTAACTTCTGCTTACTCCAAATTAGAAAAAGAAGCGGAGAAAATGGGATTGGTGGTGAACGAGGGCAAAACGAAGTACCTTCTGTCATCATGCAAAGAGTCAGCGCATTCGCGCCTTGGCAACCAAGCCACTGTTGGCAGCAATAATTTCGAAATAGTAAAGGACTTCGTTTACCTGGGAACCAGCATTAACACCAACAATCATATTAGCCTAGAAATCCTACGAAGAATTACTCTTGCAAACAAATGCTACTTCGGACTGAGTAGGCAATTGAAAAGTAAAGTCCTCTCTCGACGAACGAAAATAAGACTCTACAAGTCACTCATCGCACCCGTCCTGCTATATGGTGCAGAAGCGTGGACACTAACAACATCTGATGAGGCGGCTCTGGGAGTATTCGAGAGAAAGGTTCTTCGAAAGATTTGTGGACCTCTACGCGTTGGCGACGGCGAGTACCGAAGAAGATTTAATGATGAGCTGTATGAACTTTACGCAGACGCCGACATAGTTCAGCGAATTAAAACACAGCGGCTTCGCTGGCTAGGCCACGTAGTGCGAATGAGCGAAGATGCTCCAGCCCAGAAGGTATTCTTATCGGCACCCGCCGGTGGAAGCAGAGGAAGAGGGAGACCACCACTCCGATGGAAGGACCAAGTGGAGACCGATTTGCGATCCCGCGGTGTTTCCAATTGGCGCCAGTTGTCGCAACGAAGAAACGACTGGCGAGCTATGTTGGACGGTCAAAATCGCCCAGGCGGTTAGATGACCATTTAAAGAAGAAGACGACTACCTTTATATAATTCGACCGAAAATCGGAAGCTAAATTATGAAAACTTAATCAAGATGTACTCTTTATGAGTTTCGAGTTTTGAATTTATTGAAGATAAATTTCATCAACCTCTTTTGTTGTAATAGTATTTCGATTTGCCTAATCGACACGTTTATTCCAGGAATTGTCATAAATTTTTTACAACGGAAGTCCTAGGAATCTAGCAGTTTAAACAGGGTCAGCAATGAGAAAACTGCATGCGTAGCATTTCGGTATAACCTCATTAAGTACATGATATTCACTTGTTATAAGGCGACACCACGTAGCAGTCCTTCTTTATTTCCAGCAGCGTTTCTTTATCTTTAAATTCTGTAAATTCTGACAGCCCTCGACCTGAGCATTTTGTTGCGGCTTTGTAGCTAGAATGGTTGCATCAGAAAAGAATGTCATCAATCGCCACTTCCTTGATTTCAGGGTGGCTACAGTCGGTAAAATGACAACTAGTGAAATTTTGTCTCTAAATTTAAAGCTGTAATCTTATTCTAAGTTGCGAGCAACCTCTCTTCGGAAAAAGTAGCTATCAAAATTTGATCATTTTAAACGAGTTTTCTAGATATATCGATTAGTTTAACTATTTGCGTAGATTTTGTTCTTAATATAGCATCTTCATAGAAATCTGAACAATATTGCAAGTCTCTAGGTAATCGGGAAAAAATCACAAGACCCACAGTTTTACACTAATTTACTAAACATATCAATCAATCCTGCACCTAGTGAAATTGTTTACCCTTCATAAAGAGCTGTCATGGTGTTACCAGCTTCAAGCATCTAGCACATCAGAAAGTAACTTACAAATCGAACGCAGAATTCCCCTACTATAAGCTAGCTAATATAAAGGTACTGAAAAAAAAAAAAAAACTATAAAAACAACATACACGAGATGACACAACATACGCAGGTAGATTAAGTTCAACGTCAAGTCATAAAGGATATCCGGGATTGCTCAATTTGTTTTAAGAATGAACGTAAGCGTGTGAGTGTCGTAATTTTCTATGAAATGAGGTCTGTAGAGAAGAATAATAAATACGAAAGGAATAAGAAATGTAATGACAATATAAGAGTAAGAATATAAACATTAAGAGCTTATTATGAAAAACACAAATCGACGTGACAAATCGATTTTTTTCTGATCACGCACTTCGCTAACTGACATTAAATCGGATTTTGTTAGTGAATTTATTTAGGAATAGCAGACGCGGCAGAAGTGTTCCTGTCCACATTTGACAAATTGTCCTCTTCTCCCTCCTCCAGTTACTCTTCATTACCATCTTGATTTTCCTTTAACACATCCTCTACATCTCAAGTTTACTTTACTGCCCTTCTACTAACTTTTTCTCTGCTGGTCCTGATATGTACATAGTTTCAAAGACAATGCGAGTTAACTTTTTTTGATGTTGGTACCGCTAACTTTTTTCTAGGTTTTTTTGATATATGTAAAACGTCATTAACTTAAAATATATAAAAATTCCTCGCTATGGCGAATTGCAACTTTATATTTTTTATTTATTTATTTATTCATTACGACTCTTGAAGCCTAGTTCAGTACTTAAAAATAATATTGCATTAGTTAACAGATGTACAATATTTAAGTAGTAAAAAGTAAAATGAAAAAGTAAAATAAAGTTGCATTAAAATATGTATGCCGTGTTTTTTTTTAAATGCTTTTTTTATGCTATGTTAAATTGCGTTGACTTATGCACCATACAGTTATTGAAATCCCACATCTATCTTATACATTCATAGATCTCGTGTAATCATATAACCTTTTTAAATAAATTGTTATCACAATTTTTGATATATTCTGATAACTCATTGAAGAATTTTAACCCTTTTTAAAAAAAACTTTTTTTTTCAGCTTCGGTTTTGTAGTTAGGTAATTTAAAATTGTCTCTTTGCCTTGTATTCCTGTCATGGATCTCATAGTTTAATTTAATAACTGCTAAATAAATTTCATAGTATAAAAATATATTTGTTGCTTTACACTCATCCAGTTTAAACTAAGTAGCATGTCTTTTATGGCAGTATCATAACGTTTGGATAAAATAAAACGCATGGCTTTATTTTGCATTTTTTGCAGTTTTTCAATTTGAGAATCTTTCAGTATAAAGAGGATTGTAAAACAATAGATAAAGTAAGCCTCAATTATAGACCTATGTACTTTCACTTGATAGTTATTACTTAAGTTCTTACAAGTTCTTTGAATAAACCATATTTGTGTTGCTATTTTACTTACTACGTAATCAATATGAGCGTTTAATTTTAATTTACAATTTATTAATATACCCAAGTACTTAATTGTATAAACGTTTTCAATTTTCGCATTATTTATTTTAAGTTTCAAAATCAATAATGTTCTTTCTTGTTATTACCATGTATTTCGTTTTTTCAATGTTAATTTTAAGTTTGTTAGCACACAACCATATACATTTAAAGGGCATTTAAATCACTTTGTAATTTTTCGCCTATATCATGTATGTTCTTTCCACTTACCGATATAAGCGCATCATCAGCAAAGAGTTTAATTGAACTAAATTTTAAGATTGAGTTAATATCATTAATATAGATGTTGAATAAAATGGGGCAAGAACGGAACCCTAGGTCAATCTTAACGTTCACTTTATCTGATACAGTCGAACCAATGATTGGTATTTGTTCACCATTTGCAACAAAATTTCGAAACCAGTCTAATTCTACATCTCTGATACCGGTGCATGCTAACTTCTCAAGAAGCATGTTTTGATAGAAAAAAACTAGGTAACTACAAACTAGGTAGGTGCTAACTTGGAGAAATTTAAAAACGCAATTTGGTATTTATAAGATTATATATGACTTACTAATTTGAGTTGAGGTAGTATAAAGTCCTTCCCAATTTAAGCAATAAATCAGCTGTTGTTGTCAGAAACAATCTTGAACGATATACTTGAATGCCTCAAAATGCTTTATTCACCCATCTATTGACGTCTTAATTTCATAAAGTTTCTGTAGGCATTTAATTTGTGATACTCTTGGAGAACATCTATTAAAACGGTTCATGGTCTATGTTTATAAATAACTTCAAGATTAAATCCTTTATTTAACACACCCTGTATCTGTCTATGATAAGTATCATTTCATAACAATAATGTTTTTCTATTGCGTCGAACTATTTTTCATAGTTCTTAGGTACAGTTGATTATATCCACATAGATTCAACAATATTTTCATATTTAGTCATTGATACGCTGCTCAGAAGTATAATTATTCATGTTGTATTCGTGTTGCAAAAAAGACTTGTTTCATGAATTCGAACAAGCGCTACGCCATGTTTTCGATGTGTTAATGTGTTTATTGTTTTTTTTTTGTTTTTATGGTGACAGCAGAGGCTCATTTATATTTTATTACAATAAAATGTTTGGGATAAAATGAAAAACATAACAAGATGGGATTAAAATAAAAAGGGGAGAAAATAGATGTTAACCCAGTAATGAAACCGAAGGTTTCCTAGTATGTCAGTTTATTATATTGTACACAATTACTTAACCTTAGGGATATAATGTTGAACATTTTCGTTAAAAAGAGTCAAAAATATTTACAGTTATTAGCAAACTTTATTCGCAGCTCAAATCAAATTACAACTCACTATGATATAACTCACTATAATATAGATTTAAATTCACCGCAGAGCGCTTTTTTCTTCTTCTTTAAATGGTCATCTAACCGTCTGGGCGATTTTGACCCGCCAACGCGTAGAGGTCCACAAATCTTTCGAAGAACCTCTCTCTCGAATACTCCCATAGCCGCCTCATAAGATGTTGTCAGTGTCCACTCGTGTGCACCATCCACCAGGACGGGTGCGATGAGTGACTTACGGAGTGTTAATTTCGTTCTTCGAGAGAGGACTTTACTTTTTAATCACCTACTAAGCTCGAAGTAGCATTTCTTTGCAAGACTAATTCTTCGTTGGATTTTTAGGTTAACATTATTGTTGGTGTTAGTGCCGGTTCTCAGGTAAACGAAGTTATTTACTATTTCGAAATTATGACTGCCGAAAGTGACGCGGTTATCAAGATGCAAATGCGCTGACTCTTTGCTTAATGAAAAGCGAGTAGGGAGGTGGAAAAATGCATGGTCGGCTGATATAAAAGACTAGTTGAATGTCCATATTTCTGTCTTCGATTGGTATCAAGCTTCAATTCTTTATAATGAAATTGTTGCGTTCTATATCTACAGACTAGAGAATTTTCAAATTCCTTGAGTATTGGCTCAAGCACATTTCACTAGGCGCTAAGTGCATTTGATACACTTTTGAGAAATATTTCAGTACGCGGCACTAGTATGCATTCAACTAGTATGTTTTCTGCTGTTTAACGCTAGTATGTAAACGAACTTCATTGTACTTAACTTCTAGAAGTATGCTACATCAATGTAACTATTTCTATACACATACACATGTACATATATAAGATGTCCCTGAATGCATATACGCTTGTGATTACAATGTTATGGACCTTGTAAAGTTAGTCGTTGAAATGTCAAATAGATGACATCTGCACCCTCTACCATATGTTATTCGAAGTACTGTGTGGTCTATGCTTTCAACTACACTTATAGCTCCATCAGATATTTGTCAGTTGTCTTGTTGTGGTGATGATAGGCATTTGGCTTTCTATTATAGCTATACATATATGGGCAGGGATAGTTGTTTGTAAATTTCCCCAAAACGTAATAACAAGCAAATTGCTGGAACATGTTCAACATCATCGATGCGGCTGACCAGCAGTCTCTGGTATTGTAACAAAGGGGAGAAAAATTATTTAAATAATTGTGAATGCAAGATTTCTACTCGTAAATATTTGTATATGTATGTAAATACTCCTTTATGTTATGTTTTCAATGGCTTTCCTCTAAGAATTTCTTATTGTTATAACTTTGTGTTTATGATCTTTCAGCAATACTTAGGAATTCAAAACAAAAGTTTGTAGAAAAAGGGGGCATATTTAACTTTACAAATACTCATGTATTAATTAGAGATGGAATTTTTTTTTGGATTTTAACTACCCTGGAATTTTTGGAATCTGATTGGATACAGGATTTGCCAGTTCTCTGTTCTCCAAATAAGTACTTTTTGTCTAAGTATTAAACCGACAGAAAGGCCGTGTATAACAAATCAAATTTCAAAAAAAAAAATTGTTGATCTGTTAAACGATTTGGTTATACACAATAGGTCATATTTATTAAAAAATCAATTACTTTTTTTTTAATTTTCATAAATTTTACATAAATTTGTACAAAGAAAATTTCTAAAGTTTTAAAAAAAGGTGCCGATAAGTTTAAAAAATACATGAGAAAACGGTACTTTTATTAAACTTAAAATCCATGTTAAATAAGTTTTTGTTATAGAAGCCGTTACATTTATTTGTTTATTTAAAGTCGACACACAAATGGATAGAATAACTAACATTACATACAAAAATAATGATGCCAATGCTGTCAGAAAGCACTGGGTTCTGATCAACTATTTAAGAGGTTGGAAAGGAATTGTTTGCAATTATTCCTTATTCCAAATGTTAACTTGATAAGTTTTATTAGTTTTAGTTGTATCATATTATCTGTCGGTGTGCAACAGATTCGACAACACTCCCCAAAACCTTCGGGTTTTGTCGTTACCACAACAACAAGAACAGATTCCGATCAACACAGTTAATGCTCCAATTTAGACACAACAAATCGAATGTTGAATAAATAAATAGAAAAATGGCATAGTGGGTGTGGTTCTTGTTAGTGTAAACCCCAGGAATATAAGAAAGCAATATCGGGGTTTTCTGCAACCTTAAAAATTACGGTAAAACGGGGTTGGCATCCCTAGTGCCAATATATTTCATTAGTACATCAAAGCTATCACATTTTTCACTCCATTTCCTTTTTGTCACTCACTAACAATTTTATTCAAATGTTGTAAGGTCCCAGTAGAACTTGAAGCGAGATCTCCCCAAGCGATGAATAAGAGAGAACTCTCTTTGACATTCTTTTGGAACAATAGAAGATATCTTTTTTTATTTTATGCTCTTATGATACTCTTTGCAGAGGACAACGAGAAATGTCCGCAAGCGATCCCTTTGGATCAATTACAGTTAAATAAATATTTAAATTTTAATAACTATTGTTTTCCATAATTAGTCCCTGATTTGCTGATATGTGAGGTATTTACATATGTATGAGTTCTATTCCATAGCTTCCATTCCTTCATTTGCTTCCGCAGAAGGCTTGAGGCATGATTTTCCAAAGATCTTTCATTGGTCGTTTAGGACGAATGTAAAATGTGCCCTCATTACTCCACTGCGAAGTCTTCTAAAATTCTCCAAAACTCCCCCATTGCTCGATTGCGATTCATAAAAAAGTAAAAAATAAAAACTCCATTATTGTTTTTTGGGAGGTGAAAGAGAGTTTTTCTATTACTCGGTCTCCTAGAGAGTAAACGAAATTATATGGTAGTACACAGAAGTATAGAGAGTAATTCAATACTCTCAAGGGAGTACTCCTGGGTAAATAAAACGATGATCAATCTATTACTGGGCTAGTATTTCTGCAAAAGAATGTGTAATGGGTCGAGGGCTGCAGATAATAAATATTTAATGTAACTTTATGTGTGTGGAGTGAAACTTTCTAGGTGGTTATGCGATGTTTAAATGAAGAGTAGAATTTAACATGACGTAAGAGAGTAAGTGAAACATTTATAAAAGTTCTTCTTCCTTGCGCTGCTGACCTGGTAACCGAAGTATAGAACGTTTTTGAGTACAGCGTAAAAGGAGCTACATCCATGCTCTTACGTCCGTATTATAATTCGTCTATGTATTTGAATCCAACCGCGACTGCAGACAAGGCGACTTCCTGCAGACCTAACCCGATGTTGATAATCATTTAACTTAATAACCACAAATTTTACTTTCTGCTTTTTATAGAGAAGCTAAATATGATTGGGAACAAGACAAAGTATTGACTGTCATCAAGTTAACATTCGGCGCACCTTCACCTTGACAGCTGTCGATTGGGAACCAGCTTGATCACAGAAAAGAAACGAAGAAGTTAAGCGGTCATTCTCGCTTTATTTTTAGTCCTTCCCGTTATGCCAACTAAGTCTTTCGGCAAATCTTTAATGTTGAGCTGCATGAGCTTGATGCAGCTATAAACAATAGTGCAGGGAATTAAAGCCAACCATATCTCTAGCTAGGTCATCTTACGTGAATGAAAACCAAAATGTCCGGAAAAATAAAGATAAGGCCGCTTCTAACTATAAAAGCTGTTAAAGGTGAGAAATTATACACCTTCAAAAGAGGAGGCAATCAAGAAATGTACTCCTAGAGTCTCGATATTGAAGAATATTTTCGGAGCTAACAGCTCGATCAGCATTTATAGGCCTTTTCCTCCTTCCACCTATATTTAATATAAAAAACTATAACAACTACAAAAAAAATACGAGAACAAAAATAGAAGCAATGATACCAAAAAACGGCATCAGCAAAACCAATTACAACAATAACAACAACAACAACATACATATAAACAAAATAAATAGCAGAAATCTATTAATAAAACTAAAAATAAAATATTTAATATTTCTTCCCTCAATCATAGTCACGTTTCAAAAAGGGGAAATAAACCCAATCCGCCAAGCTCTTTAGTTTTTTATAAGTACCGTTCTGAATAAAATTGTTTCTAAATTGACGCACAATAATACACGCGTAAGCTTCCAAGCGCTGTTTTAAAATCTTGAAGCAGCAGTTTACATAATTTTGTTTAAAATTTTAAAACTAAAACTTACAGATACCACTTTTTTTAAGGACAAATTTTCTGCTGTTTTTTGGCGACACAAACATAGAGGTAGCCTTAAACATTTTTTATCGTCTTTATATTTACTATTTTTTAGTGCTACCTACAAAAAGGCAATTGCAATTGAGATTATTTTAGTTTTAGGTGGATATGTAGTACATATTTAACAGCCTGCTCCGTATTCAAAAGATTTTAATTCACGCAAAATAGTATGAACGAGCAACACAGCAGCACAGTTGTCCCAATGCTATTCTGATAACAGTTATTTGTGGATATGCTTTCTAATATGGGGGACATATGTCAAGCTTAAAACCTTCCAACCTCACCGGAAAGTTACTCAAAAATCGATGTCCAGATCGCCCCTTTTTTCACCTATCTCGATCAGCGCTCCAGCTAGCGGAATTTTATTTTCACCGAACCATACTGTTATCATGCTTTGACCTATTTCATAAGCTTCAAGTAACTAGGTCATCAGGAAATCAGTTAAAACCCATAGAAATCAGTTAAAAATCGATAGCAAGATTCCCAATTTCAAACGAATTTTCAATATAGCTCGATCCATGCGCCATCTAGCGAAAGTTTTTTCACCAAATATTATATTGTTACCGGGTTCTAAAGCATCTTAAGCTTACCAAGAAGTTACTCAAAAATCGATCATAAGATTCCCCCCGTTTTTCAGCGATTTCGTGTATGTAGCCTACTGAGAAGTTACTCAAAAAACGATCGCAAGATTCCATCCCGTTTTTCAACGATTTTAAGTTTTCTTTTTGTGTGTTTTATTGTTGATTTATGTGTCAAGTTTCAATGCTCTAGCTTACTGGGAAGATACTTAAAAATCAATCGCAAAATACCGTATGTCTCGATCCGTGCATTACATTGTTACAGGGTTCAGAACTATGTTACAAGTTTCAAGTGTCTAGCTTAACGGCAAGTTCCCTAAAAATACTTTGCAAGATTTCGAAAATTCGTATGGAAATGAGCAGATAAACAAGAAATTGACTTAATTTAAAGGTAGTAATAATCAAGCAAAAATATGTACATAGTTAAAAGTATTTTATAAATTTTGCGATGTGCCGGAATCGCCCAGATTTTGATCCACTGCCTCCATAACATTGCAGCTTTGATACGAAATATCATGTTCCCGAACGATTAGTGCTGCATGTGCCGCAATAGTTCAGCGTCCAGTGAGTGCGGCAACTGGCTAGGAATATGTATTTTCTATTAATTTAGACTCTACACCACTGCATTTACTTCCACCTACTACAAGGCTTGCTAAGCCAGCGCAGCGATGAGATATACGGCCCTGATACGCCTCAAAAAGGCAAGGACCACCTTTGCTCATCCATGAAAGGGACTTCATCTGCTTTTTATTCCCTTTAATCTAATAGCCATAGGGAGCCCGATGTAGTCAGTTTTCGATTTAATATATGAGTATCCTCCTGTATGTGTGCGCTTCCACAGTCCCAACTCTCCAGTCCTCAGTGCACCTTGGAATGCCGTTTCTTTGATAGAGAGATTCATAGACTTCCTGTTGTACAAGGTGGCGCAAAAGTAATCCTCCTATCAGAAAATGCTATAAATTTTGCGATTGGCGCCTGAAGTCAGTTCTGTTTTGACATTTGTGTAGTAAACACATGCGAAATACACGTTAATAAACAATGTTACGCTACACTGCTCCAGAACGCGGAATATTTCTGACTATTTATTTGACCAATAATCGGTCGGGGCCAAACGGTTACTGTGAATGGCGAGCGCTACAGAGCAATGATCAACGAGTTCTTTTTGCCGCAACTTGATGAATTGGGATTGGAAAACATGTGGTTCCAACAAGACGGTGCAACAGCACACACTGCACGTGCCTCAACCGATATGATGAACATCGGAAGCTTACTTTTGCGCCACCTTGTATATCAAGTTCAGAGCCTCTATATAACATGATCTCATCGCTACTGTGATCGCAGCCCAGTAAACCATTTGAACTTTCCGAAGAATGTTGTACATGCATTTCACATCGACTGCTTCCCCCGGTCGAATAAGTTCTTTTTACACCCATTATTATATTACATTAACAGAACACTTTTCAGCTTTTGACCATCAAGAGGAGTCGACTAGAAACTTTCGATTTTTTAGTACTAACAAAAAAAGTGTTATCTTTCGTTTGATACCCATTTTGTACTAACACATTTTGGGTCACCCTGGTCCACATATTGCTGGATAACTCCGAAACTGGGCGAGTCCTCGAAATATGGGATATTGTGAATTGTAAGCTTGACACCTATTAATGTAACGGTGAAAGTTTCTTTAATTCTATTTAGCAGCTATTCTAAAAACTGTTGCTTTGGATTATTTCGCTCAATGCTTTTTTTCTTCAATATACAGGGTGGCTGATGAATTTTGCTACATTAAGAAACTCAAATAATTTTTTTTTCAGTGTATGGAATTCATTTTTCTTTTATTCATGTTAAAGCTCATTAAATTTTATTAAATATAGCTTAATTAGTTTTAAAAATAATGGAATTTAAATGCCCCCCCTGCTCGTCGATGCATGTGCGGCATCTTACCAAAAAGTTATTCATTACTGCTTGGAGAGTTGAGACAGGAATAGCCGCAATTGTTTCTCGAATGGATTGCCTTAGTTCATTCAAATTTGTTGGTTTTGCTTTGAAGACTTCCTGTTTGCAATAACCCCACAAGAAAAAGTCAGGTGCAGTAAGGTCAGGCGACCTGGGTGGCCAACGCAATGTGGAGTTTCTGGATATAAGCTTATTGGGAAATTTTCGTCGCAATTCTGTCATAACAGGTTGGGCTATATGAGGAGCTGCACCATCTTGCTGAAACCACACAGAGTTGAAAGAAATTCTCATTCGGCGTAATTCTGGATAGAAAAACTCTCTCAACATGCTCAAGTAACGGTCTCCAGTAACCGTAACGGTGTGACCGTTTTCTTCGAAGAAGTAGGGCCCGACAATGCAGCGTGATGAAACTGCACACCACACTGTGACAAGAAGTGGATGCAATTCCGTCTCATGGAGTATCTGTGGGTTGGAAGCACTCCATATTCGACAATTTTGTTTGTTTATGTTGCCGTTTAAATCGAAATGGGCCTCGTCAGACATGAAAAGACAGTTCAACATGTTTCCATCCTCTTCCACCATTTGAAGCATCTTCTGGCAAAATTCCAAGCGAATCGGCAAGTCTGCAGCGTTCAGTTTGTTGGCCATTTGAATTTTATATGGGAATAAGTCCAAATCTTTGTGCATAATTGACTGTAATGACTGTCTGCTTACACCCATTTGAGCAGATAAGCTTCTTGTCGAAACACGTGGATTGTTTTGTATGGCAGCAGCTACAGCAGCGATTGTTTCCTCCGTTCGAACTGAAGGGTTTCGATGGTAAGGTCTTCTGTTGACTGTCCCATGCTCGGCAAAATTGTTTACAAGTCTTATTATGGTCCATCTGCTCGGAGGATTGCCGCCAAACGTGCGCCTATACTCTCTTTGAACCGAAACTACGGACTCCAGTGCGTGATAGCGGCGGACAATCCAAATTCTTGTTTCAGTGTCCCAGTTATCCATTTTTGTTAAATGTAAAAGTCAATCTGCAAAATAAAAGAAAAATTTACCAGATTCATTAAATAGAAAAAAAGTTATTTAATTTTTTTTGGTAGCGGCTTTCATTAGCCACCCTGTATGTATGTTATGTATAGACATCGGCCTGTTAAAATTTGGCTATACGTAGAGACTGTGGACATAGCCAGTCTATGCGAGGTCTTCAAAGACCGACCAGCACATTTCAATCTCCCATTAAATTTAATGAAAATAAAAAAACATTTATTTTCTGTCAAATGCCATAGTTAAGGACGGTTGCTCGAGTAATAGAAAATAATTCCGAAATTTATAAATGCACCGTAAAGGCAAACGCTAACATTTAGTCTTAAAACAAAGCAAAACAGTTTGGTGAGAGACAGAGGTCAAAGCTATTAAATTCGAGTACATGAAGACGCGTCATAATTATGAGCTTGTGGCACCCTCAAAATTGTATTTGTGGTTAACAATTGAATGATATATCATCATATTGTGTTGTGCGTGACAGATTTTATTGAATTTTAAGTACGCATACGGGAACACCCTCACCCCGCACTCATGTTTTGTTGTCAATAGTAAAATAATGATTTACAACATAAAACCGAAAAGCCAAAGGATCAAAACTATTTTATGTTCAATAAACGAGAGCAGTGGGAATGTGCTGGCACTCGCATTCCAATATTATTAGTAAACTAATAAAATGTGGAGTTGCATTTTTTGATGTTTATATGTGTGTATGAACCGTTTTTTATGCGTAAATAATTTCATTATTCACGATATGACGATTTCAAAAGAAATTCAAAAATTCGCTTTTTACATTTCTGTTGAGACACCC
This sequence comes from Merzomyia westermanni, assembly GCA_949987695.1. Taxonomy (NCBI): domain Eukaryota; kingdom Metazoa; phylum Arthropoda; class Insecta; order Diptera; family Tephritidae; genus Merzomyia; species Merzomyia westermanni. Next base: position 26,917,330 of record OX465291.1, read on the forward strand.
TTGTTGTTGTTGTTGGTTTATAGCTGCCATTGCTTTTTGCCCTTTAGCTTTTTGAAAGTCTCAATGTGTTGATAAATATTCTCACACAAGCAGACACAAATTATTAGCTATTCGTATTGATGTGAAAACAAAGAGCAAACACCATAAACTGCGAAACAATGAAACCGAGTTATAAATCAATGCAAAAGTTTTTCGCAAACGCATTTGAAATTGCTCAATTACAAATACAAGTTTATCCAACCACTGATTTCCCTTAGTTTATATGTTTTCCTATATTTTTTAACTCCAATTCTGTATTGAAAAATGTTGCTGTAAATGTCAAAGCCAAAATGGCGTTGATGGCATTAACGAGCCACTTGAAAACGGCATTTATTTTAACAAATAGCTTTTAAATAAGTAAAGTTATTTAGCAAGAGTGGACATTTTTACCTAATTTTTATTTATTTTTCATTCTTTTTGATTTTTTTTTTCCAATGGTAATCAATTAGTAATTGCGGAAATCAAATTTTGTCGATTTTTGTTTCTGACTTGCTTTTCAGGTGATGACAACAAAATCTTCTTCAATTAAATCGTAAATTTTTGCAGATATCTAACAGAAACAGGATACTGAACTGAAAAAAATTTCAATTCAAATTTTGGAGATAGTCCGTGTTTGGGAAATTTTTTGCGATAGAACGGTATCTTATATATAAATAGACAAGATGAATGCAATGTAGAACCGTTTTCTGCTAAACTATAATTCTCAGGTATACAAATTATATATGTAAAGATAGGAAATTTTGAGGTGTACTTTTATCCGTAAATAAAAAAAATTTTTAAAATTATTTTAATATAAAAAATTTAACATAAAAGTCACACCACTACACATTTACTTATTCACACTATAGACACGCTGTGTGTGTGTGTACTTCCTTTGAGCACGACAAGTTGCTTTGTTGGATACATTAAACAAGCAATGTAAAATATGAGCAACTTTGTAAAATTCATTGCTGATACCTACAAACCGGGTTTACAAAAATAAAATGAATGATTACTCATAAAGAGTATTAAACACCGAAGAAAATTAAAGGAAAATAGAGGAAAGGAAAAGAATTGAAAGGAAGGAAATTAAGAGGAAAGAAAGGAAAGAAAAGGAAAAGGAAAGGAAAGGAAGGAAAGGGAAGGGAATGGAAAGGATAGGAAAGGAAGGAGAATTAAAGGAAAGAAAGGAATGGTAAGGAAATGAAAGGAAGGGAAGGGAACGGGAATTAAAGGAAAGGTAAGAAAACGAAGGGGAAAGAAAGAAAATAAAAGGAAGGGAAGGGAAAGGAAAAGAAGTTTGAGAAAAGTAAAAAATAAAATAAGAGAGTAAAAAATTAATCAAGGAAAATAAAAATATGTTAGAGGAAAGGAACGACATAGAAAGGAAGAAAAAAAGGCGGATAAAACATACCTACAGCAAAAAAATTAAATAAAGTAAAGTTTATTGGTTGAATTTCAACCACTGGGCGAACTATAGTTCAAACAATTTCTCATAAAAGGCGATCTTCAAAAGTTTGCTGATACACATCGTTTCCAAACTGGAAGTGATCTTCCACTCAGTCATCTTAAAACTAAGAAAACTTGATTGAAAACAATGTAATGGATAAGATGTCCTCACTATCAAAAATATGTTTTATATGAAAAAAGATACAGAAAAAAATGTTCGTGGGCAATGAAAAGGAAAGTTTGTCGCTAGAAGAGACTGCGTATTTACGAAGTAGCTGATTGATTCTTCACTCGGCTCTGCTTCTACTCCACTTCAACATTTACAAATACCCAGCTTACCAAGCGTTTTATAAAATTTTTGCAGTGCAAAATGTTGGAAATTTTTTTCTTGCTTTGTGAACATGTTTTCCACAAAACTTTGTGTTTGATCTATAATATGCTTCTCAATTTTGGTGTTGAAGAAACATTGAAGAAGAAATTACAAAAATACGGAAAAAAATAGAATTTTGAAATGTTTTTAAGTAAAAAAATTAAATAAATTAAATTTATGATTTGGCCAGTTGCCGTTTAGCAGGCGCCTGTGGACATCAACATCACTGCTCTCTCTAATATCTTGGCCATCGTCATCATCATCAGAAAGGTCGATAAATAAATTCGTCCAACTGATATTCTGGATTTCAACTTTGTCTTCCCCTTCTTCCTCTTTTCCGCGTCTTCCTCTTCTTCAAAGGTGTTTTTATACCACCAAAAAATTTCAGCGAGCATTGCATCTGGAGATTTCTTTCCTCTGTATCTGGAACGAAAATAGTTTTCAATTAAAAATTAAATTTTTATTTTTAATTTTAATTGTTGCACAGGTCCCTAGCAGTAATTTGGCTTTAACAGATTGAAAAAATATCAATTAGTCGACGAGTTATAGCCAAAAAACGATACAAACAATATGCTGAAAATCGGCATTTGACTGCAAAGTTCGAAGGTCAATTAAAAAAAAATTCGAACTAACATAAACAAACGCCGCGATACGGGTCTTCTAATTTAGCCTCTATTTTCACTCCTCCATCTCAGAATCGACCTAACTTTTGCTAACCTGAATTTGTTCCACAGTGTAATTGAACGTTGTCGTTAATCCGCTCTCCAAAGTTTATTTTCTCACAATTCTCTTACGGGCACAACACAAAAAGGATCAAACAATGCTATAAATCATTCATATAATTGAGCCTTGCAGATTATCCGCTCTACAATATTCATTTCCTTTCCCAAGGCTCCGTGAATCTTCATAAAAAAAGTGTTTTTTTTTGATGTTTACTAAATAATATTCCAAAAAAGCTGAAATTACGGACTATTTTAGGATCATTATTTCGGAACGCTCCGACATAGCTGGGTTGCTTTCTAAAGAAAAAGGAATTAGAAGTGTGTGTTATCGCGAAGCGAAGATCAAAAAGAGACCATTGGTTCGAAAAAAATGAGAATGCAAAGCATATGATATGACGGGTCATAGCAGACATAACTCTGCATTTAAAAATATTCACATTGAACCCTTGCCGCAGGAGCACAGCAAAGAGAGACTCCAGTGCTTTAGAAAGAACAGTTAAACGAATTGGCACTCTGCCAAAAGCTACGCGCTTGTTCAGTGCCAATTTGGAAGAACAATAGATAGGTAAAGAAAAAAATTTGTCCAGTTCAGTTGAGTTTATTCAAGGAATTTATTCAAAGTCGAAAGCTCAATTGAATTTATTCACAGAAAACTCGATTGCACTGATCCTTTTATGTTTGTAAATTTCAAACAGATGATCAACATAGAATTTCACTGTTTTGTTTAAGCTTAAAAGCATATGCATTCCGTCCCTCTGATGACAAGAAGAAGAATCTCCGAGTTAGTTCTGCTGCGAATATCGAACTTTAGACAACCTCACGTGTGTATTCGAAGACGGATGAGAAAGTTAACTTTTTGTCGGTGCAGGTACAATTAAAAGATAAGAAATTTTACGATACATTTCGGGCGTTTAGGTTTAAAAAAAATTCATCATGAGAGTTAAGATGGACTATTCGTGAATAGGAATGACTGGCTTGCTTTTTTACACCGAAGGCAGAACCCCCTGCTTTCATTAAAGCTCCCTTTAAACTCTTGTTAATACGAATGTGAATGCGGATGTTAAAATAAATGAGAATACGAATATTCGCCACATCTCAAAACGCAAGAAAATATAATCTGTCAACCACAAATATACAAACACATACATATACAAACTGTCGAGTCATACGATATGAGTTATGAATTTATCAGAAACATAGCCAAAATGTGGTAAATCTACAAAATACCAAAGCCAAATGTAAGGACACGCTAATCCTTTGATGCTTCACTTTATGATGATACGTTAATCTGATGACATGTTCGGTTTCTACTTAACAAAGCCATAACCAAACATTTTGTAGCAATAATGTCAGTATGTATGCTTGACAACTCTGAACATAGATAAATTTAGCAACTGTTTAGTGGCAAAGTAACAAGTAGTTTTGAAACTTTAGATATATGACAAGGACATTGCTGCAGGATTGTCAATCGAGGTCAAGATGTGGCTAAGCTCAGCAGCAAGACTAATATATAATGACATATTTATGGCAGATGTTTCTGTGTATGAAGGCATTTGTTTGTAAGCTTTCAAGTGTATCAAAATGTGTGCACATTCAACGTTAACTGCGTGGTATAGCTTTAACAAGCCAAGGTTGTAAAGTTAAAAAGCTCTTGAACTTATCGCACATGAAATTCTAAGACGAACCCTATCTAAATCACACACCCATTTTCCGTTACCCATACGCCAAAGTGAATATAAGTAGGATATGGGCGTAAAATCGAAGCTAGGCAGAACTGTTTGCAAGTTCAGAGCAACTTCCGACACGCGCACACACACACACAGACTTCCGTATAAGTAGAGGTAACTAATAATAATTTATTGAACTCGTAGTCGAAACTGAGGCGGTACACTCAAGAAAATTTCGCAAAATAAAGGTTATGAAACTAAAAATACTTAACAAAAGATATGTGCCATTGCACGAACTGAAAGTGATTGGGAAGGAGTGTGTGCTAGAAGTGCGTGTGTGCGAGTGTGCTTGAAGAGTTCGAGTTAAAAGGGCAATTTTTTTGATTTATTACAACTGTGAAGGCGGATGAGATGGTCGTATTGGTGGCGAACTTAACGTTCTGCGTGTGGCAACCGCAATAAAACATTGATATGTTTGTGTATTTTGTGATGTAGATTGTGGAAAAAGCATTTGCTTGGTCACAGGACGTGCGTGTTACAAGTGGCACTTAAAGTTATCGATAGAGCATAATTATATTGGGTTGGGAAAAATGTGAAGACGAATATATGAAAACAAAAAACTTAAAACAGCATTTCCAAGCAGGGTTGAGTCACTTTGAATTAAAAAATTTTTAAAAAAAATTTTATTTTATTTGTTATTAAAAAAAAATTGAGTGACAAGTGACGAAAAAATAACAAATAAAAATTTATTTTTTATTAAAAAAAATTTGAGTGATGAGTGAAATATTATTGGTTATTTGAATGAAAAAAACAGTAAGAAAAGGGTTGTCTTCGACTGTGGGGAAGACTTTGTACCTTCCATGAATACGCATCACAGTTTCAAGCGTCTGCAAAACTGATAATTTAAAGATACATTTCCCAAACCCCATTTATCGGAACAATCGATTGTATCGGAGATATGTGTTATGAAGGTCCGATCTGGGTGATTTTCACTACACACATTACATACATAATAATTACAAAACCTGCAAAGCTTTACGTCCGTAGCTTTTTAATTGCAAAATTTATAGCCCAAAACCCATTTATCGGAAAAATCTATTTGGCAGCTATATCTTATGTTGATCCGATCTGGCTGATTTTTACTAGTCACACTGCGTATGTAATATGAACTAGACCCGCAAAATTGAAAGTTCCTAGCTCTTAAATTTCAATACTTATAGGTCAAACTCCGTTGATCGAAACAATCGATTGTATGAGACCTATGCGTTGTATTGCTCCCATCCTGATGATTCCAAAATGATTAATCTCATGCAAAATGGCGAATCCATACCAAATTTCATCCGGATATCTCAAAAACCGAGGGACTAGTTTGCGTACAAACAAAGAGACGGACAGACGGACATGGCTAAATCGACTCAGCTCATCGCCCTGATCATTTCGGTATACTTATTGGTGGGTCTATCTCTTCTTTTTCTCATACTTACAAACATCGGACCATGTTCATGAAAGGTATAATAAAATTTGGTGGATTTCAGTGTTATTTCGGGAAATTTTTTGGGGATTTTTTCAGCCCCATTTCGTAATTGATAGATGGATTATATTAAGACTTTTCTGGCTACATAACTATTTGAATTATCTTAGGGATCTTTGTGGGATTTTTTCAGAGAAATTACTCCAAAAAAGACTCGTTACGATTCCAAAATAGTCCCGAAAACAACACCGAAATGACCCGGTAAAGCCCACAACACAATTCAGCATATGTCCCGAAATTTACCTGAAAAAGTCACAAAATGGTTCCTAAAACTATCCCGAAATTAAAATTTAATTTTTTATTCAACATTTTTTTAATTACCAATAATATTTCACTCATCACTCAAATTTTTGAAAACGTCCATTCTTCTTTCCAAGTTTCGGTATTTCGAAAACTAACACAGTTTTAAAAGCAAAGATTCTCTTAAAAGCCCTCTGTTTAGTTTCAGCATAACCATATAGACAATGGGGTCTATCAGCTATTCCGGCGGAGCTGCCGGCGGAGAATAATTGTAATAGAGTTTTGTGATCTATATCGTCTTCATCGAAATTCACAGACAAATTCCGATTAAATCGATTGAATTCTCTTATGATCTATTAAATTTCGCCCGTCGGCAGTTCCGTCGGAATAGCTGATAGACCCCAATATCGAACTTAAATTTTCGAATACATGACCCTATCTTTCTGTGCAAGTGATATTCATGCCGAGTGATATTCATTTTATTTTCACTGCTTTTATATTGAACACAGCTGTACATCTACGAGAACCCTTAATATTATGCGTAAGATCTTACCAGTTTTACTTTTTTGGCTGTAGGCAAACTGGTAAGACAAATGTAGCAGCGTAGAATTGTGTCACACAGAGACGAATGTTGAATGGCTCAAGAATAACAAAAAAGCCTCAAAGAACCGTAAAGTTTCAACCGAAGTAACATCAGCTGCGTGTGTGGAGAATAAAGCGATTTTTCAAAGAAAAACGCTACTAAAAGCCCACACATGCACACACATACACTGCCATACATACATACATTCAAGCATAAATATACTCGAATGCACATAAATCAAATTTGCCATATATCATAACAAGTGCTCTAGCTGGGTAACTAGCAGCACGCCTTTCCACGTACTCCCACGCTTACTGGGGTCCACTGCTCGCCTTTGTATGTTCATCTTCATTTGGCTGGATGCAGTAGGCTTTTGTTTGCTTTCGGTATTTCTGGTCAAACATTGTTTGAGAAATTGTTCAAAATAGTTACCTTTGTGCTGAACCATTACCATTAATTTGATTATTAACTGAAATTTATTTGCTTCATTGCCTGTGCGCAGAGTTATGTGCCCAGCATGGCCCATACAGAGTTGACTGCCTATTCTTTGTGAATGTATGCTCATATGTTCATATACTAAAGTATGTATGAAGTCACTCACTTAACTTGGCTATAAAGTTATATGCTAACTGATATGTCCGTACCACATGCGCTTTCCTGCTAGGGTTTAGTTTTGGCTTTGCGTGGCCACCTGTAACCACCTGTAAATGGTGCTGCCTTTTTTGTGAGGCATCCAACTACATTTGGACAGATTGCTTGTACGACTACCGAATTGGAATGAGCTTCAAGTAAGTACATAGCTTTGGAAATCACTACAAATCACTACAAAGCACTGAAAGGTAAGAAAATATTTGGGGAAGTATTGGAGGAAAGTGTTATTTGAATTTCCTTTTCCTGTGAAACTGTAGATGGGTTGTAAATATTGTAAAGTGTAATAAGTTGATTCCATTGGGACGAGACTTCCGTATGGTGCAGATTGTAAGAAATAATATAAACTTAGGGCGGTTGGAGTTCTCTTCCAATTTTCATAATTAAGGACATCCAGTTCATTCTGTCAAAATCTGGCCAGCCAACTATGGAGTGACTCGATGATCCCACCTCGTCACTCTAAATATCACTGCAAGAGAAATTGTTTGAGGCAGCGACTCTTCAAAACACTGAACACCACGGATAAATGGGGTGAGATCGGCACAGCCCACTTGATCAGCTGACTCTTAACTCATCTGCTCAAGAGTAGACAACAGATTGCCAGTCGAATTCAGTACAGCTAGTCAAGTCCACTGCACAAGTATGAAAATGAAAGCAAATTAGCTGCCAGTCATATTCAGCCCAATTCTAAATATTCTCACGGAATAATTTTCTCTCGGATTTTTTTGTTCCCTCGGAAAAATTCCTCCAATTATGTTCTCCTAGGGAGAAGAATAATTGGGGAAGAGGAATTTCGAATTTTCGAAATCAGCTGTTGTGGCAATTGGCATGTTATACACGGATTTCTAAACTGGCTAACGAAATTTAAAAATGTAAATATTGTGAAGAATTCGTTTTAAAAAAAGAAAAAAAAATGTAAAACAACGTTTAGTGTTGCTTTTCATACGTTTGTGGAAGAAATTAAGCGAATAAGAGCCACAGGAAAATAAACACAGGATTTGAGATAGTACATATACGCTAGAGTTGCCGGAAACGTTATCTACAATTTTTGTTTGTATATTTAATTTGCTTTCTGCTGTTTGCAGATTTAAAAAGTATTATAGAATAAACAAGCCCGGAACTCCTTAAATCGCACACTCAGCAACTCAAAAATACAATTTCATGATGGCCTTGCATCAAGTTTAAAAACAGCCATATCTGTTGTACAATTGTACTTTTCGATCTAAAATACATGGTATTCTGTTATTTTAGTTTAGTATATACTTACACAACTATTAAAGTTTTCCTATAAAAATACAATTAACATTCAATTTTATCCCCAGCTCCTTTCAGTTTAGCTGGTGAAAAAATTCCTCAAAAATGACAGCGAAATCTCCCTTTTCCTCAAATTCGTAATAGCTACTTTTCTCCCTTAACTGGTTTTCCTTTTTTCGAACATTATTCAGAATAAGAGGAAAGGGAGGAGTGAAAAAATTCCCAAGGATTTTTTATTCAGAATACCAGGAATGGGAGAGGGGAAAAAATCAGTGCGGAATTTTCATTTAGAATTGGGCTGATTGTTATACCACGGGACTATGATCTTCATCTCTACATCTCTACATATATGAAAAATTGTAATAGGTCGATTTCTGTAAATTGCAGATATTTAAGAAACATCTATGGGACGGATCATTACTGAACCATAAGAAGGCAAATCAACTATTTTTAGCTTTTTTGTATGTCTCTCTGTCTTTCTGTCTGTATGTTTGGTCGCACATCACTCAACAACTGCATAACGGAATATAATGGAACTTTTATCGTTATATTACTAGATGCTTAACTTAAATTTTAAGATATCATATGTTCCGATAAATCAACCAGTTTCTGAGATATCGACCAATATGCGAACCAAGGTGACCGAAAATGTGTTTAGTACAATAAGGGTATCCCTTCAAAAAGTGATGTAATTAAGTTTCATATCTTATTTGGTATGTGTGGAAGATATAATGATTAAAATCGGACTCAGTCTATTATAAGTTCAGAGACGCAGCGAAGCGGGGACGGGTTTTCTAGTTCTGAAATAGTTTTAAGCAACCGCTTAAAAGGTCAGCCATTCCCTCAACCGCAAAACTTCTGAGTTCTAAGTTTTTTTTAATATTTAATTAACTAAACTTGGTGGCATTAATCAGCAGCTCATCCACTGCATTCTTGATTGATACGACCTCAGCTGGAAATATGTTACAATGGTCATGCAGCTTGAACTCCATCCAATCGTCAACCAGTTTACTAGTGGACTGTCCCAAATTAGTGCTGAATCTACCAAAAGGGCATTGTGAAATGAATTCGAGGAGGTGTCGCTACCACTTATATTTATTACTGGAACTGGCAGTTTTCACATTTAATTTTCTAACAGACTTCGATACGGTAGTTTATATCCCAGCGTAATGCTTCAAGGTGGCAGGTAACGTCTTTTTTCTCTGAGTGTGGTTTATACAAAATTGCTGAATTGGTTTAAAACTTCTGCGCCTCCTTACATTTCTTCTAATTGACTGACCCTTCGTTCGAGCACTTGTAGGTCTGACTCCATCTTGAGCATATGAAGATTGTGTGTTCAGCATTGTCTTCGTCTGCATCTCAATACACACATTTCGAATCTTCCACTTTTTCTATAAACATATAAGTACTTTTGAGGTACCCGTTTCCAGAGAGCATTTTGAGGAAAAGTAGTAGTTAACCTCGCCAAAGTTTCTAGTTCTCCATTCCTTAACTTGAGAAATCAGGCTTTTTGTCCATCTCCTCTGTGTTCACTTCCCACTTTTATTCGCTGATTTCTTGGCGAGAGACGCTTAAGAGCTCTTCTTTCGTGTGCTTTTTTGCTCCCCAAAGCTTACTTCTTCATTTCATATGGTATAGGTAAAATAAAAAAATATACCAACAACAAAACGATTGAAAAAATATTGCCAATGCTATTCCAAAACACGCTCGACATAAGCAACATGAGGCGTAACAAAAACTGTAATCATTTTAGTGACATAAGCAAAGCAGTATGAATGCACCATAAACAAAACTCAGCCAAAAAAGCAGGAAGTTAGGCAGAAAGAAGAAAATGCTGAAATTAGTTGTGCAAATATTCATTCAAGAGTCGCGCCACAGAGGTTGCGATTGCACAAAAAAAAAGTAAAAGGGATGTACTAGATCAGCAAGCAAACGGCAGGCGCCAGAGCCTATGTGAGGGTTGCTTTAAAGATATAGAGTGGTTTCTGTATTTGTTTTTGACGCAATTTCCTTGAAACGTAAGTGTGCTTTGCTGCATACGGAAAGGGGCGGTAGTTGTTCAACTCTGTGATTATAGCAATTTTTTTGCGAAATGTTTTTTCGTAATTGTCGGTGTTGCTAATAGCTTTGTATTGCTGAATTATAAATGGTTCGATTATGACAATCAATTTGTAATGACATGAAGACATCATTCTATAGGCGACGCCCGAAAAGTAAACGCACATATGTATGTGCATTAGACTGGGTCCAAAAAAAGTTGCATAACTTCGTGCCTAAACTTGAAGCTTATGTTGCTGGTTTTTGAAAATTTTGTTCTTTATCCTCACAAAAGTAAAAAATTTTTTTATATTTTAGCTTTGTTGCACGATATCACGCGATTTTTAATTCCAAATTTTGGTATGAATTTAAAATATTCAATCGCGATATTTTTTATTCCAAATATTCGCCCCCGCCGGTTTTTTTTTATACCTAGTAGTGGCTATATCAATAAGATCTTGCAATCAAAATAAGCTTTTTAAGCAAAAGTCGACCGCAAAAAAATTTTGTGGGTTTTGCATAAGTAGGCGTGGCGCCGCCCACTTTTCAGCATAAAAATTCTGCTATTTTCAAAGCGATTGCTTCTAGTTTGAACCAGATATTTCAATCAAAATTGGTGAGCTGCTTCCCAATAGTATGTAGTATTCTCCTGCTCAAAATTAGGCAAATCGGATAACAACAACACACTTTTTTGATTTTCATACCCTTAATGAACATGAAATGGGCCCATCAATAAGTAAACTGAAATAATGAGGACGATGAGCTGAGTCGCTTTAGCAATGTGCGTATCTCCGTCCGTCTGTCTGTCTGTCTATTGCATGTGCATGTATTAGCATTTTGAAAAAATGTGGTTAGGAGTTGTTGGTAGGGAAGCTATTTGTATACAAATAAATAATTGGGGGCCGCCGTGGTGTGGCGATAGTGTTGCCGGCCTACCACACCGAAGGTCCAAGGTTCGAGTCCTTGGGCAGGTAACATCAAAAGGGCTTTGAACAAGTTTTTCGAAACGGGTTCGCCCCTCGGCAGTGGGTCTTTCTGCAATGGAAGGCTTTTCAGCAAAAACTCATCTCCTTTGTAGATGCCGTTCGAAGTCGACAAAAATCTGTAGGTCCCGCCAATTTGTAGGAAAAAATTCAAAACGGTACACCACAAATTGGAAGGGAAGCTCGAGGCAAAAATCTCTAAGAAGGTTTATGATGATATACCTGTTGTATATCGCACCATACATTTATTTTTTATTTAATTAATTTACCCCTCAAAATTCATAACAGAAGTGTTTTTATTGAAAACAGTCAGCTGGCTTTATAATACGAACTGAAAGATTTCAAAATCGACCTGCTTAAATTGGTATGCCATAATAGATCACTACTAGGTATTTAATGTTAGGTTCCACCCGAACTTAGACTTCCTTACTTGTTTTAAATAATTTCGAAAATCATACCATCGAATATTTTAAATCATTTCATAAAAGCTGTGCCAACTGGCAGTATTTCCTTTTAGCTTGTTTCCTGTCAACGAGGTCGTTATGGGCATTGTTGGAATAAGTCAAATTATTTTTAGTAGCACACTTATAGGAGTACAAACTAGGCTTGAGCTCCTTTACCAGTAGAGGAACAAAGCAGGCATATCCGACGGTATCCGTTATGACATAAAAGGGTACAATTAATCTTTTCATCTGTTCAATCTATATCAAGAGATTTCAGCTGGCAAAATTCCATTCTCATTGAGACTCAGCCTGGATTCATTCTAGACCAGTCGCATTTTTGCCCTTATATTGGCTGATGAAAACAATGAAATCTCACCATAGCTTTTGTGTGTCAAAATCTGATAAATTTTTACTAGGGCCTTTCTAGATTTTCCCTTTTAAGATTTAAGACAGGGACTGGGTAGTAATGTCTATCTAGCCCCTACCTAATTTTCCAAGCATTGCCAAAAAAAATTGCATTGCCTCTGAGGCTACATCGCAGTCGTATTCTCTATCCGTTGATATATTGCAATCAATGAAGTATTTCTGGCAATTGAGGAACTTGAATTAATTGCACTTGAATTGAATAATCATGGAAAAACTAGGCCGGCCTAGGCTTAAAAAAAATAGGCAGGTCCTGAAGCGTAAAGCAAAGCAGGACCGTTAGAGGTTTTACGGCATATTGCCCTCAAATTGAACAATTGTGGAAAAAGTGAAAGGCCCCTTGTTACCGGGGTAATGAAGAGGTCGATGCGAGGTAAATGATCAAACCAAAAACCACGAAGTTAACCATATTTTGTATCCCTCGTTTTCTTTTAAGCATTTCCACAGAAAAAGCATTTTACCCAAAAAGTGTAGCTACGTGGCCAGCGCAGAAATAGGACGATATGCTTGTCAAAGTCCCTGCAATACTTCGATACATGCGTAGTCACTCTACTTCTCCCCCATGTCATACGATGAAACACTTAGCTGCTCTTAACATCGTGTTTATGTGACTTTATGAATCATGCTTGCTTTGGCACACACACACACACCTACATTATTCACATGTAACGTCCCCACTTGCGGCATTTATATCGACATTAACAATGAATTTTATGAACTAGAAACATCATTAATTTAATTCGCATAAATATCCGAAAGCACACTCGACCTACGCGCCGCTGCTCAAAAAAATTTATTGTAATGTTAAAATGTTTCCTTATTTATTACGCATAACTCATTTATTAGTGCGAAATGAGTCGAACATGTATTTACATTTGTCAATTTTGGTGTGAATGTTGCATGTCGTTCATTTTTTTATGGAATTACCCTGTAAGGAAATGTAACAGATCAGGATATAATTCTAGGATTTTTGTGAAAATTTCGTAGAAATATTTTTCAGCCTTTACGCGATAGATTTAAAGAGTCATTCCCACGACTACATCTCCCACGCGCCAGAATGACTCGGGCTTCGTCAGGCTAAGGACTGTTAAGGAAGTTTACCCTGTTTAATCTGCGTGGATATTTACACTAACAACAACAGAGAAAAAGGGCACCTAAGGGCTTATAATGGAGATATACAAACAGATTAAGGTCACTGAAAATTAGTTTTTAAAACAGCTAAAGCTTTAAAGCTATACGAATAGACATGTTAGTAGGGGATATCTGCAAGAGTGCCAGAGGAATCGAAAAACGATTTTTAGTAGAGCACCCATTAAGGTTTAACTCCACGTTGGAAAAAATTCTTTGAAAAAAAGTATAAAAAATACACTTTTCATGATACCTGAAATGTTCCACCGATCCAAAACATTTCGGCGATACACATCAGGCTTAGTATACTCCCATGGAAAAGCCTGTGCTAAGAGACAACTAAAATCTACGAAAACAATTTAAAGAAATCACACTCTCGGGTTTCGGCTTAAAAAGTGACGGCTCGGTGTATTTGTTCGATGAAGAAGTTTCACAAAATATTTGAATTCGTTCCAAACCGCTTCTGTCCAACAGCAGTTAGGTCCCTCACAATGTGTCGCTTTTTTTACCATAAAAGTTGTACGCATTTTTATTCTTTTTTAAGTGAAACCTTTTTTACAGAGGAGTTTAGAATACTCTTTTCCGTGTTTAGATTTATCAATAGAGAAGAAAGGGGATAGCGTCGAGAATGCTTACAACACGAATCATACTTTTCCGGCAAAAAAAATTATTTTTACTTGTTCCGCTTTTCCTTGAGGGTTCAAATTTGGTGTATCCCTTTGCTGATAGCTGTCGCTATTGAACTTACATAAATTAGTATTTACTTGGTAACAATAAATGTCAAAAAAAATAGTTTTTCTGCAAGCATGAAGGGGATGTATTTACAAGAAATTGGCAAGCGAAAGTACATCATACAATATGAGTTTTGTGGTTTTACGTGTGTTGTTGCAAAACCAACATAGTTGTTTATCTATGGTACGAGTATATGTGTAAATACCTTTATGAATACAAAATATAAAATCATAAATTTTTAACGCTTTTCTTTCTGCACGAATGTCGCAACGCCAAACATTAAAACCTATGACTACAAATGATGTAAGGTTCGTTTGTACTTATAAGTAATTTGTTCGCTTTTTATGGTTTTTTGTAGACAGTCGTTTAATATAAAAATGTATGACACCATTAAAAAAGGAGCCGCCCATACTTTATTTAAACTCGAAATTCTATCTTAGGCAGAAATTATAACACGTCTACCAACTGTGTACATTTTAGGTTATCCATTAGTAGAATAAAGAGTTTTCGAATAAACGAATAATAATATTCGTTTCAAAAAATTCGAACAGTATTTATGCGAATAATTTATCCGTTTATTCAAATAGTACTATTCATTGAAATGCGAGAGATGTCGGAACCGAAATTCACTGTCTTGTATCGCTTGTATCTTAAAGCCTTCGAATAAATGGACTTTTTATTCGAATAGTCCTATGTCCAATTATAACTACTTTTTGGTATTGAATAAAATGGTTTCGGTTAAAAGCCAACTAAATATTTTTCTTACATTTCAAAATATCGCTCTGTGGTACTAATGCATATCAGAGATGCTCAATGAACGAAGCGATTCTATTTCGTTTCGTTAGTTCACACAAAAAAAAAAAACTTAACGAAATAATTTTGTTTCGTTAATTCACAAAATAAAATTCTCAAAATAATTTCGTTTCGGTAATTCACAAAATAAAATTAGCAAAATGTAACTGATAACGTTGTAACGAAACTGTGCTGGCAATACCTTCAAGAGACGCATACATAGCTGTCAGTCTGTCAATTCGTTCAAATATAAACTTCATTTTTGTGCATTGAAAACTGGCCATGGGAATTATATTCCGCAAATAAGTTGATTATATAGTTATTTATAATATTAAAAAGTTAGAATTTAAAAAAAAACTTACCCAAACGCATGCTTTCCAAAAATTTAAAGTTTACTTCTCTTTGGTATGTTAAGTTTATATGTATGTCATTCAGCCGACTGTTCGTGACAGCATTGCCAGCAGAATAACAACATAAAGTTTAGTGTTTTAATGTTATCAACTATGTATCGTTTACGTTAATAAACGAATTTAAGTTATTTCGATAATTTCATTTCGTTAATCAACGAAATAATATTATTTTGATAACTTCATTAGCAGTTTTAGCACAAAGAAATTATTTTGATAATTGCCTAAACGATACAAAAAATTTATCGTTTCAAAAGAGGCGATAATATTATCGTTACGATGTATCCTTGATATACGAGTATATGTCAGCACGGTAGAAGCAAAGGAAGTGGAAGACTATAGGCATGTTCCAATCAAGAGTGATCCAGATCCAGATAGAAATTTTGCATGTAAATGCAACAACAACGCTGTGATCTTAACATTTATGTGGATCAATTTCGGATCCGTATCGAATCTCTCTTCGTTTAGTTTTTTGTAGTAGTTTTTTTGACAGCCAACCCTTATTTGCTTGGTAGCACTGCCACACATATGTAAACACACATATATACACAATCAACTCTCATGCAACTGATCCATATCGCTACTTACGCTACTACATTCTAGCCTTCGTTTTGTCTGTGATATTTGCAAGTCTTTCTGTAGAGAACATAAACATGTGACTGTCGAAAAAGAGTCCTTTCTTTCTCACATGATCTAAGCTACTACTTAAAAGTTTTAGCAACACTTGAACGACAGCAAGTTATCTTTTTAACTCAGAGTTAATTTGAAAATTTGTCAAAAACGTATGAGTTTAACCCCTCATTTGACGTTCACTCTGAATTAAAAAGTGGGCCTTAAACTTCAACATTTCAAACAAAAAAAATCAAATGTACTTCATTCTTGCCAAGTAGCATTCCCCCTTTCCTTAAAAAGTTCTGCCAACATCGTGCATCATTCATTTACGACGTCATAGGCAAGTAAAAATCTATGCAAAATAGTTTAATCAAATTCGTGCGTTTATTATTTTAATGACTTCCATTTGCATTACAATCAATGTTCCCAAAGTTAGTCAAAGTAAAGGCGAAAGCAACGGAAGCTGTCGAAAATTCAGCAGACATATTTATTAGTGTGCAATTTCCATATATTTACTTGGCGGTATGTGAACCATTTTTAGGTTTTTTTTGGCAAAGAATGTGCTTGCAAATAACATACATATTAGGTTGTATCACCATCATTTCTAACAAATTTTGCATATGCTTTGTTGTAAAAATTTCTTTTGAAAATATTGGTCCACACTAATGTGCGTGTCAATATATCTTTTTGTTGACTTTGCAGCCAACCACCATCGAATTGCTTACGGCTCGCCAACAATAAATTAGCAATTTACATAAATTTCTTTTCATAGTTTAACGCTATTCATCTCTTTTCCTTTATTACTTACTAAAGAAACAAAATCTTAAAATTATGCGCAAACTTTGTCTGCCTGCTAGAAGCGAATAGGAAAACAGCATAAGTCATGTGTGCAAGAGAAACCCCGTATTAGCATTGTTGCATAGAACATACGAATGTGTGAGCTTAATTAATTCAGTCATTACTTTTGAATTACATCACGCAATAATTTGGCAATTGAAGGCATGTTTACACACATTTACATGTAGATGGATAAACAAGCTTCAATAAGGAGTTCATAACGAAAGCGCAGTAGGTTCCTCATACCAAGTGTTTAGATAAATCAGAAAAGGTGGATGGTGTTGAATGTATATTATTAAATAAAATTTATGACATCATGGCAAATATATAGCACCATATCATAATGATCATTAAGCAGCTCTTAAGCTACTGAACGATTTAAGCAATTTCGTAAAACGGACGGCAGTAAATTCTACTTATTGATGACACATTTCAACTGGAAACACCAAGCGATTTTAAATCATTTTGCAACCATGTTTTTGAGCTCAAGAGAGGCCTTTTTATATCTTTCATGAACATGAAATCGTATTATAAGTTTGGTCCGATGTTTGTAAGTATGAGAAGAAAAAGAGATAGATCCACCAATAAGTATACGGAAATGATCAAGGCGATGAGATGAGTCGATTTAGCCATGTCCGTCTGTCCGTCTTTCTGTTTGAACGCAGACTAGTCCCTCAGTTTTAGAGATACCTCGACGAAGTTTGGTTTGAAGCCGTCATTTTGTAATATATTAATCATTTTTCGGAACCAATAAGATCAGACCAATACAACGCATAGCTCTCAAACCCACTCCCTCTCTCCCGTCCACTTACTCTGACTGACTTTTTCACCTCCTTAACCCTCACACTCTCAGTCTCGTTCTCATTCTATCTTCCCCTTCTTCTTTCTCTACCTCTCCACATTTTGGTCGGGTTTCCATATGGTACTAAGAACCACTCCTTAAAACCATTATCAGCACTTTTATCGTATGATCTTGATGTATATAATGACTGGTCTAAATGGTATGATCCTGGCGCATAGACTGACTAGTATGCAAACCCTGATGATTCTAATATGTATATGGACAATTATTTGACTAATATACAACTAGTAGATTTTACTGAAGGGTACAAGCTGGCTTTAGCTAGCCACTTTAGTTCTGTGGAAGATGATTTCTAATAATAACTAAAAGAAAATTTTAGTTACACTACGGGAGTGCAAACTTGTACAACTCAGTTGGTTATTTCTTAGCTTGTCTTTTAAGTATTTTACTATATAATAATTTCAAATAAAAAATATTTTATTAGTTTCAACCAACTGTGGTTGATTGTTTTTCGCAAGCGCTTAGCGGACTTTTTTTTTTTCAAAACTATAAATGTTTTAAATAATCTAATAGTTTCAGATTTTCATATTAATTTTTAAAGGTCTATCCTTGTTGGTTCTAATTTTTTTTACTGATTTAGTTTTATTTAAAAAAAGGGGTGTCGGTTATGGTAGTAGTGTGTCGAGTTGAATAGTTTCTTTACATCTCAGAAAATGCCAAAAACGCCTCAAGAAACTTTCACTTCAAAAAATTAAATAAGCAATTTTCTGGTTTTAGTATGGAACTCCTCGCTTGCTTTTTATCTTTTAATTGCTAATTTACGAATTTATATGTTTATATATTGAATGAGTTAAATGACTGGAAATACATGTGTAAAGGTACTATATATGTGTAGGTACGAATACTCATTTGTACATATTGTTGGTATTTATGTTTTATCGTAATTCGTAATAATCGCAAATTTCAACACTTACGGTTTCCTTATTTATGGCTTTATTAAGTGGGCAATGTGCAAATGTTGCATATCGATTATCTGAAAAATTTAAACCCGCTCAATGTGGTTGAAAAATACTGCTTGTACTTGTAGAGTTAATGATGTGATCTATCACTACATTTCCCAAGAAACCCGCAACATATTTTTGTTTTAGGTAAAAACTTATTTATTTTTAATTTTCCAAATTACATTTAATATGAAGCCGAATTTCTGAACAAAATGTTAACCAATTGATAATTATTTTCTTAGATCTATGTTTCATTCAAACTGCACCCACGAAGTTTCACATTTTCTTCTGTTACTGACAAACAGCGGACCAAATTATGTTCCTAATATCCATACTATTTCTAAATTTCATAAATTTGGTGCCATGACTACCTATATCTAGTAATTAAAAAGCAACATATCTAACAACTTTAATAACGGTTTAATATTTTATTAACTTCAGCTTTCGTCTTTTGGCGCAACTAAGAAGCGGAGCAGCAAATAGAAAGCCAGTGGCAATGTTGGCAGTGTTTTGATTTCACACGAATGCAACGTCTTTAAACGGCTCCAATTTGCCTGAATAAATGTAATTAAAACTGGTTAGCTAAACTCCTACGATATAATGTTGTACGTGTTTTTCAAGTAACCGTTTATAATTATCGTCAATTCAACTGCAAGCGGCTGGGCAATAACAACACAAAGTCGAAGAATGCATTTTACTCATACGCCACAGCCCAAGCAACTTAACTAAATATGTAGTAGTGATACCTACTTATGGTGCTTGACAGGAGAATGCGTGCGTTTGTATAGATATTAGGGTAATCCGGTATTTGATTTTTTTCAAAAACAGGCTTCAAAGAATTCAGGCTTCGAGAATTGTAGATTCAAAACAAAAAAGAACTGAAACACCCCAGGCTCGAAATTTGGACCTTCTTTGTATTAGGCCAGCAAAAGTACCGCCACACTATTGCAGCCGCTCCCCAGCAAAAATCACTTCTCTTAAGTATAAGTCCCCTGTACAAGCGAAACGTAAAAATCCAAGAAGAACTAAAAGTAGTGATGTGCTATATATTTTCAAATTCCTACAAACGAAACCTATTAGCCACTCAGTGCGTCAAAGTCTTTCCATTGATGCGCTGTGCTCTTTAATTGATGACTTTCTTACGACGCAGGAGCCAGCGCCTTGATTTAGCGTATTTCGACCCTGTTAGCAAGCAAGTCTTTGTCTACTTTATTAAATATTTGCAAATCCACGACCTAAACAGCCACGGCGAAGGCTAAGTAGTCACAGACCACAACACTACATCAGACAAATGTTTCGGTTGACCCGATGCCTTAGCAAATAAGGAACTGATGATATCGGAAGCCACATAGCTGAGACGTTCAGTAGAGAGCGTGCTCTCAAAAACAAAATATCGCTTCAATCTCATTCAACTTACCTCTCCCGAATAAATCCTTGCAAACAAGCGAGTTTGCTGATTGCGACTCGGTTGAAACTGTTGGCTTCCATTAGTTCTCGGTAATTGGTGTGTCGATTAGGTAGCGTGAAGTACTGCTATAACAACAACCAACTGCGTTGGTGTCTCCACATCTTCTACTACTATCTATAGGAGTACATACTGAAGCTGAGCGTCTTTGTCCGCTCGAATTGTATGTCATAGAAAGTTAAGCTGTTGGGTTCACTTCCATAACCGTCGTTGATATCACGAAATGTATCAGACATTCTCCGCAAAACTTTTCTGTTGAATTGTCCAAGGTCCAGTACATCTTCTTTCGATGCCATCTATGAATATCAGCCACACAGCTGGGCTGATAAAATAAGATACTTATCTTTGTTTTGTTGAGCGAAGGCTTTACGCATCAATTGCTGAGTACTCATTACTTGATAGCAAGTTATTATCATTATTGGAGTCGTTAATGCTGATTACTAAAAAACCGAAGTCGTTCTCAGTTGAAAGTTTGTATACATATATCAAATCGTTTACGACAGATTAGATGAAAGCATTCGCCTCGTATTCTTTCACCGCAAGACCCACTTTTCCGCCGCTTTCTACAAGCGGAAGCAACAAAAAATATTCTCTAAAATTATGGATTGGGAGGCGAATTGTATGAAGGATCGTTCGGTTCCGTATAACTCGTAGAGTTCCTATCAAACTTTTAGTCTGGTACATCGCCATTTGGCGTAGCACTAAAAGCTTTGCATAGAAGCTCAGCGACAGCTTAATGAATTAAGGTTTAGAAAAACGACTTAACATTTTTCATAAAACCGGGATAATCACCCTAGTGCTACTTTAATACATTTCCAACGAATTTTGCTCCTACGAAGTGCAACAGATGTAGCATTGCAAACTCGAGCACGCATGCACAGTGGTGAATGTGGTGTCTGGTATATGGCCCGTAGTAAAGCAAAGATACCAGCTTACAATTAGCATTTTCTGACTAGTATCGCTCTAAACCGAATAGGACTACTTTCTGCTAATAAGCAAACTATTGAAATTTTGCAGTGCTTTTTATTTTAATTTTTCTGTTTAATGCACCAGGGCTTGACACTCTGATGAAAACCATGTGAGTCGAGTTCTTATGCGTTGTGACCGACGATGCTTAAATCAACTTCGCCTACTATGTGTGAATCAAGATTTTTTTTGTATGTTTTTAAATAGTTTGAGACTGTTATATTTCTCTGGAGATACAAAAACTACCAGTTGCTTGTATGGAAAAAATACGTAATTACCGACTACACCTTTTTTAAATTAAAATTCAAAAAACTCCAATTGTATTTTAGCAAATGGTAATTGAATTTCGGAATAGCTAATATGATTTCAGAATTTGTCATTTGGATTCAAGAAACGGTTTTTAGATTTTAGAAAGCCAAAATTGGATTTCAGAATATTCAATTGGAATTCAGAATGTGTGAAGTGGAATTCAAACATGGTCAAGTGGATTTCAGAAAATACCTTTCCAACTGTTTTTTCCATGTTAATACTTGGTTATGTATAAAGGTCATGGAATATGCAAAAATTATTTGCTATGGAATAAATCAATTTCTAAATTGTATGCGGTTCAGTTCAAATCCAATTGTCTATTTCTGAAATCCAATTCATACATTCTGAATTCCAATTACCTAATCTGAAATCCACTTTTAGTTCTCTGAAATCCAATTGCCTATTCGGAAATCCCATTATTCTTAAATCCAAATGATAGATCCTGAAATTTCATTAACATATTCTGAAATTCAATTGACGTTTTCTTATTTCAATATTGAAAAGAGATAGTTAGGCTTGGTGTTCATTCCAGTTTGAAAGTAGTTCGCAAACAGTTGCTTCAACTGCCGGGTGTCTACATAGTGCTGCGTCAAAGTGTAGATTTCTTACTTTGTTGCAGTATATATATATGAGTGCGTAATTGCATGTTGCATGCATCAAGTATGAACGTAACCCGAGTAAGGCGTCTACATAATAGCAGTGCTTGTAGCCATTTACTCGCTAAATTAGTTAAGTTTTCAGTTTCACGCAAACACAATATCCTTATAAGCAAGCGCTAAAATACAGATGACTAACTTCTCCACTCACATCACAAGTCATCTCGTGAATCCTGGATCAGATGTGTGCTTTTGAGTATTTAGTATTAATTAAGAACGGTTAAACAAACAATAATACAGATAAATTGTTTCACTGTTTAACATCGAATTGTTTTCGAGTAGACAAAACAAAAATTTAATTTATGCACAACAACAACAAATTTCCCAAATAAATATATACAACAAAATACTTGACAAAGGCTTACAATGGATTAAAGAGCCTTAGACAAACAACAAGCTTGCACATAGTTTATTTTAATAGAGAAGAAAATGGAAAGAAAGCAACTAAGCTATTTCGAGAATTTTTAAGTACAGTACTTTAAGCTAACTTTACATGCTTAAGTATTTAGACTTTACAAGTGAAATTCCTTAATGGTTTGAAAATGCCAAGCAACTAACAAGTAAAGCACTCAACCAAGTATAAATTTCTTAGAAAAACGTATGCAGATGTGTGTATACTTGAATTCCAGGCATAATTTGTAAGTAGGTATGCACATTGGGGATGCCAATATCGGGATGGCGAACTTTCTACGGTTCCATAGGAAAGAAATTCCGGCATTTTTTGGATTCGCAGTATGTTACTATAGTCTACAAATTTGTGATTTCTTTTCGAATAATGTTTTTTTGTTGATGTAAAATATTGGTTTATGTTAATGTTTTAGTCAGACCTGTTAATTTTGATTAGTAATTAGCAATCAATTAATTAGACGGCTTTTTTAATTGGTAATGATTATTTTAATTGCTTTCCAAGAAAAGGCAATTATTAATTGATAACGATTGAAATAAATGAATAAAAATAAAAAAAAGTTGTTTTAATTATTTTGTTTTTTTTTGGTTCTTTTTTTGTTATTTTTGATTTTTTCAGTAAAATAGTCAAAAAAAAATTGTTTTGATTAATTTGGAAAAAATCAAAAATAATCCAAAAAAAGGAGTTTTGATTAATTTAGATATTTTTTTTGATTTTTTTTTTCAGTGTTGCTGTAGAAGCACATAAATGTAAATATCAACAATACAGAAAAATTCAAAAATAAACAAAAAAAATATCAAAAACAATCAAAAAAGTTCAAAAAAACTTTTTAGACTATTTTTGATTTTTGATTTTTATACCTAGTAGTGCTACGCACACAAAGTATACTAACTTTAGTCGCCTAACGGCAGTACGTAACGGCATAAACGGATCGAGATAGATATTGACTTATGTATATCGAAATGTTCAGGACGAAAAGAGAAATTGAATAAGCCATGTCCGTCCGTCCGTGCGTCCGTCCGTCTGTGAACACGATAACTTGAGTAAATTTTGAGATATCTTAATGAAATTTGGTATGCGGGTTCCTTGGCACTCATCTCCGAGCGCTATTTAAAATGGGCGAAATCGAACCATAGCCACGCCCACTTTTTATATGTATAATATTTTCGAAACACAAAAAAAGTGATTACTCAGTACATAATACACCTATAAGGATAAAATTTGGTGACTGCATTGAGATTGAGGCATAAAATAAATTTTTCAAGAAATTTTTGAAAATGGACGTGGCACCGCCCACTTTTCATTAAGTCAAATTTAGAAATAATATTAATCATAAATCAAAAACCGTTCAAGATATCGAAACGAAATTCAGCACGCAGGTTTTCAGGTATGTAAGGAATGTTCCAGGAAAAAATGGGCGGGATTGGTTAAGGTTCACGCCCACATTTATATGAAAGATTTTGAAGAGGATCGTAGATATATTAAGTAGGCAATAACTTTGCCTAAAATAGCTTTGCATCATTTATATTTCACTTTTAAAGTTTCCGTAAACAAAGAAATTCAAAACCTTAAAATTTTCGAAAATGGGGGTGGCCCCGCCCCTTTTATAGTGGACTATTCCACAAAACTGTTTATGCCATAACTCCGCCCAAAATGGATTTGTCGAAACGAAATTTGGTGATAATGTTGCTGTAAAAATGGGCGAAATGGGTTAAAGTCCTCGCCAGGTTTTTGAACATAGTTCTGAAAAATTTTTTTTTAAAATTTAAAAAGCGATATTTCTACAACTAAGCAAGTTATATCAATCAGATTTTGCACACATAATAAGCTTTTCAAGAAAAACTCGGCCGCAAATAAATTTTTTCATTTTTGAAGAAGTAGGCGTGGCGCCGCCCAATTTTCAGCATAAATTTTTTGCTATTTTCGAAGGCAATTGCTTCAATCTTGAAATTTCAATGAAAATAGGTCAGCTGCTTCTTAGTAGTATGTATTGTACTCCTGCCAAAAATTAGCCAAATCGGGAAACACACAAGCAAAATATTCGGGGACGTAATTAATAGCCCACTGCAAAAGCAAAGTTATATATCTTTTTTGATTTTCATACCTTTCATAAACATTAAATGTGTGTAAGTATGAGAACAAGAAGAGAAAAGTTCACTTAAATGATCAGTACAATGAGCGGAGTCGATTTAGCAATGCCAGTCTTTCCGTCCGTCTGTCTGTCTGTCCGTCTGTTTATTTGAGCGCAAACTAGTCTCTCAGTTTTACAAAAGAATGCTGAAATTCGTTGTTTGCTTTCTCCATTTTATAATATACTAGTAAACCCGGTAGACGTTATTTTGACGTTTTGATACATAGAACACATCTATGTATAAAATATCATTAGCTTGAACCAAATAAACTCCTAACTATACCGAACTGCAGCTTTATATAACCTGGGGGCTTTTCCAAAAGCTACATGGAGACTGTGTCGTGCCCAGCGAACTCCAGAACATATCGTGAAAGTTCAAGAGTAGAAACAAAACACAAAATATGTGGGCGTGGCACCGCCCACTTTTCCAAAATTATGTAGATATTGACTAAGTGACACATATATCCAAATTTCATTAATTTAGACCAAAAAATTCGGAGTTATGACGAATTGAAACTTTATATATCCTGGGGGCGTCGCTCCTCCTACTTTTCCAAAACTATTTATTGTCTATGCTGTACTCAGTGAACCCAAGTATATATTGTGAAAATTTCGTAAAGATCGGTTGAGTTCTTTGGCGCCTATGAAAGACACCCTTTTTATACCTAGTTTATATCTATTTTTGTTACGCACACAAGGTATACTCGTATTACTTTATTCGACATAAGCGAATCGAGATATATATTTATTAATGTACAGGGTGGCTAATGAAAGCCGCTACCAAAAAAAATTAAATAACTTTTTTTCTATTTAATGAATCTGGTTAATTTTTTTTTATTTTGCAGATTGACTTTTACATTTAACAAAAATGGATAACTGGGACACTGAAACAAGAATTTGGATTGTCCGCCGCTATCACGCACTGGAGTCCGTAGTTTCGGTTCAAAGAGAGTATAGGCGCACGTTTGGCGGCAATCCTCCGAGCAGATGGACCATAATAAGACTCGTAAACAATTTTGCCGACAGTCAACAGAAGACCTTACCATCGAAACCCTTCAGTTCGAACGGAGGAAACAATCGCTGCTGTAGCTGCTGCCATACAAAACAATCCACCTGTTTCGACAAGAAGCTTATCTGCTCAAATGGGTGTAAGCAGACAGTCATTACAGTCAATTATGCACAAAGATTTGGACTTATTCCCATATAAAATTCAAATGGCCAACAAACTGAACGCTGCAGACTTGCCGATTCGCTTGGAATTTTGCCAGAAGATGCTTCAAATGGTGGAAGAGGATGGAAACATGTTGAACTGTCTTTTCATGTCTGACGAGGCCCATTTCGATTTAAACGGCAACATAAACAAACAAAATTGTCGAATATGGAGTGCTTCCAACCCACAGATACTCCATGCGACGGAATTGCATCCACTTCGTGTCACAGTGTGGTGTGCAGTTTCATCACGCTGCATTGTCGGGCCCTACTTCTTCGAAGAAAACGGTCACACCGTTACGGTTACTGGAGACCGTTACTTGAGCATGTTGAGAGAGTTTTTCTATCCAGAATTACGCCGAATGAGAATTTCTTTCAACTCTGTGTGGTTTCAGCAAGATGGTGCAGCTCCTCATATAGCCCAACAGAATTGCGACGAAAATTTCCCAATAAGCTGATATCCAGAAACTCCACATTCCGTTGGCCACCCAGGTCGCCTGACCTTACTGCACCTGACTATTTCTTGTGGGGTTATTGCAAACAGGAAGTCTTCAAAGCAAAACCAACAAATTTGAATGAACTAAGGCAATCCATTCGAGAAACAATTGCGGCTATTCCTGTCTCAACTCTCCAAGCAGTAATGAACAACTTTTTGGTAAGATGCCGCACATGCATCGACGAGCAGGGGGGGGCATTTAAATTCCATTATTTTTAAAACTAATTAAGCTATATTTAATAATATTTAATGAGCTTTAACATGAATAAAAGAAAAATGAACTCCATACACTGAAAAAAAAATTATTTGACTTTCTTAATGTAGCAAAATTCATCAGCCACCCTGTATATCAGAAAGTTCAGGGTGAAAAGTAAAATATCCGGGAAAGTAGTTAATACCCCACTGCAAAAGCGAAGTTGTATATCTTTTTTGATTTTCATACCTTTCATGAACATGAAATGTTTGTACGTATGAGAAGAAAAAGAGATAGTCCCATCACAAAGTATACTGAAATGATCAGGAGGATGAGCTGAGTCGATGTAGGTGTCTCCGTCTCTCGATACGTCTATCTGTCTGTCCGTCTGTCTTTTTGAACGCAAATACGAACGGAAAGTATTAAAATAGACTTGTGTAAATTGGGATGACATAATAGATCACTACTAGGTATATAATGTTCGGTTCCTCCCGAATGAATTATATTCTTTTTTTTTAATGTAACTTCTTCTATAACAAAAACTGAGTTAACACAGATCTGATTTTTTTCGCTAAATTTTTAAATTTATTGGCCTAAAAACACAAAAAAAATATGTTACTTATTTGATATTATGTTGTTATTAATTATTTAAGTTCTAAGGGAAATTATTTAAAATTTAATTATTTATTAAATATTTAAAAGTTAGATGGTTGCTCAAACAATTTCTATACTTTTTTCGAGCTTAGCTGCTCGAGAATTACGTATATCCCAATCACGGAATATCGGAAAAAAATGTACATCCCAAATTGCATTTAAACATCTGCTCATTTAAGGGAAAATATTATGTAACAGAGGGCAACATCACTTCAAATATTACTAATGAAAGTATATTAAATGAATGTGTATCACGATATGAACAGAGCGATATTTGATAGTTTGTTTCCTTGAGGAACTTGGAACTCCATAAGATTTGTCATGTAGTGACGATCTAGTAGAATTATTAGGTGCAAAGTCGAAGTATAGTTAATTGCGATGACACTTTTATGTTACGGTATATACTAGATAGAGTAATTGATAGATAGCAACACTCCTCGTTACTCGTTCTCCACCGGTTACAAAGTGATTGGTAAAAGACACATTGAAATATCGGATATCGATAATCACTCATACACAACCAGAACTATCCCTTAACTATCCAAAATGGACCCTGTTGAGAACAGGCCAAAGCGATGCTACCTTAGAAATGTCAGAATGGGAACCGATTAAGAACGACGTTCCAAGTAATGTGCTAGACAACAATTGCAACCGTCAATGAGATCGCCATGTAAAACTGGATAAGTGAAAGCATTTCTGGGCATTGAGCTAGAACGAGTATTGTCGACAAATGGTTTAGCTCTAGGATAATTCTTAACTAGTATAATTTTCAGCGTGGGCTTATACTCAACCGACCATGTTGTACAAAGAATTTATGCAAGTGCTTAAGCAGCTCTTTAGCTCATGCTTGAATAATAATAATAATAATCCTTTTCTTCTTGAAAGTATTTCCCCACATGCTTAGCCAAATATGAGTCACTATGAACCATCGGATCGTGAATTTTAGTAGCATCTTACGAGAGGCAGACTTTACCACATGTATATTCCAGTCCCTGTAACCTGCTAGGCAAGCTCTAATTGCTAGCTGAAAGTCGTTTGGTGGAACTCGCATTACATCGTCCTGTACTTGCTCTATCGGTACGCCTTCCATATTCAAATGTAGAGAGAAGTGTTGCCTTCATGGTCAATGCTTCGTAACCGCTGTAAACGTGAAATTTCCCTAGCGTGTGTCTTAAAACAATTAAGGTCAAATTACCACTAATAAAGACATCAAAATTTGTACAATTTGAAGGAATTTGTTGGCAATAGAGTGGTTAAAATGTCATTAGCAGACGTAGATATGCCTTAATCTTGAACGGTCTTCCACTTAGCGTGCTTCAACTTCTTCACTATAATTTCATTTGAATAATAAAAATGTGTGTTACAACCTGATTATGACGTTAAGGCTATTAAACAGAGTACATTTGTATATACAGATAAGTGTACATCGCCCAGTAGGGAAAACCTCTAGTTCTGTACTAGTGTATTGGGAACCACAACTAGGCCGTCCGCAAGCTCTTTTACATGCAATCAACCGGGGACTTTAACATTGCCATGTCCTAGGCGGTGCAAAGTGTCGGCGTTGCATTATATTTTTGCGAGCAATTTCACAACTAGAGACTATTTTCATGAACAAAGTATTTCCGTTTTATTGACTAAGTATAACAATTAATTTAATAATATCGAAAAAAATGTTTTTATATTTTTCTTTTATTTGTTCAAACTTGAAACTTTAACAATTTCCTTTCAAACGTTTCTGCTAAAGTTATTTACTGTAAAATAAACAAACAAAAAAACTTTAATTAAAAAAAGTGATTTTCTTTAATGGACATTGTAAGAAGAATCATTATTTCTCAAATTCAATTTAAAAAGCTTGCTCAATTGCGGGTTTTGAATTGAAATGAAAATCATGTTACTCTCGGACTAGTTCTTATTTGGCACTTTATATCTTGTTCTGAACCAAAAATTTGTTTCACTAGTTACAGGGCACGAAAGTAACATAAAATCGAAAGGTACAAAATTAGTGAAGTGAAAACAAGTAAGGGAGTCTAAGTTCGGGTGGAACCGAACATTATACACCTAGTAGTGATCTATTATGTCATCCCAATTTAAGCAAGTCTATTTTAATACTTTCAGTTCGTATTTGCGTTCAAACAGACAGACGGACAGACAGATAGACGTATCCAGAGACGGAGATACCTACATCGCCTCAGCTCATCCTCCTGATCATTTCAGTATACTTTTTGATGGGACTATCTCTTTTTCTTCTCATACGTACACACATTTCATGTTCATGAAAGGTATGAAAATCAAAAAAGATATACAACTTCGCTTTTCAGTGGGGCATTAACTACTTGCCCGGATATTTTACTTTTGATCCTGAACGTTTTGATATACATTAATAAATATATATCTCGATTCGTTTATGCCGAATGAAGTAATATACCTTGTGTGCGTAACAAAAATAGATATAAAAAATGTGTGTCTTTTATAGGCGCCAAAGAACTCAACCAATCTTTACGAAATTTTCACAGTATATACTTGGGTTCACTGGGTACAGCATTGACAATATATAGTTTTGGAAAAGTAGGAGGAGCCACGCCCCCAGGACATATAAATTTTCAATTCGTCATAACTCCGAACTTTTTTGGTCTAAATTAATGAAATTTTGATATATGTATCACTTAGTCAATATCTACATAAATTTTTAAAAGTGTGCGGTGCCACGCCCATTTTCAAAAATTTCTTGAAAAATTTATTTTATGCCTAAATCTCAATGTATTCACCAAATTTTATCCTTATAGATGTACTATGTACTGAGTAATCACTTTTTTTGTGTTTTCGAAAATATTCTATATATAAATAGCGCTCGAAGATGAGTGCCAAGGAACCTGCATAGCAAATTTTATTAAGATATCTCAAAATTTACTCAAGTTATCGTGTTCACAGACGGACGGACGGACGGACATGGCTTAATCAATTTCTCTTTTCGTCGTGAACAATTTGATATATATAAGTCAATATCTATCTCGATCCGTTTATGCCGTTACGTACTGCCGTTAGGCGACTAAAGTTAATATACCTTGTGTGCGTAGCACTACTAGGTATAATAAAAATTACCAAAGTGCAGTGACTATCGAGCGAACGCGACTTAGGGCTCTCGCCAGTTTGATAGCTCGTTTGAATAATAGATTAGAATGGCATAATCATTGTCAGCTGCTGTGATTGTTTCTGAGTTCCTTCAAGCGATATTAACGCGGCGAGTTTCTATTAATTATGTCAAGAATGACTCGATACCGATTTAATGTTTAGTATTACAATGGTATGAATATAAATTTATTATTGATGAAATTATGACAATAGTGAATGTATTACAATAAAAAGAAAATGAAAGTCAAAGGTATGAAATGAATACAGCATACGCTCTTCGGTATGGTTTTTGGTTCACACAATTTTACTTGATTAAATATAAAAAAGAAATTATCATAGATACAGTTTGTAGTAGAGCAATCACAGATTATGAGTGAACTATGTGAAAGTCTAATCATTTACTTAGAAACCCTAAAGTTATTGTTTTTGGCCCCGTAACTGTTGCAAAAGTTTAATTTTCGGCTAACAAAGCTTTATACCTCATGAGTTTCATATTCAACAGATATCCGAATTTAATGGAAAAACTTTTTTGATTACTGGTTCAATAGAAATTTTTTTAAAATTTCAGCAGTAAAGAGTAGCAAGGTCCTACCTGTCACTTTGGAATGAGCCATATAATAAATAATGAAATAACGCAGGGGAAATACATTTAATTGGACAATTTTAAAAGTATAATTTAATCAATTCAATGAAATATAAAACCACAAAATGCAACACTGCATACTTATTGATATTTAAAATAAATACTTTATATACATATGTATATGTCCGAGGGTAGGTATTCCCCACAAAATAAATGTATACCTTATACAAAACTTATTGCACTTTAACAAAAAAAGCACACCATGAGCTCTGATGTGCTTAACACTCAAACTCTCCTTAAAAAAAGCCACATTTAATACCCTTCGGGTCACAAAATGTCCCTAGTTTATTGAATTAATTTTTTTTGTAATTATTTATTATTTTCTGAAGCTTTAAGTAAATACATACATATTTAACGAAAAATAAGTAAATTTAAAATTAAATGTTAAAGTTGAAGAAATTTTATGGTACTACGCAGTGGTTGAAAGTTTTTTGGTCGATTCCAAGAGAGCAGATGCTACAAAGTTTTCAATCTGATTTCTTTTTCTTACACAACGATGGTACGACTTCTTTAGCTCCTTCAGGGCTTCTCACGTTGTGTACAATAGAAGCAGATGACGGTGCGTGTGAAAGACGACATCGATTGGATATCCAAGGACGTACTAGTTCGTCACCTAGTTCCTCTAAATATAGGCGACGTTTATGAGACTTATTTTGTTTCCAGTTGGGATTTATTTCTGTCCATATTACGTAGGCATTCAAAGCTGACAAATCAAGTACATTAGCAAACAGGGCTACCGGCCAACGATTCGTTTTGCGTTTGCTGAAATAATTTCGAACCATTTGATCTATCCTGTCGACGCCAGCCTTCGGCGAGTTATAAAACTCAATGAATTTGGGTATTTTTTTTTTGGATGACCCTGAAGAATATCTCTCTCAAGATGAAAAGTACTCAAAACTGTCACTAGTTTAAATTTTTGTGGTACATACTGAACAAGTGACACTTTATCATTGAAAAAAAAATTTACTTGTGTGTTCCGGAATATGATTTTTAAAAAATGTATGACAATTTTCAAATTAGTTTTGAAATTTGTGCACTGGGTTTATAGGAAAAAACATTGAAATAACGATATATATAAAATTTGAGTTTAAAGTTACTTTGGGTCACAAAATGACCCTAGGTTAAAAAGTTTAGTTGTATACATCCAGACCTGCTAAATTTGATTAGTAATTAGTAAACAATTAATTAGAAGGTTTTTTTAATTGGTAACTATTAATTTTATTGTTCTTCAAGAAAAGGGAATTACTAGTTGATTACGATTAGAAAACATCAAAAAAAATATTAAAAGAGGTGTTTTGATTACTTTTGATAATTTTTGATTTTGCTTTCGACTATTTTTGATTTTTTTCAGTATTTTTTATGTGTATATTTATATGCTTCTTCAACAGTACTGAAAAAAAAAATCAAAAATGATCAAAAAAGATAAAAAAAAATCTAAAATAATCAAAACAACTTTTTTTTTAATATTTTTGATTTTTTTTAATAATCGTCAAAAATCGTGATTGGTTTTCGTTATTTTTTTTGGTTAATTGGATAATAATCATTAAAAATGGAAAGTAATTGGCAATCAGTGGATGCTCAAGAAAGTAATTAATCAAACCGGTAATCATTACCGTTAGTAATCATTATTTAAAAGGTCTATATACATCATTCCCAACATATTTCACATCTTGTATATCTGTACCATTGTCATCAGGCATAAGGTTTTACTCTCCGTTTCTCTCTCTCTCTGATATCCAAGCCTATCTAAAGCTTCTTCATTAAAACAGTAAGGTATCCAGAATTAATTTAAATTAAATTTTTATTAGGCTTAGTTAGCCGTCGTGGTGATGTGCTAGCCTACCATATAGAAGATCCCAGGGTCAAGTCCCGGGACGAACCTCAAAATGGAGCAACAAATTAATCTGCCCATCAAACCAGGATAGAAGCTCTACAAATCGAGAGAGAAGCTTGACCTTAATCTTCTGGGATGAACTTATATCATGGCAAACTATTATTGTCGAAGAGTGGTTCGCGCTGCTAAATCGTCCAATAAATTCTAAGAAATGTACACAAAATCTTCCAACGTAAATCTCAGGAAATGCAGGACACGTCAGAACAGTTTAAGTTATTAAAAATATATTGACTGAAGGCCCATTAGGAAGTTAAGCTTCTCCCTGGGAAGGTCGTGTTATGTACGACTAGTCAAAAGAACTTACCAACTCTAAATGTATGATATTTTTGAGATCTTGGCGGTGTTGCGAGCGACGAATGACCAATCTCATCGTAGTAGAACTTACAGACATGTTTACTTATTTGTCTTGTCAGCAGCCAGTAGTCATCTGTTAGCGTGACTCAGCGGGAAATGCCTGTTAATCATCTCGGTATACCTTTAGAATCCTGTTAATTGGGATTAATTACTCATATCGAAACACATCGTATCAATCCCAGACCCTGACCCGATGTCATTATATTAAATTCTACAGAGGCCTGTCGACTTAGGCAATTGGCATTCTATCTTCATTGAGTGTGGGGAAGTGATGTTTTCTCAATGTCCTGTATGAGTTTTGCTTATATGAATGTGTCAAGTACATTTAGCAAATATTACTTACAATATAGATTCCACATACATACATAAGTCAATGAAAGTGTGTTTGCGCTCCACGTACATTTTCGTGTAATTTGAGGTTGACAAATAAAGTGTGAGAGGCAAGAAAACACCTCTGGTGAGCAAAACCATAATCCCAGGAAATGAATTTTAACTATTTAATTAGTCATTCAACTTTAAAAATCTATAAAAATAAATATTTTCAGAATTAATAATCGAACATTTATTTAGTAAGCCCTTTTGAATACCCATTCGGGTTATTGCACTTTTGTGCAAACGAATTTAAAATTTTATTGGCAACAAATTATACGAGGTGTGTTCAAAAAGTATCGCGAATTTTGTGTTTTTTCAAAAATTATTTATTTATTCATGAATATCTATTTTGTCCCCTTCAAAGTAATCCCCATGAGATATTATACACTTGTGCCAACGGTTTTTCCAATCTTCGAAGCACTTCAAAAAATCATTTTTTTGTATCTTGTTCAGCTCCTCCTTCGATGCCGTCTTTATCTCGTCAAGAGAAGCGTAACGTCGTTCTTTCATAGGCCTCTTCAGTTTAGGGAACAAGAAAAAGTCACAGGGGGCCAGATCTGGGGAATACGGTGGCTGCGGCATCATTAGTGTGTTGTTTTTGGCCAAAAAGTCGCGCACAAGCAACGATGCGTGAGCAGGGGCGTTATCGTGGTGCAAAAGCCAATTTTTGTTCTTCTTTGCACATCTCCCCGGCCTTCTGAGAACATTTTGTACCACCGATAAACGTTGCTTCGGTCCAAGGTAGCTTCGCCGTATGCCACAGTCAACATTCGGAATGCATCCGCGCACTTAATTTCGTTTTTCACACAAAATTTGATACAGGTTCTTTGATAAATTTTTTTGAATAGGTAAAAATCGAAGACGATCCAAAACACGTGCAAGCAAAGCAGCTGTCAACAATTAACTGAACATTCAAAATGGCCGAGCTTGTCGGCATAAGTGAGAGACATGAGTACCAACATAACGCCACAAAAAATTCGAAATTCGAATATACGTAACCAGCGAAAATTCAAAATATCGCGATACTTTTTGAACACACCTCGTATGTGATCTAATATGCATAGATACAAAACAAGAAAATTTATAATACTATTTTATATACATATTTATATACCCAGCAAACAATTTTATACAAAACTAAAAATATGACAAAAAATTTTTATTAGTGTCAACAAAAAGCATCCGCAAATTTGCCCTTAAAGAACAAGATGTTGGGGTTACTTGTTATTTTGAAACTATGTATAGAGCAATTGTAACTGTAATGAAATTTGAAAATTTAGTCGGAATTTGGCAGTGAATTTCGATAAAGTTGATAGAGATCACAACACTCTATTAGAATTATGCCGCGCCGGCAGTGGAATAGCTTATAGACCACCGCACCTTTTAAAAGAAATTTCTAAATTGCAAAAAGCTGCTTTGACATTTAAAAAAATTCAGCACAGTAAGCAATATATAATCGCAATGGTCTCATTATTATAAGCTTTAAAAGAAATAAGGTCCACCTTATCCAAAAACAAGTAATGTTTTTTAATGCTTTTGCATTCAGGAAATAAAATCAGTGAACGTTATTTCCTTGCTATTTATTGCACTGCGCTGCTTTTAAATTAATATTCTAAATATTGTGACATGCAAAAATGTGTGTTTGCAAATGTGTTAATTAAATATATTTTATGCGCATTCTATAAGCTTTGTTACCAAATTGTTTGCTGGACATAATTTGCACGTATACTTATATTCAAAGCTATGAGATTATTCCTACGTTTATTTAAAATGCTTTGGTGAAATTGTTGTAGTGGAAGGTATAAAACGGCAGCTTTTTCATTATAAAAACAAACTGAAGTAACAGCTGTGGGGTCAAATGTTACACTGTACACTTTACACTTACAGTGTGCGACAAAACGTGTGCACCGAAATTCCCTTTAAAACATTTTACTCAAAAAAATCGTAAGTACAAGTTTTATAATGCTTATTCCTTCTTATTCATTAGGAATACATATTAGGTATTATAAATTTGAACTTATAAAAGTAGTTTAGCAGCTCAGCCAAGAAATTTTGTACAAAGAATCCGATAAACTCAAAAATTTGGGTGACAAAACTCAAGTACCATCAAATAACTATGGGACAAACCTGTTTTTTTTTTTTCGTTACTTCTTGGTATATCCGTAGCTCTTTATGGCAGGTACACATTGTGTTAGCATTCAGTATTTTATTTAAGTAAAATATCTTAGGAAAAAATTTTCCACGCCTGCTCAACTTGTCCGAATAGAGAGTCTTTGTTGCTGCAATTTTCTTGCGGATTTTTAGGATCCATAATTTTCTACAATCGTGGCTCACCGATCAAAAAGTATGATAAAAGTTAATTAGAGTTCTTCTTTAGGCCTGCGAACAAGCTTCAGAGCGTCCGAACTTTTCATAAAACTTTAACTTGACAGAAAATAAGATTCCTCGTCATATTGTACTACTCCAATTTAGGTGGAATCTTGAAAACCGTGACTGCTCTTCTATCTGAAATGAAAGGGGTTTCAAGGCTCCGAAGTGAAGTAATCGGTCTTAAAGAGCACATCTTTAAATGGGCCTACATGTGGTGGATATGACAAATTCTTTCATAAAACTTCTTGTGGAAACAAGAAGAAATATTTTTAGTTCACGAATGATTGCTCGAGCGTGTGTTTTTCATGCACTAGCCCCTCCCCGTACAGTGCAAAGGGAGTCAGTTGAATGGAAAAAGTTTTGTACTACGCTAAATAAGGCCATGAAAAATGTTGAAACATTGGAAAAATAGTATTTCCTGATTTCGTTTAATTGAATTTGAGTAAAACTCTTTCGCGAAAATAATTATTTCCAGCAAATATTTTCGACTTCTGCAGATCATCCAACCTCGTTTAATGGCTAAATAAAAGAAAGGAGCCGTTGCTTGAAATGTTTCGAAATATATCGGCATGGTTATTGTGGCTCACGTTTGCCACGATTGTATGGTTTTTAATACACATTTAAGGAAAGACAAGACCAACCTTGATTTGGGGCTTAGTTTTGTTGCACTCATTTTTCAGTTACCCTGAAAAGTGCAATTAATTTTTTTTTAATGGACCATGAACACGTTTTTTTTATTTTATATTTCAAATAACAAATAAGTATCCTTCATCAAAAAAAAAAAAACAAATACAAAATTTTAAATCTGCACAAAGAAGTTTATTTAATTATGTTTAGCAGAGGAACTTTTGATGCTTTAGTTTTGTCGTGCACTGTATGTGCATATATAAGTATGTTGAAATAAGGTTTTTCCACCTAGCTCTTCATTAGAAAAGCTCCAATGATGGGGAACATTTTAATCTATGAAAATCTTATTCCTTTGTTTTATATGATTATTTACCTGCATGTTGCTGCTTTTGTAGCATTAGTATTTCGAACTTATTGATCGACACCTGCACTCACGCATGCGAATTAAACAGACTTATATTGAACTTTGCTTGGTTACGTAGACCCGCATCACGGATTTCACAGCAACACCTCTCCGTGAAGTTCTCCTAATTTTGACACTTTTTAAAAGTTCAAAATTATAAGAATAAACTTTGATGAAAAGCGTTCTAACGCGCTCCCTAAAGCTCCTGAACAACTTGACTGTTACCTTCAAAATTTTAATTAAATTCTTTTCGTCCATTTTGGTATTTGCCTAAGAAAAGTACAACATCTCCCTTACCCCACTACAACCCAGTCACCATCAAATTTTTTATTATTTTGCCAGCCTTTTTCTTAATGAACTTTAACAAAAATTAGATTATGCGACAAAACAAATGGCTTTGGTAGGGGTTGGACCGGATTATGTTCTCAGACGTGAAATGCCAACGATTTTGTTAATTTCCATCATAAGCGAATCTAAGGCATGGGTGGTATATGTGCAATTGCACGTATGATTGTCTAATTAAAATGACGACACGTGTACCAGTGACATTTGTAAGCCTACCAAACAATGACGCTTGAGTATAAAAAATGAATCGAAATAACATGAAACAGTAGATATGCGGTAGACGCTGTCAACTTGTTCTCCGTGTAGTCAGGAATTTTTCCCGCATTTCCGTTGATACATACGAATTTAATGTAATAAACAAAATTAGAACTCCATCGCCTTGGGCACAAAAAATGCAGAATAAATGTTACACACGCGAGCTGCACGCGTCAAATAACGATACCGTTACGCTGATTCATAAATAAAAGTAAAATGTGAGCATTTAATATGGGGATGAATAATGAAAGTAAATAGAAATGAGCGAAATTCTTAGAAAATGTTGAGTTGGACAGAAATATCTATTGGATTTTTTTACATTACTAGTACAGGGTGTTTTTTTACAGGTTTGTTTTTCGAATAGAGATAAAACTGGCATTTTGTGGTCAAATCTGGCAACTCTAATGTCATTTGCGTTCAGTTTGGTTTGCCATTTCATCATGAACAGGTTGACAAAAGAACAACGCTTGCAAATCGTGCAAATTTATTTCGAAAATAATGGTTCAGTTCGCGAAGTTTACCGTGACTCCGTCCATTTTATGGTCGACATAATCGTCCATCAGAGCAATTAATTCGGTTAACCATGGATCGTTTTCGCACTACGTTTACTCTATGTGATAATACGCATCCGCAGAGACGTCGAACAGTGCGCACAGAAGAAACAATTGCCGCTGTAGAGCAAAGTGTTGAAGAGGACCCGAATGAATCGATTCGCCACCGTGCACAGCAATTGGAGCTTTGTCCATCAACTTTATGGAAGATTTTGCGCAAAGATCTTGGCTTGCGACCTTACAAGATCCAGCTTGTGCAAGAATTAAAGCCGCGAGACCATGCAATGCGTCGTGATTTTGGTGTATGGGCCGAAAATGAGATTGATTTCGATGCTGATTTTCATCGCAAAATTTTGTTCAGTGATGAGGCTCATTTTTGGTTGAATGGCTACGTCAACAAGCAAAATTGCCGCATTTGGAGTGAAGAGAATCCACATGAGACCCTTGAAACGCCATTACATCCACAAAAACTGACTGTTTGGTGTGCTCTATGGGCTGGTGGAGTCATTGGGCCATACTTCTTCTGCAATAATGCTGGAGAGGCAGCTACCGTTAATGGAGACCGGTATAGAGCCATGATAACCGACTATTTTGTTCCCGAATTGGATGGCATGAATGTGGATGAGTTGTGGTTCCAACAAGACGGCGCTACATGCCACACAGCGCACGTCACAATCGATTTATTGAAGGAAACATTCGATGAGCGCATAATTTCGCGGAATGGACCTGTCAATTGGCCACCAAGGTCGTGTGATTTGACACCATTGGATTATTTTCTTTGGGGATATGTGAAGTCGCTCGTCTACACCAACAAACCAGAAACGTTAGGGGAATTGGAAGCCAAGATTCGTGGCGTTATTGCCGACATACGGCCCCATATGCTCGAAAAAGTGGTTGAAAATTGGACCTGTAGAATTGGCTTTATTCGAGCCAGCCGCGGCGGCCACATGCCCGAAATCATATTTAAACATTAATGGCATAAAATTATCCTTCCAATAAAGCCAAATTGATGGACCTTAAAACGATTTTCTTGTATTTTATTTCAATTCGAAGTTCTATACCCCTAAAAAAAACACCCTTTACTACGTAAAATATTTCAAAAAGTTTTCATGCTCAACCATCAACTAGACCTGTTGAGTATTGATTAATAATCATAGTGATTACCGGGTTGATTGATTATTTTTTGGGAAAGTATATTAATGATTGATTACCCATTGTTTTCGGGTTTTAATGATTATCTTTATGATTATTTTAAAAAACAACCAAAAAAAATTATTACTTTTAATTTTTTTTATTGTTTTTGATTACTTGAACACTTTTGATTATTTGGGTTGTTTTTGATTATTTTTTGTATTGTTTCAAACAAACATTAGCACCTACATGGAAATGTGCATTAGCGATGTTTAAAGTTCGTCTTTATACAAATTTTGAACAAATTAAGAATATACATACATATATAATACTACCAGGTGAACGCTGAACGGGAATCTGTTAAAGAACCGTATCGGCCATTGTAGGAAATAAGGCAAACGACGGTAACGTTGCTTGTCTCAACCGTTTAAGTACAGAAAAATGGCATTATATTCAGTTTAATGTTCTATGATAAAGTCGTTTTTCAAAGAGCATAGCCATATTTTCGTGAGGTTGTCACTTAATGCAAGTATAACCTCATGTCCAATAACATCATTACAGCAAAAGGTTTCATCTAAAGAATATTGCTTATAATTGTACTCCTTACAATTCCAGGCTCCATATTGAAAGCCTTTGATCTAGAAAGAAAACATAGAAAAAATCGAAAGTAAATTTTAACAACTAACATTTTTCAAATGTTTTATTATAAAGCATGCACACATATTAGGCTGACCCGGAAAATCTATTTTCTGGAATCCAACTTGGTAATAGAAAAAGAGACCATATACAATTTTCATAGCGATGTGTTATGACAGCAACCACTACTCCTGTTGTTTCTGAGTACTCTATGGAACACCTACGGTATAGTACTTCTAGTTACTCCATGGAGTATCAATAGGAAAGTACCATTCAAACTACTATTTATTCTACATATGTAGAACTACTTGCGCTATTTTATTATTCTTACAATTAGTTTTATATTCCCCGACAATTCAACCCAATAGCATTCGCAATGATTAATTTGTAATAAGCTGAGGTGGCCCCCTAATGCATTGCAAAGGAGTACTATGCGAGCACGCAAATATAACAAAAAAACAAGTAAGGAAGTCTAAGTTCGGGTGGAACCGAACATTAAATACCCAGCTCTGGTCGTGGCAAATTGTGGTGGAGTTATGACCTATAGTGGTTTTAAACTTTTTCTGCTACCATGTGGGCAATCTTATAAATCAAAATGAATGTGTCTGTGTGGCTGGCGTCCAAAGTACTTAACCGGTTTTTATGAAATTTTCAAAGTAGATTATTGGGTTCACTGGTTACAGTATAGGCTTTATATAATTTTGTAAAAGTGGGTGGTGCCACGCCCCCATGCTATATAAAATTTTAATCTTGTTTAGGCGTCCAAGGTACTTAACCGATCTTTATGAAATTTGCGCAGTAGATTCTTTGATTCACTGGTTCCAGCATAGGCTGCATATAATTTTGAAAAGCGCAAATAGTATGCCTCGTATCTCTATATACAATATACAACAGGTATATCATCATAAACCTCCTAAGAGATTTTTGCGCCAAGCTTCTCTTCCAATTTGTGGTGTGCCGATTTGAATTTTCCCTACAAATTGGTGGGACCTACAGTTTTTTGCCGACTCCGAACGGCATCTACAAAGGAGACGAATTTTTGCTGAGAAGCCTGTCATGGCAGAAATACATTCGGAGAGTTTGCCAAACCACTGCCGAGGGGCGACCCCGTTTTGAAAAACTTTTTTCAAATCACTTTTGATGTTACCTGTACCAGGGCTCGAACCATGGACCTTCGGTGTGGTAGGCCGGCAACACTACCTTCACACCACGGCGGCCGCAGCCTCGTATCATGTTTCGTAATTTTATTTAACAAGTTTCTGAAGTTAATAATAGCTGAAATTTGACAGTTTGTTCATTTATATGTGGGCGGTACCACGCCCATTTTCCAAAATGTTACAAAAATCATAGTAAAGATCATCAGGTCATTGTAACTACGAAATTCAAACATTCTATCTGCATCAGTGAAGGAGGCATGTTCCGGCTTCCTACCTCTCTTTTAGGAAACTTTGGTCCAAAAGTGGTCGTGGTCGTAAACCGATTTCGCTTATTTTCCGTGGGCATACTCTACATGTCTATAGTATACCTCGTGTTAAGTTTCGTAATTCTATCTTACACCGTTATGAAGTTATTAACAGTCGAATTTGAAATTTGCTTGACTCATAAGTGAGCGGTGCCAAGCCCACTTTCCAAAATTTTCCAATAATCATATAAAGGATAAGAAAATTGATGCAACTATAAAATTATATTATTATACTTGTATCAGTTAATTATATATGGGCAGTTCAATATTTCTACCTCCTTTCCATATAACATTTATGAAAAAGGAGGCGTGGTCGAAAAGCAATTTCGCTTTTTTTTCATGGGTGCATTTATCGCAACAATAGTATGCCTCCTACGAAATTTCGTTATACTAGCGTAAACAGTTCTGAAGTTATTAAGAGTCAAAATTTGAAAATGTCTTTACTCATATGTGGGCGGTGACACACCCCTTTTCCAAAAATTTGATAAAATTGTCAATGCACCAACCTAATTAAGAAATCTAGTAGGTTTCATCATTGTAGCTGCTTTTATTATTGAATTAACCTATTTTATACGTTTTTAGAAATTTTCGATATCGAAAAAAGAGGCGTGATTATGGTTCGATTTCACCCATTTTAAATAGCAACCTACCTTGGCCAGAAAGCAACATGTGTGCCAAATTTCATTCAAATACCTCAATTTTTACTCAAGTTATCATGCCCACGGATGGATGGACGGACGGGCATGTCTTTATGAATCCCTTTGTTCATTCTGGAACTCCATATCTATCTCTATTATTTTGTACCGTTAGAAACCACCGTTATATGAACAAAACTATAATACCCTGTGTACTAGTACACGCTGGGTATAAAAAAGAAAAAAAATTGTTGTATAAGCGTATTAGGGTGTGAAACGAGATAGTCGACGAGCTGAATTTTGTTGTTGTAGCATTTGAGGGGTTTCTGTCACTCACTTTGGTCATTTTGGGCATTTGAGAAGGGCCTTGGGGTATTCTAGAAAAATGCTCTTAAAGATTTAATTAAAGATGTGTGTTACACCGAAGATGATTATGAAATTTAATTTGACGATGCACTTAAGATGAATTACGCTGTTAAGAGCTTAGTACAGCGATGGAAAGATCAAAAACTTAGTTGACTAAGTCCAAAGTTATTCCTGGCAACACTTGCACAGCAGAGAGCAATTTCAGTTTCCAATCCATGGCGATTTGTGTTTAGTCAAAACTGTATAGACGGTCACGCTCCAATCAATGAAATGGCTGCAGAGTAGGTCTAACCGAAGCTCTAACTTCTAGGCGGCCGACACCGAAGGTTCAAGGTTCGAGTCAAAACGAGGTCGCCACTAGGCAGTAGATTGGCAAACTTTCCGAGTGTATTTCTGCCATGGAAGGTTTCTCAGAAAAAATTCATCTGCTTTGCCATTCGGAGTCGGAAAAAACTGTAGTTATTTGTAGGAAAAATTAGAAGCAGCATACTACAAATTGTAAGAAAGGCTTATCGCAAAAATCGCCTTGGAGATTTATATCGTGCCACACACTTTCTTATTTTAGCTTTCAGCCGATTAACTGACTAACCTCCGATGCCAATCAGCTCCAAAAAGTTGTGCAAAGTGTTCCCCATGGCACAGCAAAGGCTTTAACACGAGTTTGTGCAACCACACCTTACCATTTCTATAACAACCTCATTCTGTCTTATTTTTGCAATATCATTTTAAGCAAACATACATTAAAATTATAAATGACAGATGGCAATCGACAAATGCAATTACATGCAATGTTATTTTCTTGTCAACTCAGTGCTACTCACTACCACTCACGGGCACTCAACTCATACACAGCTCGCTTTGCCGTCTACACTCTGCTATGCCGCCTACTCAAGTGATTTTTCAGTCAATTTATCAAAAGTGCTTGCAATCAAAATCCAACATCATTCCTTTCGTTTGCTGTCGGTATCGGTTTTGCAACACATCACACACACACAAATAAATGTATCATGCCATAACGATGATGAGTGCACAGATTGAAGAAAGAAATTTCACTATGTACCGTTACAATTGTGCGTTACATTACGGCAACAGTCACGCATATGACATACTCTCTTAGACGGCTAGATGGCTGCCTGGCTGTTTGGCTGGTGCAGATTGTTGGGTTGCTGCCTGTCAAGTGCACATGACACCTGCACTGCACTTATCGTTATTGTTGCCACTTCTGTGGCGAGGCCACACCCAGACGCTTTACGTACGTACGCACTTAACCACGGCATTGCTCCCGTTTATGTACGAGTGTCAAGAATATGTCAACTTGGTAAAGTGAGTATGTGTGACATTCGCCCTTCTCATACACTGACGAGTTGGCGTGTATGCACTAGACTGTGTGTGTTATCACACAAGTGACCATTGCTCGAATTTCGGAAGAGGGAAAAGTATTAAACGAAGTATTAAATCTTCTTAAAACCCAGGTCAGTGATAGGTGACCCTCATCTTTAGAATCTTCAAAGGACAGCAAGTTCTTCCCGAATCTAACTGCTGCTATAAGTCGTCTTTGGTTATGATTTATTCGCACAACTTGGGCTAGAAGTCCCACGATGGGAAGTCGACCTGTCTCCCACCCCACTTTGCCTCCACTTGAATTTGCTGTGTTTGATTACTTTAAGGTCCGCGAAGAAAATCTTAACTTTAATTTGTAATCCCCGCTGGACCGGAAAGGTCGTTCTACCCTGCAAGCGCTAACGTCAGCCTAGCGCTTTAGCAGCCGACTCGTGGATTATCTGTTAAAGATCAGACTACAGGTGAACAGTGGAACCCCGAATACTCCACATCAGGTACACAAGAACCCAAGAGCTCCAGGAGATGAGCGC
Source organism: Merzomyia westermanni (assembly GCA_949987695.1). Taxonomy (NCBI): domain Eukaryota; kingdom Metazoa; phylum Arthropoda; class Insecta; order Diptera; family Tephritidae; genus Merzomyia; species Merzomyia westermanni. Next base: position 26,961,538 of record OX465291.1, read on the forward strand.
ACCAGTTGCCAGGAATATCGCTTGGCCAAGAGAGACAGGATTATAAGTTTTCGAAATAAATTGAGGCAATGTAGAGAGAGGTCATTCTCAGACCTTTCCAGCTTCTTCACGAGCGAAACCTGACATTATATCCGACTAAATAGACTGCGTCTCTCTTTAAGACGTGGAATGCGCAAATGAGGTAAGAGCTCAAAAAACCACGTAGTTGGGTGTGATATTCGACAAAGGCCTCACTTAAGTTAATTATGTCACCGCAATAGCCCAAAAGCTAGAGAGCCGCAACAAGATCTTGAAGTCACTCACCGGTAGCTCTTAGGACAAAAAACGTTGCTTGCTACATACAAGGCTATCGGCCGACTATTTATCGATTACGCTGCGCCGATATGGTAGCCCAATCTTGCTGAAACCAACTGGAGGAAGTTGCAGGTCTTCCAAAATAAAGCCATCAGAACTGCCACGTAATGTCAACCCTAGTCATCCAAACCGTCATCTATTGGATAAAGCTGGGCCTTCTTGAGACATAAGAAAGCATTTCTGTAAGCACTATGATGAGATCCGTAACCACATTACCATGCCGTTTGATCTTCGTTGCCACAGTTGGGCTCTAAAGGACCTCCACGCCTAGTCGGTAGAAAGATCCCTCAGATCTCGGCTTGTGAACCCCGTAATAAACATCCACCCACCTGAAATAGCTGAAGAGGAGTACGTCATCCCCAGGTAGACTAGATTTTTTCTGTTCAGATATAAATCGATTTGGGAAAAATCGTGTTTTCTAGAAAATTCTCGTTTTTAGGTCATTAATCGATTTTTTATACGAAAATCACGTATAAAAAAATAGTGTAGGTATAATTAATTGAAGTGTGAATACTTTGAAAAAATAAGTAAGAGATAGAACCAAATGGACAGTTTTCAGAATTCGTTATTTCGATCTCGAATTATTCACATACAAATTGGCGGCACCTACAGCCAACTCCGAATGGCTGAGAAGCCTTTCATGGCAGAAGTACAGTCGTAGAGTTTGCCACACTATTGTTCCAAACCATTTTGGCGTTACTTGTCCCAGGACTGGAAACTTGCACCTTCGTTGTGGTAAAAAACCAACACTATCGCCACACCACGGCTGCCGCCAATATTAGCTATAACTTAAAAATAGTTAACAATCATATGTAAAACGTACTGTTGCAGTAAGTTTTTAAAATTTTTCGAAAAAAGTAGTAAGTCTACTACGGTCATAGTAACATACTAATCCTGCAATTGACCCTCAATTAGTTACAATGCTACCTACAATGCGTTATTAAGTTTACAGTTTGTTCGATTGTCCCTCTGATAGCATTCCACGGCCGTTGTAGCTAACGTCGACGTCGGAGTCGTCTTCGTCGTCGTTTGTTGTCTCACATTGTTACAGAACAATGTCGACAATGCACTTGGCACTATCCGCAAATGACAATTGCAAATTGTTGCGGTACTCTTGGTTAATACTGAAGATTGTGAATAGTTTGTATGCGCATGTGTGTATGTGTATGTGCATTAGTGGGTTCGTTGGTCTGTTTTTGTGTAATGTAATGCTGTTTGTTGTGGTGCCACTAGAGCTCTCAATTTTCTTGTAGTTACAACGTTCATCATTCTGTCATTAATCAAAATTCGCTATTAATTCACCGCAATTAATTGTTGTGTTAATTGCATGTGTACACATCCTCCTACATACATACGTACATACGAACTTACAAGGGGTATGCGTGGAATATACACAAAAGCTTATTATAATGCGGTTAGTGTATTGTCAGGACCCCAACCCGGAGGCTTGTGGAGCCCTCACAACACATATATATAGATATCTTTTATGAATGAAGTTAATTTGAATTATACAATATTTTTATGAAATATACTGAATTTTCTGTAAATAAACCACATACGCATTTTTGCACGAAAACCCACTTAGCTAATATATATCTACGATTATATATATACATATTCTACATATTTTTAAAATCATACCAGTCGAATATCAATTTCTTACAAATAGGAACACTCTAATATACATATATACATATGAGCTTACCATACACTAGATTTGACAGCGACACTAAGGCCCGGTTTTTCAGTACAAGTTCAACTCAATTTGTCAGTTAAATTAAGCTTAAGCTTGGTTTAAGTTTTTCAGTCAACTTTAAACGAAGTTTAAACATAGTTTAAGCGGCCAATTTGGCAGGGTTAAACTCTAGTTAACCTGTCAGCTGTTTGCATATTTGATGGTTTTGGTTGTAAAACAATAAACTGTACGCAATTAAAAAAGGACGATATTTTTATATTTAATTAAATACTGCATATATCATCTGACGAAAGTTGATAAAGTGATGCAGAAGTTAGCGAAATCCTAACTATTACAATACTGAGGAGAAGCAATGGCGTTGAATATGTAAACAAATGGCATCTGTTGCAGTATCTAGATAAAAAAAAAACCAATGTTGCCGTATAACAAGCAAATCTTAAAAGCGGCCTTAAACTCTCACTGAAAACCCGCTCTGCAGTTTAACTGGAGTTTAGATTTATGCCGAGTTTAAGCAAACTTAGTTTACACTGAGCTTAACCAAGGACTGAAAAACCGGGCCTAAGAGGTTAGAAACCTGCCTATGCAAAGGAGACGGCAAACAATAAGGATTAGAAAATGCGAACATTTAAACGCACAACAATGCAGAGCAATACAAATCTACACACGAGGAACACTGGAAGTGACCAACTCAAGCGTACAGGCGAGATACGTTCGCGGTCTTTAATGTACATGATAGTATAAATAAAAAGTATTTTTGGCGTTTTTATATATTTTTATATAAAATTTACTTAATTTATTGAAGCACAATCGTTTTCACATAACTAATTACAGCATAATAACATTTATGAGGCGATGATATGACACGATCGCACACTAACTTAGATCTTTGCTTAAAGATCGCTTTATAGGATTCTTGTGAATACGTTAAGCATTCAGTCAAATAGATACAAGTTTTGGGAATGAATCGAGTGTACTAATAAGTACATGTTGAGTGCAATATTGAGTTGATATAGTTCAGGAGTGAGTTTATAGTGAGAAGAGCGCGAGCATACATAACTGGCGTGTGTACATATGTTCGGTGCAATGCAAGAAACCGGCATATGAAGAAGAAAAAAGGCGTACAGTCGTGTGTATACACGTTAGTAGTTATAAGAAAATAGTATAATAATAAGGAAAAGGTTAACTTATAAGATTATGTATTATAAGTATGTGAAGGTTTATTATTGTAAAATAACAGTTTGCTTGCGTGCAAATTAGTATAAAAGGGCGATGAATTCCTTAGGAAAATTGAGTAGTTAGCTACTAGCTAGGCATAGTAATCGATGGTTTTCACCTCCGATGAACCAACAGCTGGGAGTTTTCATCCCATGAGTACTATTTTTATGCTCTGCAGGGGTTTTCACCTCAGTGGACGGTAGGGCTAAATAGAGGTTTTCACCTCTGTCGCCTTTAATTTAGCCAGGAGCAACTTAAGTTATAGTAAGTGGTGGTTTTCACCTCCGCTGAATGTTGCTGCTGAGTAGGGGTTTTCACCTCCACCACCTTTAGCGTAGTTAGAGATAAATTTAAGATTGTAGATGAGAGTTGAAAAAATGTATTAAAGAAAAGGAAGTTGTCAAAACTAAAATAACTAACAGGGTTTTATCATTTGTAGAAAAACCATAGGGAACTCTATTTATAGGAACCCTGGACGGGCTGAGCATACCCCCGCAGTTTGGAAAGTCCGTGACAGTATTGATAGTAGTTGAACTACAAAAGGTCACTAACAATGGAAGTGTTATTCGAAACAGGTGGTATTTCCTTTAGGAGTCAAAAGCTTTACTAATTTTAAGATATTGAACGAAAACTACTTTATCCGAGCAAGGAATTAAAGAGCAGACTTTTAACTAAACCTTATATAGAAACCAAACTTCGTTTCTGCTGTTATTGTACCATGGTTTAGTTAAGGTAATTAAGTCATGGTTCCAAGTAACAAATAAATATTGAAACATAATTAGAAACCGAATAATTGGAACCGTTCCTAATGAGTAACAGTAATGTAACGAAACTCTACGTAACAAAAACTGGCGGAACCTCAAGCAGACGCGAAGCTCTGGGTGCTGAAACGAAACCTATAACGCTACCTTTAAAACAAAACAGTAACAAAATATTTCTTTATAGAAACAAAACTAGCAAATGTTTTTCGTGATCGAAACTGTATAGAAACCTCAGGTATAGAAACAATACTAGAAACGTTCCTTGCGTAGCAAAACTGTGACCAAACCCTTTTGGGTTTTCTGGTAATGAGTTGTTTGTATTTAATTACACTGTTGTAGTTTTTTAAATTTTTTTTAATCCGACAGACAGACGATAGGTCACTTGTATATAATTCGGGTACGCTGAATCCAATGGTGATAAGCGTTTTTAAAAGTAAGCTATAAAAATATTTTTTGTCTTTGAAACTTTGGTGGTTTCATGGGGTTTTTAAAGAAAAAAATTATTATGTTTTGTGTATGCGAATTATATAGAAATTACCTAAAACATGTCTGTCGGATTTTTAAATTACAACAGTGTTATGTATTAGTAGGAGCGTCTCCATCAGCTCCCTCTAGTTTTGGCTCATTACTTACCCGGCTAAAAAGTTTGAAAATAAGGTTCAAGCTTCGTTCTTCTAAAATGGACTTAGTAGTAGACCCTATTATTTATTACTAGAGGTGGAATTATATGCAAAAAAACCAATAAATGTATGCCACACAATATTTAACACTTTGACTGCCAGTGTATTACCGGTGATCACAACAGAAAGGTGCCAAGCACAAAAGCACACCTCGCGCTCTTACTTATAGCGGGATTATTTTAACAGGAACAAAAGTAGTGCTCGGTACACGTTTGAGTATATTTTTATGCTGTGATCACTGGTGAGCATGACCTGTTATTTTGAAAGAGTTATGCTTCTTTTTAGGGATCTTAGCGTAATCACCGGTGATACATTGGGTAGTTTTCTGTTGTGATCTAGCAGTGAACGTGTTAAAAGTCAACACAGTGGCAAGTTTACAAATGGGATGGTTCCGGGCCTTATTTCAATTAAGATTTATCATGTATAAAATAGTACACCTGCATTGCCAAAAATTAGCTAAAACTGATCAAACCCAAACAAAACAAAAATTTTAATTTTTTGGCTTAACTCTCTGCTTAACAATTTTTGCGAAATATTCGTATATGGAACTTAGGAGAGTAACTCTTTATAAACTATCACCAGCTGTTCGTTCTAAATCCATTAATGGTATTTAAATCATTCATAAATCTATTTGTGTGATTCGTTTTGGGCGTAAATTTAATACTGAAAGTAAAATCATGAATCGTGCAATCTTTTGTCTGATGTCATAACAATGATAATAAAACTGAGCAAACACTTTTCAGAAGAAAACTTGTTTCTTAAATTTTTTCCACATAAATGAACACCCCTAGTAAAATTTTAAAATCGCCACTGCACAAACTTACATATAAAACTATTTTTAGGCTCACAATTTTGCATATAAATCCGATCTCTATACTAATAAATAAGTTCTTATACATGTACTTATATAATTAATACTATTTTTAATGGAAACTTCATATAAGACAACCTGTAACTACTACAACAACAACAAAAGTAGCCAACACGAAATTCATAAAATAAGCATAGCCTTAGGGGCAAAGTATATTTTCAATTAAAATATGGATTGCACTCTTTATAAGCGAGTTGCCTTTCTTGTTTCCTTAATACAAACAGTTTTCATTGCTAACATTAAATCCATACACTCAAAAAAATGTTTTAAAAGTGCTAACTCTTCTTTAGAACCAACCCTATAATAATCGTATACCTAATTTCTACAGAGAGTGGTCCCTGATTAATACCTTTAGTTGGCTATAATAAAATAAAAGTAAATTTTAATTTGGGTAGCATACTAACAGGGTTAAAAAGACATATTTAAAAGCTATCTCAGCCTGTACCCAATTGGGTAGAAAGAGGTTCAGTGCTATTGTACTCGTACGGGCACAAATGGGTACAATTGGGCTATTCATATGACATGCTCAAACACGTATGACATCATTTCGAATTACGGGTTTAAAGCTATTGTGGTTTAAAAATTCGCTTGCGATCACTGAACGTATAGCGTAATTCGATCCCTGGTGTTAGTCACATGCTCATTTACAATTCATCCTGGACTGATCCTAGACTTATCGATTTTTTTGCAAGGAATTTACGGACTGACATGTCTAACCAATTTATCTGACGCTGATATATATAATAATATACGGAAACCTATATCTGAAGTAGTTTATGCCGTTACAACGCAACGCTTAGGGAAAAAAATTATAATATCTTGTGTGTTAAGCACAGCTAAGTATAAAAATATCTTCACTTTTTAGACTACAATTTATACTAATTTGATTAGCTACTTTTGCATACTAGAAACATTTTTTTGGATGTACCTCTTTCCAATACTAGTTGGTGACATTATGCTTTTTAAAAACCCATCAGTTTCAAATTAGCTACAATTTCAATGCAACAATCGCAGATGCAAAAGCGAGAGTGTGCGCAAAACAAGACCTTAGCCCTTTTCTTTAATTCTGCTTAGCAAATTCCTCTACGGTGGCTGCAGTGTACGACGAAAGCGCGTACTTTTCGTAAGCGCACACATACATACACAACCGTAATTGCTACTAAATAAAGCAACAACATCCGTGCAACAAAGTCTGCTCTTCTATTTGATTAATGAATATTTAAGTTCGTGACTTGAAAAATTATACCATCGAACGTGCAACACCAGCTAAACAATAATGCAACCAACGTTGGAGTAGGCAACAACAACAAAATAACGCAAACATGTGCGCGGCTTAACCGTAACGACACCGGCATTACCAACGCGCCGTTACGAATTAAGGGTGCTGCATGCAACAGGCTAGCACATCAACAGCACAACACCAAGCAGAGCAGCCAAGGAAAGTCAAGTGATTTACTTTCCTCCACGAAAAACATGCCTTACGCTTTAAGTTGAATAAACACATACACACACACACTCATACACCCACATACGCACACATTTACTTATATTGTACAAATTTGGCATCACATAACAGAGCACTAAATTAGGCGGCTGTTTGTCTTGTACACCTAGTACGTGGCCGTCGACGATGCTATGGCTTAGTTAGCAAATGTGAATGGTGGCTGACAACAATGGTGTCTGCGAAAAGGCACGCAGTATAAACAACAACGGTGGAAAGAAAGTAAGCTTGCATGCACACATCCATACGTAAGCCAGGCGACAGTTGTCAATTGAAAACGTGCCAACAATTTGCAACGACAATTAATCGTTCCACTTTTTCTTATTGCCTTGACGATGAGGTATTTGTTGCATATTCCGCATTGTTGAACGTTTTAACGGAGTCATCTGCAGCTAGCCAATGTACACGATTTGTTTATTACAGACAAATTTACAGTGGTCCGTATTACATCATATAGATGCGTGCAGCCTTACGATCCGGTAAGAAATCCAGCGAGTATCTTACAAAAATCTTCTGTATGACCGATTTTGATGAAATTTTGTGTGTATGTATTCAAATGAGAGCGAGAATAGTTAAGATTCCCAATCCGGACCACTAGATGATGTTGTATAATGGAGAAGATAGGCGTGTTATTAAGATGGGATTCTTCGTAGCGCGAATCTCCGGAACTATTCATGGTAGAATACGGAAAGAGACTTGAGAGTTAAAAGAGAATAATAATTGAAAATTGTGGCCAAGATAAAAGGGGGTGTGACAGCCTTTAATAGAATCTTAACTAAAATTACTCCGGAACTAATCCCACGAGCTGTTTAATATTTCGAATAGATATCCTTTATTTTTAAGTGTGCGTCGGAGGGTAAAACTGAGGTAAAGGGATGGGAAATAAAAAGGGTGAAACCCGAAAAGACGATGTAAAAAGAAAAGAAGGAGGAAGCCGGAGATGGGACACAAGAATACGGAATAATTTATGAAGGCGGAACAGGTAATTTTAGATCCATGCAAGTAAATTTTTGAACCGAACAAAGTCTGCCGTTTATAGAGGGCCCATATATTTCTGCAAAGTGTTGCGATTGTGCCTCTAACTTATGCCTTCATCATAATGGCGAAGTGTGAATCAACTTACTCATATCAAAGAGAGTAAAACTTTTCCAAATTTCAAAATATCGGGGGAAATGATCAGCTCGTACGAACCATCTCTGACGATTGAAAATACGTTATATAACCCGACTAAGATGCAGTAAGAACTATTCTATGGTTATATGACGGACGAACCACCAAGCTGTTCAAAAACGCAAAGCAACAGTTGGCAAAAAGCATGCATCAGTTCTATTTGTGTCATCGCTGTTCGCCAAAAGACTTCGTTTATAATCCACTATCGATCAAATCTCCAAGATGCATCAAATCGTGTAGAAGACACCGCGATGAGGAGTTTCATGCATACTGTACCGAACACCTTGACTTATCTGCAAAGCCTATTTAGCTACGTCAACCGCATTTTCTACACTAAGAATCGATCGTCTAACAGGTCAAATACCAAGCCAGTCAACTCATCTAATATGGGTAAAAATTTGTGAAGTGAGCCACCTAAAATTTTTTCGAAAGTAATATATTTTAATGAAATTGGATTGTATGGCTCAAAACGATGAAACAAAAATACATATTCCACATTTTTTCGAAACAAGAAATATTTTCTAAGTTACGGCCATAAACATATTTTCGAAGTTCCAAAGTTTTTATTTTATTTCTCCGAGCTGACTAGTCCGATTTTACTGATTTTTGAAATGTATATAAAAGATTCCTAACTGAATTTCTTATTTTGGCATATTTTTTTCGTAAATTTCTTTAAAATTTTTGACTTCTTCAGATCGCCAATCAGTATCAAACCAAAAAAAAATTTCGGCCCGCCAGTGAATCGGGAGTTATTTAACATTTTTAATGTCGGCAGTGTCTGTATGTAACACTATTTTTATGTTGTTGTGAACTATACAAACAAGTCTCGGAAAGAAAGTCGAACTCCGAAAAAAAGTGGACCACTATACAAATTTCTACCCACATGGCAAGGTGAATTCTTCATGTGTTTTGTGTTTCCTTTGGCGGCTTCCCCTGTCAGATTGCATAGAAAGTTTTTATTTTGACAGAAGAAGCCACTGCTTATCTGTTCTTATGAGACCACCTGTAAGTGAATTCGCTTTGCCACATGGCATCATAGTTCATGAATTTTCGATAGAAAATTCAGAATAAAAATTGGTTGATACATTGTGGTTTCAAATTCGATCCCAAGATCACATTCCCTCTACATTTCCCTAAAACACTAATAAAATTTTTATACCTTTCATGGGCAGGAAATCGTAAATAAATTTCGTCCAATGTTTGTAAGTATGAGAAGGGCAAAATATAGATTAATCAATAAGTATACTGAAATGATCAGGACAATAACCTATGTCGATTTAGCTATGCACGCCTGTCCGTCCTTCTGTTAATATGTCTGTTTGAACGCAAACTAGTCCCTCAGCTTTAGAAATATCTGGCTTAAATGTGGTAAACCGTCGTCAAGATCGGAGTGATATAAGATATATCCCATACATCTGACTATGCAGATAAATGAGTTTTGTACCAGAACTCTATAAAATTTTTAAAATTGTTTCACCTATTACATATGTATGTATGTATCGTAGCCATAGAAAATCATAAAGATTTTATTATAACTTAAAGCATCTATACAACCGATTATTGGAATAAAATCTGTTTGGGTTGCAGCTCTTTCAGTTAAATAGCCAAGAGCTTCAATTTTATCACAGTTTGTACGTGTTGTAAATAAATATCGGACTTATGCAGGTGCCTAAATTGCATCTCATTCATGAAACAAAAATGTTTAGCACATCTGCAGACAACGCTCCTTTTCCTTCTTTCAACAAGACAAATACACTGGAATTTTTAATTTCCTAAAGGGTATTCGGTCCACCTCGCAAAATAGGCACAACATTCGCTAAGTGACAACTAACACACCGAATTCTTATATCATCTCTGCGCAATAAATAGGCAATTGGGCTTGACTAGTGAAGAGTGAAACATTCCAAGCACACTTAATTTGCAAATACCATAAATTGTTGTTATTTCTTACTATCTTCAGCTCAACACCATAGACATTACTATCATTTCAGTTGTTGTTGGAACTCTTCTTCACGCATAATTTTCATAAAATTCATTTGTTGAGTTTTATTTTTATTTGTTTATAACTGCCATGCTGGCAATGGCTTTCTTTACCCTTTCTAAACATTTCTTTTTTAGCTCCTTTTGGGAAGACTTGTATATGCCAAGCTGAAACTTTCCTTGCTCCGTTGAAGAAAATAAATAAATCTTAAGCTAACACATTTCTTCTAAACTAACTTTTTGTTGTTAATGGGAGTGGTTCTAAAGTTGAGCGAATAAGCTATATTGTTTGAGGTTATTGGACAACTAATTAAAGTTAAGAATTCGAGATTTGTTGTATTCTAGTTTGCGAACATCAGCGCTTGTCAGCACTGAGGCAGGACATATGATTTATAGGAAAAAGAAATTACCAATTTGTTGTTGAATTTCATTGGAACGTTGTTTTATGTGGTGGGTCCCAAACCCAACGCACAACCCGTTTCACGGGAAGTTGAATTCTATTACACGTTTGTAAAGCGAGCCGCTTGATCCAAGACAGACGCCCGCTTGCAGCCGCACCACATGGTGATCAGACGCTGCTGTTTGAACCCCCCAGCAAGCCCTTAAACCGATTATGTCGGAGTGGCCTTACCAGGTTGTCGCCTTCTCACGTTTAGCTCACCACCAAACGGGTGTTCGGTGGTTACCCAGAGGATACTTGGGCGCAAAGCCCGGAAGGAGTGAGCTGCTTGAACCGCATGCAAAAGAATCGCTCTGGCCATTCCCAGGTGAATGGCGATCAGAAACTTTCCCCACTTGCGTGGACTTCTGCACACGGCCCCATCCTCCAAACGCGCAACGAAGAAACGACTGGCGAGCTATGTTGGACGGTCAAAATCGCCCAGGCGGTTAGATGACCATTTAAAGAAGAAGAAATTACCAATTACTTTAAATTATTCATAAAAACTTGGAAAAGCTTCGCAAAGCTCATAAGTCGTCTAAAACTTGGAAGAGAAGGACGCTACTGAGAGGGCCATCGTGTGTACTAGCGCAAACCGCCTTATGAGTGAGGCTAAGAAGGTATAGACGCCTCTTTAGAAGTAAGAAACGTGAGCCCGAAAATTGTGAGTATGTGGAGCTTGAGATCAGACAGCAAATAATCCAATAATCAACTAAACTATTAAGTGGAAGGCGTAGGTTTTCTAGCCCGAGTCGAGTTCCTGCAGCGAAAATAATGGCGCCCTGCTAACCAACGTAAAGAGCTCTTCTTATCTAGAAGGATAATACTTCTCTTAATTACTAAATTTCGAGGGACATGTAGAATCCGATTCCTTCGTCAAGGATACAAGTAACGTCACATCGCCCGACTATGATGAAGTGAAAACAGCAATGTCGCGGCTCATATATCCAGTTGCTTCTCAGGTAAGTAATGTTTTGAATATATGTAAGCATGATTTGGCTAAGTCTATCTACTACTCGCCTCCAAATTTCGAAATAGTTTAAAGGTAAGATCTGGCTTAGAATTTTGGCTTTCCCTGGTGTGTTTTATTAGTTCAATTTTGCTGCTAAAAAAAGACCTGTCGGCTTCTTGTACTTGGCTAACAGTTTTTGTGAAGATTATCGTCATTTATTGGCGCTGGCATACCTTTGGACGATAACTTACGAAAAAAGAAATAACAGGGAAAACAATTTTTTAGTTTACCCGCTTTGTTCATTTCAGTCGAGGGCTGTTCCTCGATAGGATAACCTTCTGGGTCTGAGCTTCTTTCTTTATTTACATAACATGATTCGGCCAACGGAGCCTTTGGGCTGTATTATTTGCACTATGCTGATATCTGCTTCAACTCCATACAGCTCATCGTTACATTTTCTAATATAATTACCGTTGGCATCGCTTGAACTACTATACATCTTCGTGAGAACTCTTCTCTCGAATACTCCCAGCTCCATCTCATTTTCTTTCGACATTGTCCATGATTCCAAGCCGTACGTTAGGACAGATGTGAAGAGAAATTTATAGTTCGTGATCTTAGTTTGTCGAAGGAGGACTTTACTTCTGAGAAGCCTACCCAGGTTAAAGCAGCACTTCTTGCCAAGAGTAGTTCTACGTTGGGTTTCTAGGCTGCTATTATAGACAAATTGACGAATTGGAGGGACTGTGCCTTCATTTCAGAGAAAGTTTAGCACTGTTGCTCAAATTGTCTATTCAGCATAGAGTTAAACAAAAAAGGAAAGGGAGTTTAAGGCTTGTTTGGTTTCGCATGACTTGGATAGATTCTTTCTAATCCTGTTGCAGCTATTGGTATTGTTTATCGTCATTTGGCAAGCTTTGCCGGGGAGTCAAATTCAGACGCACTGTATAAAGGCAGCTGTTAAACATTGCTTTGAACTCAAGTTATAGATGGTTATCATGGCTCTTCTAAAGATTTCGGAGTGTTATGAAAGTCTAATCTATGTTGAACATATCAGGTCTCAAGCCGTACTGACAAGGTTAGATCAGCTTGTCTACAACGCACTTCAGTCCTACGCTCTTTAGAAGGTACTAAGGAGATATTAAGGAGATTGATTCCGTAGTAGTGGTTGGAATTAGCGAGAGCAAGGCGCTTCATTAAACAGAATATTTTCATTCTCACTGAATCATAGCTGGGTGGTGGTATGTTTTTTCCACCATCATTAATTAGGGTATCTGGTTCATGATCGTCCTAGCAATTTACAAGTGCGTAGAAGTATTAAAAATACTGACTTAAGCAGGCTAGGTCGGTTACAGATTGTAATATTTTCCTCCGTAACTTAAGCAATTATTGTTAAAATACTCCCAAGCTATAAATGTACGTACACGATCAAATCTAGACCTAAATTCAGAAGTTTTATGGGTGCAAGATAAGCTACGTATCTACTCGTGGATACATAAGGCTCCAAGCTTTTTCACGTGTAAACATCTTTGGGCAGGGTAACCTTGCATCTGCCGGTATATTGTTGATATATAAACATCTTTGGGATGGATAGAGCAGTCCAGCTGAGTTTTGCGTCGCTGCCTGAAACTGCGACTCTGTCTATGCCTTGTGGTTGATGTTGGTTCTATGCATATCTCAGTGGTTTAGTATACGTGTACAGAAATCTTGCGTGACTGCTTTTTAATGTGAGTGTGTGTGCTTCGATGGCGCTGATTATCGATGCACTGCCTGGCTTATTATTTGGAAATCGTGTGTAAACACGATGAATATTTGCAATCGCCAAATAGACGACCAAAAACAAAACTGCGCTTATAACAAATATACTGTGTTTACAAAAACAAAATTAAATTAATTTTAGCTCAGAATAGACACGGTAGCTAGTTTCTTTTGTTTGTGTAATACTTTTTTTTATACTTATGGAATTAAATGTAAAAAAATTTAATAGTAAAGGGTGTTTTTTTTAGGGGTATAGAACTTTGAATTGAAATAAACCACAAGAAAATCGTTTTAAGGTCCATCAATTTGGCTTTATTGGAAGGATAATTTTATGTCATTAATGTTTAAATATGATTTCGGGCATGTGGCCGCCGCGGATGGCTCGAATAAAGCCAATTCTACAGGTCCAATTTTCAACCACTTTTTCGAGCATATGGGGCCGTATGTCGGCAATAACGCCACGAATGTTGGCTTCCAATTCCCCTAACGTTTCTGGTTTGTTGGTGTAGACGAGCGACTTCACATATCCCCAAAGAAAATAATCCAATGGTTCAAATCACACGACCTTGGTGGCCAATTGACAGGTCCATTCCGCGAAATTATGCGCTCATCGAATGTTTCCTTCAATAAATCGATTGTGACGTGCGCTGTGTGGCATGTAGCGCCGTCTTGTTGGAACCACAACTCATCCACATTCATGCCATCCAATTCGGGAACAAAATAGTCGGTTATCATGGCTCTATACCGGTCTCCATTAACGGTAGCTGCCTCTCCAGCATTATTGCGGAAGAAGTATGGCCCAATGACTCCACCAGCCCATAGAGCACACCAAACAGTCAGTTTTTGTGGATGTAATGGCGTTTCAAGGGTCTCATGTGGATTCTCTTCACTCCAAATGCGGCAATTTTGCTTGTTGACGTAGCCATTCAACCAAAAATGAGCCTCATCACTGAACAAAATTTTGCGATGAAAATCAGCATCGAAATCAATCTCATTTTCGGCCCATACACCAAAATCACGACGCATTGCATGGTCTCGCGGCTTTAATTCTTGCACAAGCTGGATCTTGTAAGGTCGCAAGCCAAGATCTTTGCGCAAAATCTTCCATAAAGTTGATGGACAAAGCTCCAATTGCTGTGCACGGTGGCGAATCGATTCATTCGGGTCCTCTTCAACACTTTGCTCTACAGCGGCAATTGTTTCTTCGGTGCGCACTGTTCGACGTCTCTGCGGATGCGTATTATCACATAGAGTAAACGTAGTGCGAAAACGATCCATGGTTAACCGAATTAATTGCTCTGATGGACGATTATGTCGACTATAAAATGGACGGAGCTCACGGTAAACTTCGCGAACTGAACCATTATTTTCGAAATAAATTTGCACGATTTGCAAGCGTTGTTCTTTTGTCAACCTGTTCATGATGAAATGGCAAACCAAACTTAACATAAATGACATTAGAGTTGCCAGATTTGAGCACAAAATGCCAGTTTTATCTCTATTCGAAAAACAAACCTGTAAAAAAAACACCCTATATAAAATGAAATAAAATTAAATTAATTAAAAAGAAAGAAAAGAAATGAAAAAAAGAAAATAAAAGAAAAGAAATAAAAATATAAAGGAAACAGCATCATAGAAAACTACGGAAATAAAAATGATGGAAAGGATAAGCAAGAAAAGGAAACAATAGAGTATAATACAATAACATAAATTAAAAATAGAGACTACTGAAGAAGAAAAAATCAAATAAAAGAAAAATATATTAAAGGAGAAGAACAGCAAAGGAAATAAGGGAGACTGTGCGAATGAAAGGATTAGCTAATAACTAAAATAAAATAAAATAAAGTTTTGTGGTTCAATTTCAACCACTGGGCGATCACTTAGTCAATTCAATTTATGTGCAGGATGCACATGTTAACACATCGAACTCCACGAGTATTTGGTACTCAGGCCTTTTTTTATTCGAAACCGAAACCCGTGCCGCCGTGGTGTGAAGGTAGTGTTGCCGGCCTACCACACCGAAGGTCCATGGTTCGAGCCCTGCTACAGGTAACATCAAAAGTGATTTGAAAAAAGTTTTTCAAAACGGGGTCGCCCCTCGGCAGTGGTTTGGCAAACTCTCCGAGTGTATTTCTGCCATGACAGGCTTCTCAGCAAAAATTCGTCTCCTTTGTAGATGCCGTTCGGAGTCGGCAAAAAACTGTAGGTCCCACCAATTTGTAGGGAAAATTCAAATCGGCACACCACAAATTGGAAGAGAAGCTTGGCGCAAAAATCCTTTAGGAGGTTTATGATGATATACCTGTTGTATATCGCGCCATAGAGAGAGAGAGAAACCCGTATGAAACCGAGCTTATTTTGTTTAAGGAAGCTCAAACCGAAACGTAAACCGGAACTTAATTTGATATCGGCTGCATTCCTTCTTTAATTCCATTACGAATAAATACGCTGATTAAGATTTCATAAAAAGAATCCACAAACGTGTTGACGAAGAAAATATGGAGCAAGCCTTGCAAATACTTGTTTTTATGGCTTAACGCCAGTAAACAAAGCCTGGCCTATCTATTGAAAGTGCGAAGGGCAGCCGTTGCATGCAGTTTCAATTCATGGCAACGTAAACAAATAACAAACAAGCGACCTCTGAATGGACTCTCTGAACTGCTGCAGCGAGCGATGTTGCTTGGTAGCCGGCGCTATTGACTTTACTGCTTGTTGTCAATAAACAAAAAAATGAGCAACTGGCAAGGCTTTTGCTTTTCAAATATTTTTCAATTATTTTCTGTATTTTTCTAGACACAGACTGTCAGTGAGCCTTTCCATGTTGATTTAATTCCATTTAATTTTTTCTTTTGCTTCTTATACCATTCATTTGTCAAAAGTCATGACAGCAAAATATTGAAGAAAAAAAATTCTCTCATATTTGTGCGCTTTGCAGAGAAAAATCTGCAACGCAAGAAAAACTGACCAACAAGAGCACTAAGAAAACAAAAGAAGAAGCAAAAAAAACCAAAAATCCTACCAAGCGGCGCATTCTTTTCTTCGAGAGTTAAGGGGCTTACAAATATTTAACGCTTCCTTCACCGCTAGCAAGCTATAGCATCAACTGTGCACCATGAAGAAGACCATTCAGCCTGAGGGAAGACCTTACTGCGTAGAACCGGGCAAACCGAAACGTATCACCAACATGAAAAGATGCGAAACGGTCAAACGGCGCAGCAAATTGTCTACGCCAGTGCGACGCAACATTGTCGATTGTCCTTTTTTTACATTCAAATATAAATTTGACGATTTGCCGCTGGATCCGGCAAAAGCATTCATCGAAGAGAAGATAGGTGAGTGGGTTGGTGTGTATTGCAAATTTTATGCTTGGCTTTTAATTTTATGTTGCTTTTGTTCCTCTCATCTTTACAGCCCACATGCAAGTCGATCAAATAGTTGGACGTTGTAATAAGGAATTGGACTTTCATTTATATCAAATGGATCCAGTGGAATGGGAATTGGAAAAATTTGATGATGAAAGTTTGACTGCATTAAAGTTGGAGCATATTGTAATGCCGGAAAAATTCGAAATGCTTAAAGATAAGAAAAATCATAAATATGCATTTGAAGCTAGTGGTAAGTAGAGTTGAAAATTATAGCAAATGGCTTTTGTTTCGTTATTGGTCTTAAATGAGTACTAATAATATTGAGTTGAACATTATCAAATCACAGATAGCTGGACCTACGAAATGACACGGAGTCATTTTTGGGCCAAAAACTATCCCTCCAGCAGCACTCTTTGTTTTCACTAGGTGATTTGCTCGTTTCGTATCAAAGCATGTAATTCATGCCTTTTCGTCGATAGCTGACCCCAATTGGAAACACCAAGAGAGTTCAAGTCATCCTCCACAAGTGTTTTCCAACTCAGTCGAGGCCCCTTGGCTGCAGCTTTTTTGTCTATTCGCATAACATGACACAGCCGTTTTGGGCTTTAAGTCGATGCATTATAATAAATTCTGCGTAAAGTTCAGTTCGTATAGCTTATCATTCAGTTTCCTTCGCTACTCACCGTTAACATCAACGACCATAAATCGTTGGGAAAAGGTTTCTTTCTTATACTCCAAGGTCCATTTCATCTTCTTTCGACACCGTCCATGATTCCATACCGTACGTCAGGACTGGTATTATGAGAGACTTATAGAGTGTGATCTTTGTCAGTCGAGATAGGACTTTACTTCCCAGTTGTCTACTTAGTCCAAGAATGTGCCGACAAGTGCTACGGCAAGAGTGATTCTCCCTTGAATTTCGCGACTGACATTATTTTCGGTATTAAAGCTGGTTCCTAAGTAGACGAAGTCCCTCACAGTCTCAAATTTGTTACTATCCTTCGATGACAACAAATACTCTTCTCTAAACTTTCTTAGGCCAAGCCGCAAAGAAACGAATACTCCTTCATGTTATTTTTTAATGCGTGGATACCTTAGAGCCTCCCTACTTTTACTAAGCCCAACAAACAAATTGAAAGTTTGGACTACCTTCCCCATTAGAGGGAAATTTCGTCGCTTCAAAGCCCCTTGAAATTATGTAGGACTAAGTTTCGTGCTTCTGAATACACCCGTTAACTAGTTTTCCCTACAGGGTATGTTTTAGTTAAAGATTGTAAATCGCATAAAATATATTCAGGTGATAAATGTGACTTGTCAAAAAATCTCTAAGGGATTGAGGACACTAAATTATGAGTTTAACAAGAACACAAATCTATAAAGGTAATCAACTAAAAAGGATGTCCATCCATAATACATACATATGTATGTGCTGCTATTAAAAGCAACTCTGTGGGGTCAGTAACTAGTAAGAACAATTTCTAGTTCAGAACTAGAGATAAAGTGGCTAATAAGAACTAGTGCGATAGAACCTAGATTCTACCTACTTCGAAACCGGCAGTTGTGTAATCATTAAAAGGCATTTGGATTCGCATTTGGAAAAATTTTTGTTCTCATATATGTTTATATGAAATGTTTAAATTTAAAAATATAAATAAAAAAAAATGTATCAGTTGGTAGGATTCGAAACGACGCGTCTCGCATCATAGTCGAGCGCTCTACCCACTGAGCTACGGCGCACTCATCAGTAGTCTGAGAAAAGTATACATTTACATATATACATTATGAATGAATAGTTTAAAATTTTGGCTCAAATTATTAGTAGTGCATGAACTAACCGGCATGGTGTGGCGGTAGTGTTGCTGGATCACCACACCGAAGGCACAAGGTTCGAGTTCTGGGAAATTTGATATCAAAAGTAGGTTGAAAAAGTTTTTCAAAATGGGGTCGCCCGCCGGCAGTCATTTGGCAAACTCTCTGAGTTTATTTCTATTATGGAAGGCGGCGCCTTCTGAAAATATTTTTTTTTTACTTTTAACTAACCACATCGAAACTGCAGAATTTGGAAATGGTTCAGAACTAGAGCAATATTAGCAATAAACGAACTACATCCAAACTGTCGCAATTTTAACTAGTTCGTAACTGTCGAAAAGGTAATGCAGCGGGGGACAATTTCCACCGGCTAGGACATCGCCATGTTAAATTCGCCAGTAGATTACATGTAAAAGAGATAGAAAACGAACTAGTAGGGGTTCGGAACGCGCTAAAAGCCCACCAGTTCAGAACTATAGATTTTCCCCACAGGGAAGCCATGTGAATACGCACAACCAAATGTTCCACATATACCCACGGGAAACGGGTCATAACATTTTTATTTATTGCTCTGTTTTGTCTACATACTCATCCCCTTCTCATTTAAGCCAATAACAAACACTATTGACTTTCAATTTTTGGTTTTCACTACAACGCATCCTTTTCGAGTTTTATTTGACTTTAAATAATTTATGTGACCAAAGCACTGAAAATGGATCCAAATAAATGCGAAAATATCGAAAGCTGCTTAAAAGTCTGGGAGTTTTTATCTTTACAAGCACTGGTTATCGTACGAGATGGGATATTAATGAAATGAAATGCCTTTTACTTTCACTGCACAGCATGCGTAAGCGTATGTAAAACGATAAAAAGCATTTACATAAAAATTTTATTTCGAATTGCCTATGGCCAAAACGACGCACACCAGAAGCGCACTATCGTACTGATATTAGGATCAAGGGCAGTCATGACATGCTCACATGGGTAATGCAGAATATTTTAATGTTTGGATGTTACAGTGATGGTATCAAACGTTGGGCCTTTTATTGTTTTGAAATAACGTTATGGCGGGACCGATTTTGATAATATTTTCTTAACATATTTATGATAGTCCGAGAATAATTTTTATTGAAAAAAATTCAGCAGATGACACAATTATCCTAAAAATCCTATTAAAGGAATGATTTCGTTCATATTTTAAATAAACCTTCAAGTACACGTTGCTTAGACCTTACTAGTGCAACTTCAGGCCTATAGAACAGTACTTTAGAACAGAATATAACTTCCTGAATTGTTTAAAGAGAGATGTTGCAAATAAAAAGTGAAAGAAGGAAAAATGGGATAGCGAATCACATTACTTTGCATTTACTTCCTCTCAGAATTTTTCGTAAATCAAAAACTTAATATTATTATTCACATATTCGGCTCCTTTCCTTCGCCATTATTTCTTTTATTTAATATCTTGTCTTTTCTTTTTTTATTTCATTTTATTTTATTTATTTTATTTTATTTTATTTTATTTTATTTTATTTTGTTTTAGTTTATTTTATTTTCTTTTAAATTATTTTACTTTATTTTCTTTTATTTTATTTAACATTACTTTATTTTATTTTATTTTATTTTATTTTATTTTATTTTATTTTATTTTCTCTTATTTGATTTTATTTTATTTTATTTTGTTTTATTTTATTTTATTTTAGTTGTTCTACCATTTTTTGACCAAATCATATCTATGTATTTATGATTTTTCCCATCTATCTTGTTTGTTTTTAACAAATCCATTTTGGCATTTCGCAATATAGTATCAGCTTATATTCGCAACAACGAAGTGAGAATAGGAGGGACGCTTGTATCAAGTCAGCTTTAATGCAAAACGGCCGATAATACCAGGTACCTTAGCTTTCAGCTTGACCGTGATTGGAAATCCCATACGAACTTTACCAGTTTCAACTTTATACCGTGTCTAGAGTTAAGATAAGATTCTTTGCATTTTCCAAAATCCTCCAATTTCATAGCCACCACTACAATAACTGACCTGTCAAATAGTGGCAGGCGGCTTAGTTTGAATTACTGCTGCAAATCATTAGGGGGTGTACTGTTTATATGCTTCCTCTTCACTAATAAATGACAGTAAAAGCTAGGGTTTGTCTTGTGATTTTCTCTTTTTGTAGCGAAAGTCTGTGGGCTATTGCTTATCACGCATGTTTTGAATGCCCAACTGTAAAACTTGCTACTTTCGTACACACATCCATACATGCATAGATAGTCTGTCACTTCAATTTTAATGACTTTAAGTATGCACTAAAGAACAGTGACAATTGAGAATGTATCTCATGGTCCTTGTGGATAATATGCTATTTTGCATATTTGAAAATGTTCTGCCTACGCAATACTTATCTACGATGTTTGAACGAAGCGAAACACTTTTATGACCGTGACCGAAATACATACAAACATATCTACTTACCAATACATGGGGAAATTTATGCACATTTAAAAACATAGAGTTTCAATTGTGTGTCATACCGTTAAAATGTAAAAGGGCATGTTTGTCTAAGGCCCGGTTTTTCAGTCCTTGGTTAAGCTCAGTTTAAAAGTTTGCTTAAACTCGGCATAAATTTAAACTCCAGTTAAACTGCAGAGCGGTTTTTCAGTGTGAGTTTAAGGCCGCTTTTATATTTGCTTTTTATACGGCAACATTGGTTTTTTTCTTTATCTAGATACGGCAACAGATAATATTTGCATACATATTCAACGCCATTGCTTCTCCTCAGTATTGTAATAGTTAGCATTTCGCCAATTTCTTATCGTCCTTTCTTAATTGCGTTCAGCTTATTGTTTCACAACCAAAACCATCAAATATGCAAAACAGCTGACAGGTTAACTAGAGTTTAACCCTGCCGAATTGACCGCTTAAACTACGTTTAAACTTCGTTTAAAGTTGACTGAAAAACTGCGTAACAAGTTTAAGCTTAGTTTAACTGACAAATTGAGTTAAACTTGTACTGAAAAACCGGGCCTAAAAGTCTTAAAAAAAATATATCGAAACAACAGCGTTTGCTTTGTTTTGTGTCTGCCACTTTGTAATGATCGATGACTTTTTTGTTAGATATAGATATTTTTACGTATTATATTAACAAAGTTTTTATTGATATTTAAGATAGTGTATTTATTTGTTATTTCTATTTTTTCTTTTTCAGCATGCAATCAATTTCCATGGATAACGAAGTGTTGGGAAAAATGTAGGTTTCTTTTATGTCTTTACACCATAAGTTATACGCATAATTTCTTTAATATAAGTAGTTATTTAAGCTTCATGTGAGTCTTCCTCCCGATAATATCACATGACTATGTCGCTTTTTATCGCAGTAATCTGTTTATTATAATATAAATGTAAGGTAGGCTGCAAAACAGTCTAAATCAAAAACGCCTGTCCCAGATTAGCGAGCAAATTGATCTAATAATCACATAGTTATAAATAAGTTTGCCTTAGAAACTATCACTGAAAACGTTGTCATCGGTTTGATAAATAGTTTTGCTTACCAATAGTGTAGCTTTTTAAAAATAAATACTATAAACTTTCAGTACGTGCAAACCCCGTAAAACATCTTAACGGGCAACAGTTATATCAGACCTGTTAAATTTGATTTTTTAATTAGTAATCAATTAATTATACGGCTTTTTTAATTGGTAGAGATTATTTTAATCGTTTCTCAAAAAAAGGCAAATTATAAAACATCAAAAAACAATTAAAAATATTTAAAAAAACTTATCTTGATTGGTTTTTTTGCAGTTTTTTTTATTTCTTTTTGACTATTTTTATCAGTATTGTTGATAATCAAAAATAAAAAAATCGAGAGTAATCAAACCAACTTTTTTTTTGATTATATTTGATTTTTTGGAATATCTATTCTTTTTATTCTTTTTATAATTAATTGGAAACTAATAATTAAAAATTTTAAGAAATTGATATACCGCGCATAAATAGAGAGGCGTGCAAAAAATTTAATTAAATGGGATAGGGGAAAAAATAAGGAGATTGTAAAGTTGTGCCAGAGAAAAGGATGAGAGAGGAACTGACGATTTGTATGGAGACGGAGAGGGAAAAAGAGAGCAGACTTCCGTGAAGAATGATACGAGAGCCAAGATGACGAAAAAGAAACGATTGCATTATGACTAGGTTGCAGATATACCCAACACAAGTTTGGAACAAGCTAACTCGAACTAGTAGAGTTTTTAAGCACCCTTAGCGCACCTGAACTTCATCCACACAATTCATTTGCTAACGTTTCTTGCACTTCTTCATCAAATGTTGTATAAAGGGAAAAGTTGTAAGATACATAAGATGAGAAGGAAAGACAGAACCGGTTTTGAATACGAAGGCAACGAATGTTTAGAAAAACAAAGATTACCTTAGAATACGTATGCAACCCGAATAAAGAGAATCTAGTTTATTAATCCAAACACTAAAACTATTATTCTTATTATAGTCAAGTATCAAAAGATCTTATCTTGTCAAATTGGATAACATTATTTCACTTGACTTTCACAGCGGAGCCCAGCGAAGAAGAGGTATATCGTGTTACTAACGAGCTACTGAAAATATATTGCGCACGACGTGTACGCATATTTTATCCAGATATGAGGCTCAAAAGCCAACTTAATACGAATGAATTGAAAAAAATGCATGGCAGTCCATCGGATGTAATTGGCAAGTGGTGACATAAATCAATACAATTAATGAATTTAACATATTTATTAAACAATCACACTTACTAATTTCCAAAGGTGGCCTTCACACGCAAACAGCAAAGAATTTACGCATTGATGCATTACAGCGTGCGCGTAAAACGATTATATTCACGCCTGGCGATCATTATGCATTACGAACGCCTGAAGGTATGCAACACAAAAATGCCAATGCAAAGAAGCACAGTTTATTTAACAGAGTAGAGTAAAAGTAGCAAACAACAACCAACAAAAAAAATAAAAATAAATAGAATAGATAAAAAAAAGACAGCAACATTGCTTTTATTTGCTTATAGCAAAGGCAAGCTACTTAGCCACTTTTAAAGTTTTGCATTTTTTATGCAAAACCTTTCCACCTGCTGCTGCTACTAGCACATACAACTGCTGCTGCTGTTACTGCAGAGCAACAGAAATTACAACTTTAGCTGTTTTGATATCTTTTAATTTCTTTAACTAAAATTACGTACATACATATGTACAAATTGTTTGTTGTTTCACGCAACTTCTAGAATGTCGGAACGAGCTAATACGCATGGGTAAAGTTATAGACAAATTAATAGAGCCAACATTGCAACGTGCCAGAGAGAATTTAAAACGTCAAGCTGAAGATGATGGTGGCAATGCAAAACTTATAGCAAGCACAATAAAATCTGCTCCAACAACAGCAACAAAGTCGCAGACAGGCACCATACCAAAGAAGAAAATGTCCAGCGCAGTCGAACGTGGCGCAGGAGATGCATGCACCGTGCAGAAGACGCGCCGTACCGGTGTGAAAAAGGTGAGTGCAAACATAAGGCGAGGGTACACAAATATTTGAGTAGAGCAAAGTAGCTTAAGCACAAAGTAAAACTATGAAACTAGGAGAGCAGGGACAGCTAGCTATTTTGAAAGTGCTGATGTTATAAGTTGTAAGGCATGCAAACAAGAATGTAGAACGCAGAATAAAAATTAAAAAAAACAAGGAATCAAGTAAGAGACTAGGCAAGTGAAAAGGTGCAAGATCTGTCGAATGCTGACAACAGCTGTCATCTTTTACAATCGAGTTGAAAAAATAAACGAATTCTTATACAATTGCCCTACAACGCCAACAGAGCTGGACCACTCAGGCAAAAATTTATCTTCACACATAACGCAGTGTACCATCATCGTGCCGGTAACTTTAACCAATTGACGGAAGCCCTCCTCCACCATAGTCTGCTACGAAATTCCTGTGTTAGGGTTTGCTTTAGTTATTCGCCGCATCCATTTGTGCTTTTTACTAGCCATACAGCCTTGTAAGCGATTTGTTACCAGGGTGGACAAGGCTTTTAGTAGCCTCTTACAACAAGCATATGACGATTTCCAGAAATACTTGCTTGTCTATTATGCAGAAAGTCCCAAGTGCAGTTTCTTGGACAGGTAACTATAAAAGCTTTTTTCGGAGCGGAGTCGGTTTTTATAAGTAAGCTATCTGGCAGGCTTCTTTGAGCAATTATTTAAAGGGTACAAAGGTTAGAATAACTGAAAGGATTCGTTCCGTTACAGATTCATCTGTTGACGCAATGCTGAATGAATGTCTTATTTCGGGCTCGGTCTTTCGGTTTCCATTTTATACAAGCAAATTTAGGCACTGAACTCCATACACATACAAATAACCTTCACTGCTAGCCAAGCAAGTTTGAAAGAAGACCATGTATAGTACGGTCTGGTACCTCGTGAGACGTTCAGCTTCTTACGACAGACATATTTTAACATATATTCGACAAATGCTAAGCTTCTTAAGTAGCCAGAATATGTGATGTCTTTTTTTTCTTTGTTTTCTAACGACAAAAAACACTCCCCGAAGTGCTGTCGTAAGTGACACTCCTTTGCAGGATATGAACCCGGTACTTCCTTGCTGTACATTCGCGACTGTCGCGAAGGCGATTTGGTATGACCAGTTCAACCTTCTAGGTCACGTCACCCCTCCTTCCAAAAGGTATTTCTGCTTTCTTTGCTGAAGGGCCAAAAAAAATCGTCAACTCGAGTACAATCTCATCCCTGTCCTCATTTCAATATCTCCTGAATATCACCTTCATAAATCAAATTTCTTTTTGTTAGAAAACGATTATGCTGAGCTATCTACGAGATATTGAACCGACCTAGATATCCACATCGACCCTGGTTCAGTGGACAACAAGCGCACTCCCCGAAGTTTAATATTTTGTTCCGGATTTCGAATACTGTAATATTAACAAAAGTTCCCAATTTATTCATTAAAGGCCATAAATAGATAGAGGGAGAAAAATTTCCTGATGTGCGGTCAATTATGCTACCCTGAAGGGAAAGCCGTAGACGGAAATGGGGCCAGAACACCAATCATTTGAAGCTATATGGATAAAAAAAAGGCACAGAGGCTGTCGGAACTTATGAATCTCTTTTCAGTAGATTAGAAAGGTCCATAACCCCCTGTGATGCATCACACAAACAACAATAGAGGATAGCACCCATGGTGTAATTTTCTGTCCTTCAGGGCAAACTCTGACATCCTGATTAAATTGTAAAGGCCTGCTGTTGGGACCTCTTTAATAGGGGTATATGCGTTTCGGTGGAGTTAGCTTACAACCAGATTTTCAGCAAGGAGACCATTACTTTTCCCAGGTAAAGGTGGGTAAACATAACAGTTGAAGGCGAATAGACGAACAATGCGCATAACAAACAAATGTGAGACCAGCATAGACTAAGGTCAAAAGTTTTAATTATTTTAATGCTCCATCTCGGAAAATCACGCACTCACCAACGTTTCTTAAAAATTTTAGTTGTTCACTTTGCGTTTCCGTTACTTTTTCTCACAATTGTAGACTAATTTTATTTCTTTCATTTGAACAAAATTTTCTCTTCTTTTCTTCTTCTTCTTCTAACGCGTATATAGCCGAAGCAGAATCCCTGCAATCGCCACGATGCTTTACTGCGTCCTAAAGATTTCCCTACCTTCGAAGAATACATGAAATGCATGAAACGTTTCGAGCGCGAGTAAGTACAAACTCAAATAACATCAGCTTAACCAGAAAAGAGATACAAAAATCTGAGAAGCGAGAATGTATTGTATGGCCATGTTAAAATGCCGCAAAACATTTGTGTGTTGCAAAGCTATGAAAAGCACAAAAAAAGAAGGAGCAAAAAAGTAAGAGAGGTTCACGTTGTTGCAGGGCATCTTAAATACCCGATAGCTTATAAATATTTAATTAAGCGACCTCAAAACTTTGGACGTTTGTGTTTTTTAAATCCATCTACTGGGTGCACTAGATTATGTTTCAATTTAAAATCAATACATTTCTAGCTTTTAATTCATTAGCGGTTTTTTTTTCGTAAACACTTAGCGACATGTGAATAAAATAAAAAAAATTTTTTCAATTTGTTTTAGAAATATTTCTATGGAAACAAAATGTAAAATTGTGACCGGTTTTATTCGAGTTTTGATTCTAGATACAACTTTTTTGCTAGCCTGAACTTTTTCTTTTTAATTGAAAGCAACGAAACATAAGCTTTTGGAAACATTTATAAGAGTTCACAATGTTCGTTGCAATCTCGCTAGCAGCAAGTTCACATTTATTTTCAAACGAAATTCGAAATATTTAAAAAAAATTGGTCTTGTTATTTTATTCATATGTCGCTAGTTACTTACCAATAAAACGGCTTGTGAGTGCTTAGAATTTTTAAGATTGCTTTTTTTTGTTGCTTTCAAATATTTTTTAGTCAAGTAGAAAATTTTTTTTAAATGACATGACGAATAAGAAACACCCCATGTGTACTCAGCTGTGAGCTCTAGCAAAATTGGGGTAATTGGAGGCGTGGTTCTTAACCCATTTTGCTCGGTAATATTGAAATATTTGTTCAAAATTGAGTTATGTTCAGTCAACTCTCCTTCGAATTATGGGCACCGAAACGTTAGATGATTATTTTTCAAAAAAGTGAGTGTGACACACTCATTCACTTTAAGGCCCGGTTTTTCAGTCCTTGGTTAAGCTCAGTTTAAACTAAGTTTGCTTAAACTCGGCTAAATTTAAACTCCAGTTAAACTGCAGAGCGGGTTTTCAGTGAGAGTTTAAGCCCGCTTTTAAGATTTGCTTGTTATACGGCAACATTGGTTTTTTTTTTATCTAGATACGGCAACAGATGACATTTGTTTACATATTCAACGCCATTGCTTCTCCTCAGTATTGTAATAGTTAGGATTTTGCTAATTTCTGCATCACTATAATCACTTTCGTCAGATGATATAACTAGTATTTGATTAAATATAAAAATATCGTCCTTTTTTAATTGCGTTCTGTTTATTGTTTCACAACCAAAACCATCAAATATGCAAACAGCTGACAGGTTAACTAGAGTTTAACCCTGCCAAATTGGCCGCTTAAACTACGTTTAAACTTCGTTTAAAGTTGACTGAAAAACTGCGCAACAAGTTTAAGCTTAGTTTAACTGACGAATTGAGTTGAACTTGTACTGAAAAACCGGGCCTAAGAGTAAGACAGAATTGATATAAAAAATTACCGACTTCTAACTTCTCAAATTATCGCCTAGCTCTCGTACGGTATATTTTAAGACCAACAAATAAAGCTTTCTGGCAGACACATAATTTAGACGATTGCAGTTACGAAATTCGGCACAAGGGAAGTGGCTTTGCCTTTTGCTCTCGGGAAGCATCGTCAGGTATATCCCAATCCAGAGGGATCTGCAGGCATTGCTCAATATCTTCTGACGTGCCTAAAAGCAAAGTAAAATACTTACCTGACGACCATGTAAATTAGCTTAAGTCGTATAAAGTGAAAGTTAGGAATTAATTACCTCCTGATAAAGAAAAATAACATTTCTTCATATCGAGCTCAAACGCAGAAGCTTGAAAAAAGTCATACTAAAAATATTCAATATTTAAAAAAAAAAATTACTCACTAATACCAACCGCCAAGCCTGTTTTTACTTAACTGGACTTAGGCTTCTTTTACGCTCTACCATAGTGATGTATGTATGTATATGCGTTTATGCATGCTATCTTTTTCAAAAGCCCAGCTCATATGCTTCGTTACCTTGGCATGGCTCTTAATTAGTGCAATGCTTGCTCATTGCGTGTAGTCCTTGGCTGTGTATCTGGCTATGTAAACGCAGCATAGCAAACTCACGTCCCAACGGCAATGTTGAGAATTATAGCAAACCACGGCTCATTAAAATAAATCTACAATAATTTATATGGCCGCTTGAATATGAATCCTTTCTCTTAAGACAACTTTTGTATGATTTACAGTTTTACTTTTGAATACTAGAATTGTTTGTGTTTATTAAACCGCTGCTTACAACTAAACATAAAAAATTAAAGTTCAGAAATATGCATTTAGCTACCTATACCTTACTCTATAGCACATTTATTAAATTGTTAAATCCGAAAAATTTCGTGGACGCCTGAACTGGTTCTGTTTGTCCATGCACGTGATAACTGTAATACTAAAATTGTATACAAAAACTGTTGGACGAGAATTCTATTGGTTTTAGATTTCACGTTGCAGACCGAGCAAAAAACTGGCGAAATCATCAATCGAAAAGCGGCTTATGTTGTCGAATGTTAGACGTAATAGCATCAAAGGTATTCTTCTAGCTACAGTTTTGCAGCTTAAAAAAAATCTATTCTAAGATTGTTTACAATATTTATATTTTTATAGCTAGAAAACCCAACCACGCTTCGCTGCGTCTCAGACCTTTTTTACTGAGCTAGATCTTAATTTTTATATCGCTGAGACCTATTGTACTAAAATATTGTGGGTCACCCTGGTACGCATATTGGTAGATAATTTCGATACCGGTCGAGTTATCGAAATAAAGGATATGTTAGATTGAAAACTGGAGGTCTATTAATGCAATGGTGAAAGTTGCATTCAATTATTTTACGACAAAATTGCGGTTAAGGAATAGTAATAATCCGCAATATACCTCAGAGGAGATTAAGACCGAGTTTTCTACAAATAAGACCTGTTAAATTTGATAGTAATTAGTAATCAATTAAATCGACGGCTTTTTTAATTGGTAATGATAATTTGTATGTATTTCAAGTAAGGGCAACTATTAATTCATTGCGATTAGAAAAAACAAATCAAAAATAAAACAAAAAAAATAATCGAAAAAAGTTATTTTGATTACTTTTGATTTTTTTTTTTTATAAATTTAGATTTTTCCAGTATTGTTGATATGCATATTTGTGTGTATATTTGTGTGCTTCTACAACAATACTGAAAAAATCTAAAATAATAAAAAAAAAAATTTTAAATAATCAAAACAACTGTTTTTGATTAATTACGTTTTTTTTACTTTTTTTAATAATCGTGAAAAATCATGATTTTTTCTTAATTATTTTTTAATTAGTTTGAAATTAATCATTAAAAATTGAAAGCAATTGGTAATCAATCATTAAATGAATTCTCAAAAAAGTAATTAATCGAAAAGGTAATCATTAGGATTAGTAATCATTATTTAACAGGTCTGCTACCAGTTTGTGGTGTGCTGCTTTGACTTTTTCCAAAGAATTGGTGGGACCTACAGTTTTTTTTACCAATTCCGAATACCATTTTTGCTGAGAAGCCTTCCATGGCAAATGGAGATAGCTGATTTCTTTTTGGTAAGCACTAAGCGACTTATATATAAAATAACAAAACAACTTTTTTTTTAAACTCTAAATTTTCTTTGAAAATCCAATGTGAACTTGTCGCTTACTAGATAGTAATCAAATTGTAAGCGCTCATAATTTTTTCAACTTGATTATTTTTTGGTGCTTACAATTGAAAACTTATTTAGGAGAGCAGAAAAATGTTAGCTAGAAAGGATATGACGAAAAAAAAAAACCATAGGCAAATATTAAACTAAATTTATAGAAAAAAAATTTTACGACAGTAACAAAACAGGTAATAAACTTGAAATATTTTATGCAAATGACGTGGCCAGCCAGTACCACACAGCCAAATTTGGTCGCTCCCAATTCATAAAAGGTGTAACAGATGCTCAGCACCCTTCCCGATCAACACGCGGAGAACATGTTTCACCTTTAGGGGAATTCTACTATAGGACCCCTTCACAGCTTTTCTAGTATTGAGGACCAGCGACTCTTTCAAGTCAAATTTGTATGCAATAAACCGTATATTTAAAACATTTTTTTTTTAAATTAGGTGCAGAATGCCTTATATGAGAACTTTGTTCAACAACGGCCCTTTCTCAGCATATAATGTATAGAATCTTCATTAATATAGTTAATTTTTGGAACTCAGGCGTTCTTGAGTCAACTTCTGTTATAGGGTGTTATTGAAACAAATTCTAAAATGGGACTTTCTTCAATATGGGATAGTTTTAAACAAGAGTTTGAGAAATTCTGATCCTTCTCTTAATCGTCGATATCTAAACAATTTTTTCATATTTGTATACTAACATCTGAGTAGAATATCACCCTTACTCAACTGCCTTTTCGAAATCACCGCGTATCACATTTTAAATGAGATAATCTTGTTTCGAAAACATCTTAGCTTAGCAATAAAATGTATTGAAAATGTACTAACGCGGAATATTTTCGAGTCTTATCCTACGCTAGCTAGAGAGTTCCGCAATTTACTACCGCTGCTTTAACAACACTTACTCAAGTGACCCTACTTAATTTACTTAAGCAAAGAAGGCATGCATATTTTTAGACGTTGATATTAGGACTAAATCATATCTATTTTTAGTTATTGTGTGCTAGACGTCACTTCATTTCTTTGTAAAATTTCTGAAGTTTGTCTACTTATCTCAGAATTAAATATAAGAGCTGTACTTACCAGACTTAACTTATTTTTAGACAATTCAAATATATCGAAGGCCTTCTGCCCGTCGACCCGGAAGAACAAAAAGCAACCATTCTAGCACGCTACCAGCGACAATTAAGAGATGCTGAAGGAAAATTTACGCAGAAAATTGAGATAAGATACAAATATCTGATGAAGAGTGTAAGTATATATTTAGAAGTACTGGAGGGGATTATCTATCATCAGCTTTGGGAAAATAACTTTCAGCAAAAGTTTATTTACGAAAGTTGAAGAACGTCCTCCATTGCGCGCCTGCTAAAATCTGAGCAACATTTATTTACTGTGTCATTCTTTGATGCGTTCAAGGGCGCGCCAGGGCGCTCCTGGGATATTGCAACGATTTGAGGGCAATTAAAATTATAAGGCAAACATGGCGTATGAGCAACATTTTCGCATGTAAAGCTTTGGCTGCATTCGAAGCGCTCGAATTGCATTCCGATTGGGTTATTCCTATTCGAACCTTTTTATACTTGGGTGGGGAGACACAAATTTCATTATCTTCACGTGCTCTGCATGCAATCCGTGTATAGCTACATGGTTAGTGTTGTTGTTTTTAGCGACAGAACCCCTCTCCTAGGTTTTGGTTTACTCCAGTACTCCCTTGTGGTACGTGCTCTACAGGGGGGGGGGGCGGTTTTGTATTACCGGTGGAAACTTCTAGGTTATCTCCCCCCTTCCTTCCGTAAGGAAGAGGAAGGTTCGAAATGAGAGGTGTCATATCCGTATATCAAAAATCAAGTTGCACTTCATTACCCGTCACCTCTTACGACAGGCCTCCTTTACTGCGGGTATATTCTAAGACAACAACTCGCTTTGGTTAATGATAAATGCCCCAGCTGGTTTCGTATTTATTAATGCAAAAGCAAACATTCAGCCAGACCTGTTAAATAATGATTACTAATTCTAATGATTACCGGTTTGATTAATTATTTTCTTGAGAATTTTTATTGATTATTTTCGAATTAATTAAAAATAGAATAAAAAAAAATAATGATTTTTCACGATTATTAAAAAAATCAAAATTAATCCAAAAAAAAATTGTTTTGACTACTTTCGATTAATTTTGATTTTTTTTTGGGTTTTTTCTTATTATTTTATTACCCTTCAAACATTTTCGGAGTGCTCATAATTTAGGAGTCCGATATGAGTCTTAAATATGTGAAACATATGAACCTCAGGAATATGATCATATAGGAGTCTTTTATGACTCCGATATGATGAAAATTATAAGCCTTATACGGAGAGTGTTCATTTAGAAGAGCAACTTTGGAGCAGATATTCATATTGTTTGTTTTTGAAAAAAAAAAAAAATGTTTCCATACAAAACTTTTACGCATGTCTTTTGCTGTTCCTGACATATGTATATACATATTTGTGGACGCCATATCAAGTCATTTGTAGCCGAAAAGTGAGTTTCATAAAATTGTGACTGTAGCGATAGACCGTACCAATGTATTGCTGGTTTTCAGTGCAGTTTTTTTTAAACACATGGGAAATAAACACAGATGCACCTTTCAAGGGTTTTCTTCTCAATATCTTTTAACAAAGTTTTGCTAAACATAGCCCCAGAAAAAGGGTGTCAAATCCACATGCCTGAATTTCAATTCCAAAAATTATATTTTAATGGCCCAAAAGGGCAGACTGTAAGGGACATAAATCACTGTGAAAATCTTCATAAAGGAGTCGTTTTGGTGTCCAATATGTGTCGATTATGAGACAATAAGGTATCATATTTGACTCCTACTCAAGTTCACATGATATAAGTAATTCGGCTCATATCGGACTCATAAATGAGCTCATAAAGAGCGTAAACGCTCCAATTTAGGACTCCTTTTTGATTCATTTATAACTCCTATGGTTTGCTGGGTATTCTTGATTTTTTCTAGTATTGTTGTAGAAGCACATAAATTGATGTGCATCAACAATACGAAAAAAAATCAAAAATAACCAAAAAAAATAATCATAATAACTTTTTTGATAATATTTTTTTTTATGCTTTTTTTTTTTTCTTGAAAAACAATTGAAATAATCATTACCAATTAAAAAAGCCGTCTAATTAATTGATTACTAAATACTAATACAATTTAACAGGTCTGCATTCAGCTTAATAAATATGTGCACCTGTTACAGCATATGATGTTAATTTGGACAAAGGCCTAGATTCATTAGGCGAAGTCTCTTAGAACAAAATTAGGAACCGATAACGAACACACTCTTATCTGAAATAGCAGTTGTGTGACGCCCATATGCCATAGTGGTTCTATCCAAAATACAAAACCACATCCGGCTACCAAATTCCTTGGATTTTTCTCAAAAGTGGATCTTTTACGTTTCGTTCATACAAACCAAGAGGCGAAACTGTTTTAGACGCTCCAGCGCGTGATTGCGCATATTTATTGGTGGCTCTGTATATTCCTTTTTTTGTACGCGTTTACGATCAACGTACGAAAATAAGTATGCCATTTCACATTCAGTAAAGGTATACAAATTAAATACGAATATATACATTTAACAACTAAATGGTGAAAAAAATTAATAATAATAAAAGTGAAATAAAAAAGAAGCCAATTTGCACACATTGATGCCTCAACAACCTATCTAATATTAAATAAAGCACAATTCGAGCTGTTGATTGTTGGTTGTTTTTGTGTTTTTTTTTTTTGTTTTCATATATTGCTCGTTAAATTGTTTATGAGTTAATATAACAAAAATAAACTGCGCGCCAGCAATTTTGCGGGCTTAAAATTTAAAGTACTATTTAAAAAGCAGAAGCGCATGCAACTCATGTGCTTTATAAGTATTTTATTATACAAATACAGGCTAACATAAAAATTTCCCTGCAAAAAATCCTTTCACTAATCTCTAAAGAGAGTGATTCGCTATGCGTCACTTTAGTCTTCAGTGAGCTATAATTCAATATAAGGCCATTTTAATTTGCGTAGCATACTTTTAGGATTCAACATAAATGTCGTACGTAACTAGAACCGAACTAGTATGAAGGGACCTGTAAGGTACCTATAAAATTTCAAAACAGAATACAGAAATAGCCAGAGTTAGGAAAATCCCTATAGAGCTTTTTATTTTAATTGAACCTGGGATCTCGCCGATGAGAATCGAGTGCTTGTACACTGCTTCTGACTGCATTTAAATCATTTCCGATTACCACGAATAAACTAAGATTATTTGTTAGATATGGAACTAGTTTAAAACTGGTATATTCCTGTTCGAATTCTTACAATTGACATCTTGTAAGACATCGCCTTGGTAAAAATACCTATCGATTATATGGAAAAAATACCGTTGGCTTGGTATATGTAATAGTCTTGATGTAGTTCGCAACCAGTTGGTATGAGTGCAGCACATTTGCGCTTTAAGTTGATTACAAAATAATACCAGCTAAGCTGTATCCAAATTTATCGCGCCATAAAGAAGGCAACCGCACAATTTATTTCAAATTTTTGGCACTTCCGGAGACATGAGAAAATCCACATTTATTTTGTTCTATATTTTATCGTATTCAAACAAGCTTTTTATTATTTTATAACAAGAGGTCAATGAGATACATTTGAGAAACTGGCAGCTAAGATCATTTTCAAATATTTCAAAGTGTCAAACAAATCGTACTCGCATTTCGAGCTGGTTACAAAAGGTGCTAACACCGAAGAGTACCGGATGCATTCCCACAGAGGACTGCTCAGATCCGTAACACTCCGTAAACTTTCGAGGAGTGTTCTGCGATTGCAACAATAGCAACAACAAAAGCATTTTCAGCGAAGGTAGTCTGTTCTATTTACTCAGTGTTGCTAAGATAATTTGCTCGACAGATAAGGTCTTACTAAGTAAGTATGGACGAATATGTCAACCCTTTTTTCTTCATATATCGAAAAGTAGTTAAGGTTTACTGCTTTAATCCGAAGTGGAGTTTTAGTGCTGCTCGTCCATATTGTGAAGAATTCGATGATTCCTTGATTATTCAGTTCTGAGTTCGATCGCTATAAAGTCAAATAAGACACACCAATATTATTTCCTTATATCTAGCTTTTTTTAGTGCTAATAACTGCGAACTAAACTAATGCAGGCTGCTAAGTGGTGGGAGCACAATAAATTTAGGGATGGTCAGTATTATCGCTACATTATTTTTATTTTTTTATATGTTTTCATTCTTGTATCAATATTTCGAGCTGCCTACGTGGACCGTTCGTTACAGAGCATTTTTATAAATCTCTTCCAACACAAGTCCTATGAGACTAGCAGTTTCAATATCGTTTATATATTTCTCGTTTTTTATTCTTATTTTCAGGTTAGCGCATTAAGTTTGGAAACATTTCCATCGAATTTGATTAAAAAAGTTTGGACAAACATCGATCCACGGATTACGTTTTTAGCAGAAATTCATAAATTTATACTCAGAGAAGAGGTGAGTTTTATTTGCTAAAGCAGCATGATCGTACTAAGTTACATGTGAGAATTCTACTATATAAGTATTTATGAAAGAAGTCATTAGGGCGCCGAAGGTATGTTACTTATAATTGCTTTAAAACTATTTAGCTATAGAGGATAAAATTTCAATAACAAATTCCATCATAAGAACATGCATGGGAACCCATCTTGCCAATTGTAGTTTTCTCATGTAAACTTTAAAACTTACATATACGCTCTCCTGTCCAGAAAAATAATTTACTTAGTTTTAATTAAATTCAATTTAGCCGATTATGGCAATCTCTTAAGATATTTTACATATTTCATTTATGAATATAAATATCTATTGATGCAACATTTTCATTCACCAATTGGTGTCACCCCTGCACCGGCTTACGATATATCAATAAAAGCACTACTAGGCTGTTACATGTAATGGACTTTTGGAATAACTTAGGTAGGATGCATGTACACCAAAATTGTATCAAAATATTTTTAACAAACGCCCTATCTCATGCCTACTTCGCTGCATCTCAGAACTTGTAATAGACTGAGTCCGATTTTAATCTTTATACCATACCAGATAAGATATGGAACTTAACTACATCGCTTATTACAGCACTCACTATCACCTTTCGTTTGAAACCCATATTGTACTAAACACAGTTTGGGCCACCTTGGTCCACATATCGGTCGATATCTCCGAAACTTGTAGCGCTAATTAAACAGGTGATATCTTAAATTTTAAGGTAAACTATAGTAATGCAACAGTAAAAGTGTATTCAACTCCATTCAACACCTTTTCAGTGATGCGCGACCAAACATACAGACAGACGGAAAAAAATTCTAAAAACTATTGATTTAGCATTTATTGGCTTAATAATCAACGCTCATATCGATTTTTTTTTTAAATCTGTAATGTAACCTGTTACAATTTTGTTATATGTAGAGATAAATATAAATTAAAAGATTATTCAATATTGAATTAAACTGGTGTGACAATATCTTTTGAATTTCATTATTTTTCCCACAGAAATTTAATTGTAGAGTCATATAAATCTGTATTCCATCTTTATGTACATTTTGAAAAAGTTCAACTCTGAGTGTGCTATGGTTATGAAACACACTATACATTTATACAAAACAGCTGCTGTCCGTTTAAATGTCTCACCTCCCACAACTTCCACATCACACGTCCACAAGCAATTTCTACTCTTACAATATAAATTCTAATAGCCAAATACAATGATGCTTTTCACGTACAGAAACTTTGGCCTGAAATTTATCCTGAAGTCATTCTATTGGATTATCTCTTCAATGGTGAACGGCAAATTAATGCAACTGTTGCTGTTCTAATTATATCATGCATCATAGATCTGCAAGAGGATTTTCGGTATTACGTTAAACGTGGCTTTCTACGCTATCTACTCAAGTAAGTTAATTGCAACATAATGTGTTTAGAAGCATGTATGTATGAAGGTATGTATGTGACGACATAAAGTTTCATCCGATAAACAAAATCAGTTATAAACTACTTCATTAAAGTGTGTCGACACGTTTGCAAGTAAAGAAATGAGGAAGCATAAAAATAGAATTGATTGCAAAAGTTATCAAATATGTGAATGTATATGAGTTTGTACAAGGATCTTAATACCCAGTGGGAAAATTTTGAATGTATGAAAAAGTGTCAGAAAAGTATTCTAAGAAAAGATTTTAGCAAAAGCGAACGAAGTAGAAATTTGTCGCTCTATTTTTATTTGTACTAAGTGCAATTGAATTTAACAGTTCTGTCAATGAGAACAAAACAGAAATATATTTTTTCCCTTCAAAAACAAATTATAAAGTTTAAAAATATTTAAAAGTAATTAGCCCAACTGTAGTGAGTAAACGATAATGACTTATCTATATCAAAATGTTAAAAAACGAACCATCCAGCCGTCCCTCTGTGAATACGTGAACTGCAGACAATTTTGAGGTAACCTATCGAATTTTGGTATGCAAGTTTCTTGGCACTCATCTCCGATCTCTCTTCAAAATGGGCTAATAGTATGCAGCAATCGATTTTTGTTAAATGCTAGAAAATTGCGTGGCATCACCCACTTTAGGTTAAGTTAATTTAACAAATACGATTAATTATAAATCCAAGGCCAGGCAAGGTATCGGTACGAAATTCGGTACACGCATTATTCTTTTTACGGGGAATGTTGCAGAGGAAATAAGACAAAATCTTGTAAGAACCACGCGCACTTCTTATAAAAGATTTTTAAAAGGTTCATTTATCAATAATATTTCACTTCCGAAGTGTCCATGTACGCAGAGATTCGAAAATTATAAGTGTTTGCGTATGCACGTGTCCCCACCCCTTTTATATTGTATTATCGTAATATAATTTTGTGGATTTTATTAAAGAAGGCGTGAATCTTAATATATTGAAGATATAGTTAGTAAGCGAATTCGCATTGTTACGAACATCACCTTGTTTCAAAATATTTTTCAAATAATGCTCTATTTTTTGAATTTTTTTCAAGAACACTCTATCTCAATGAAACTTCACTATATTTTTAGCGCTTTATTGAAACAAATTCTAAGATAAGACGTCGAAATTAACTTTTTTCATTGTTCGAACTTTCGCCATTTTCGGCCTTAAATGGCTGACAAAAACATAATAAATAGCACAGCTTTATCAAAATTATACAGTAGAATTTCAAATTAATGGCACCGAATTCCAAAAGTTACGGACATAAATCGCAGATTAAAGTCGGGAAAGGAGTAAAAAAATAACGGTCTTTTCAATGTTCAAACATCGGTGTCAGCTTGTAAGTGTATAATAATTCTGAAAACCGAAATACTTCTGCATTGTATAATAATAAAGTTACTATTAATAAGAAGATAATTTGATTTTGAAATTAACCAAATAATCGAGTGCGAAGGGTTAATCGATTACAGTCATCTTCGAACAACTTAGTTAATCGATATATCAATATATTAAAGCTCTAGTATGCATATTTGCCACCACATTTACTTTTAGTGGAGTTCACGAACAACACAGCAATAATGTTGTTGTATTTGATTTTTTGAGTTTTGTCGAAGTTGCCGAAGATATTCATATTCAGTTGGAAGTTTGTACAGGGTGGCGCAAAAGTAATCCTTCTATCAGAAAATGCTATAAATTTTGCGATTGACCCCTAAAGTCAGTTCTGTTTTGACATTTGTGTAGTAAACACATGCGAAATACACGTTAATAAACAATGTTACGCTACACTGCTCCAGAACGCGGAATATTGCTGACTATTTATTTGACCAATAATCGGTCGGGGCCAAACGGTTACTGTGAATGGTGAGCGCTACAGAGCAATGATCAACGAGTTCTTTTTGCCGCAACTTGATGAATTGGGATTGGAAAACATGTGGTTCCAACAAGACGGTGCAACAGCACACACTGCGCATGCCACAGCCGATATCCTGAACATCGGAAGCTTACTTTTGCGCCACCTTGTATGTTTACCATTGGTTTGAATTAAACGTAGCCTCTCATTTTAGTTTAGGCTATTTTTATCAGCTTATAATTTTTTTTCTGCAAGGGAACTCATATCAAATGACCAACGCTTTGGCCTAAAAATCCGTAAAAGTTTTAGTGTCTGCCAATTTGGCCAGTGAACTTAATTAGCCAGTACTTACATAAGCCACTGAAAGTACAACTGGTACTACTCACCACCCACTCATGCTTTCTTAATTTTGCACAATTTCTGCCGTCT
The DNA here is from genome assembly GCA_949987695.1 of Merzomyia westermanni. Classification (NCBI taxonomy): domain Eukaryota; kingdom Metazoa; phylum Arthropoda; class Insecta; order Diptera; family Tephritidae; genus Merzomyia; species Merzomyia westermanni. The sequence continues at coordinate 27,000,844 of OX465291.1, forward strand.
TCGTGTTTATTTTTGTCTTTTCTAACATTTTACTTTTGGTCTTCTCATAGATCGTCATTGGAACGCAAACGTTTACAGTTGGAAATGGAACCACCCGACTTTCCACAATTACTCATACGTGGCCCAGTGCCATTTAAAGTGAATGTAACATTGGCAAGAAATCGTATTGACCAACTTTTAATGATAGCACATCCAATTATAAGAGCACTCAATCAGCTGTGGCATCAATTGTAAGTACTTAAATATCAGTTTATTAATGCATTTGCAATTGAAAAATAAAACTAAATTGTTTTGTACTAAGGCAGGGCAAACTTTTGTAGCTCAATAGCGATGTAGCATCCTCTGAGAAAATTTTTTTGTAGACTCTATATATGTATGTACATTATTGGGGGACTCAGAACTTATAAAAAACTGAATCCGATTTTAATTATTACTAGAGTTCGCCCAGTTTTTGAAATTCAACCACAAAACTTTATTTTAACTATTTTTAATTTAAGTGTTCATGTAATGAGCTCAAGGCCAAGAATAATAATTTTTCACTTTTTGAATTTTCATAAAAATTATTATTCCTTTTATTTTTTTGATAATCATTTTTAATTAATTATTAAAAGTTTTATCTTTATTTTTTTTAATTGAATAGAGTAGGAAAAATGTTTAGAGACAACCGCCAAAGCTGTTCTTACAGATCCATTTCGGAAGCTACTAAGCTTCTTCATCAGAGAAATTTTGGCAAGCATTGCTAACCATTGAGCTAACAATACGCTGGTTTTGATGTCATCTAAACTCCTAGTTCTATTCTTCTTTACCATATGCATGAACCACTTCCGCCATTTGACAGTTAGTAGTGTGATCATGATGGATTTTTTGACAGATCTGTTTTATCAGCAGAACTGCCTTACCGCGTGCTCTCGGTTTTGTTATTGATTTTTTATACCAACAATTTTTGTTGATTTTTAATTTTATTTGTTGTTTTCTATTTTATTGTTATCTTTTCTTGCTTATCCATTGCTTTCGTTTCCTTTTCTGTCCTTTCCTTTAATTTCCTTTTCTTTCCTCTCTTTTCCTTTCCTTTCCTTTCCTTTCCTTTCCTTTCCTTTCCTTTCCTTTCCTTTCCTTTCCTATCCTCTCCTTTCCTTTCCATCCCTTTCCTTTCCTTTGTTTGTTTGTTTAAGTAGCTACAAACACACTCCATGGAATTTTTGCCGGATATGAGACAGGTACGCTTCGGCACTCCCTTGCAGTACATGTCCAACTGTGGCTGGAGCGATTTATAATAACTAGTTCAACCTTCTAGGTCATGTCATCCCTTCCTCCGTAAGGAAGCAGAAAATGGGTAATGAGAGGTGAGAGGCACCATATCCGTAGATCGAACATCGCGTTGCACGTCATTATCTCTTACGACCGGTATGCCTACTTTGGGCATGTTCCAAACCCCTAACCCGTAGGGGTTTCCTTTCCTTTATTTTCTTTCCTTTTCTTTTCTTTCCTTTCCTTCTGTTACTTTCCTTTTCTTTCCTTTCCTTACCTGCCCTTCCCTTTACTTTCTTTTACTAAATTTTGTTTTATTATTCTTATTTATTTTATTTAATTCCAAATCACACAATCCCAACCACAAATACAAAAACAAAGCTATTTCCGGTATTGAATAATCTTAATGAATAATCAATTATTTTATTTTTGTATCATTAATAAAGTTTACTTATTTGCTCATATTTTACATTGCTTGTTCAATGTATCCAACAAAGCAACTCCTAGTGCTCTCAGGTTTCTTCTGATTGATGGCACTGCAGTTTGGGAATATATAATTGTTAATATCTTAGATGTATAGTTTGGCCATAAAGTTGGACAATTCCCCTCAACTTGAGCATTTATATAATAGATGTCTCCGAAGCCGGTTGAGATATGGAACTTAATCAAATCACTTATTGCAGAACTCATCAGCACCTTTCGTTCGATATCTATATACAGGGTGTTTTTTTTACAGGTTTGTTTTTCGAATAGAGATAAAACTGGCATTTTGTGGTCAAATCTGGCAACTCTAATGTCATTTATGTTCAGTTTGGTTTGCCATTTCATTATGAACAGGTTGACAAAAGAACAACGCTTGCAAATCGTTCAAATTTATTTCGAAAATAATGGTTCAGTTCGCGAAGTTTACCGTGAGCTCCGTCCATTTTATGGTCGACATAATCGTCCATCAGAGCAATTAATTCGGTTAACCATGGATCGTTTTCGCACTACGTTTACTCTATGTGATAATACGCATCCGCAGAGACGTCGAACAGTGCGCACCGAAGAAACAATTGCCGCTGTAGAGCAAAGTGTTGAAGAGGACCCGAATGAATCGATTCGCCACCGTGCACAGCAATTGGAGCTTTGTCCATCAACTTTATGGAAGATTTTGCGCAAAGATCTTGGCTTGCGACCTTACAAGATCCAGCTTGTGCAAGAATTAAAGCCGCGAGACCATGCAATGCGTCGTGATTTTGGTGTATGGGCCGAAAATGAGATTGATTTCGATGCTGATTTTCATCGCAAAATTTTGTTCAGTGATGAGGCTCATTTTTGGTTGAATGGCTACGTCAACAAGCAAAATTGCCGCATTTGGAGTGAAGAGAATCCACATGAGACCCTTGAAACGCCATTACATCCACAAAAACTGACTGTTTGGTGTGCTCTATGGGCTGGTGGAGTCATTGGGCCATACTTCTTCCGCAATAATGCTGGAGAGGCAGCTACCGTTAATGGAGACCGGTATAGAGCCATGATAACCGACTATTTTGTTCCCGAATTGGATGGCATGAATGTGGATGAGTTGTGGTTCCAACAAGACGGCGCTACATGCCACACAGCGCACGTCACAATCGATTTATTGAAGGAAACATTCGATGAGTGCATAATTTCGCGGAATGGACCTGTCAATTGGCCACCAAGGTCGTGTGATTTGACACCATTGGATTATTTTCTTTGGGGATATGTGAAGTCGCTCGTCTACACCAACAAACCAGAAACGTTAGGGGAATTGGAAGCCAACATTCGTGGCGTTATTGCCGACATACGGCCCCATATGCTCGAAAAAGTGGTTGAAAATTGGACCTGTAGAATTGGCTTTATTCGAGCCAGCCGCGGCGGCCACATGCCCGAAATCATATTTAAGCATTAATGGCATAAAATTATTCTTCCAATAAAGCCAAATTGATGGACCTTAAAACGATTTTCTTGTGTTTTATTTCAATTCGAAGTTCTATACCCCTAAAAAAAACACCCTTTACTAACATATTTTAAGGCATTCTAGTTCACATATTGGTCCATAGCGCCGAAACCTATAGAGCTATCGAAAGAGGGTACTTCTTAAATTCTAAGCGGAACGTCTGGTAACACTGTGAAGTAAATTCAGGTTAGCAAAAGTGAGGTCGATTCTGAGAGTGAGGGGTGAAAAAAGAGGCTAAATTAGAAGACCCGTATTGCGGCGTTTGTTTATGTTAGTTCGAATTTTTTTTTAATCGACCTTCGAACTTTGCAGTCAAATGCAGATTTTCAGCATATTGTTTGTATGGTTTTTTGGCTATAACTCGTCGACTAATTGATATTTTTTCAATCTGTTAAAACTAAATTATTGCTAGAGACTTGTGCAACAATCAAAAACTTAAAAAAAAATTTATTTATAAAATTTTTGTAGTGCTTATGAAGCAAAATGTTGGAATTTTTTCATGCCTTTTGAACATATTTTCCACAAAACTGAGCCTTGTTTCTTTCTGTTTGATCCATGATATGCTTCTCAATTTTTTCAGTGTTGGTTTTGAAGAAACATTGAAAAATAAATTATAAAAATACGGAAAAAATATAATTTTGAAATGTTAGTTATGAAAAGTGTTAAGTAAAAAAAATTAAATAAATTAAATTAATGTACCTGAAGCGAAAATAGTTTCCAATCGTTAACATGTTTAAATTATGCACTCTGACAAAGATATTAGAAAAATCTAGTTACCTTATTTCAAATGGAAGCGCAGTTTGGTGATAACATTCGCCTTGCTCATCAGATTCAGTTGGCAAGTGTTGAGCGAGTTGATCAAGATGCTGATGCAAGAGATGAATTTTGTACGACATATTAACCCCAATTGCATCGAAAGCTGCCAACATGTTTGCAACAGATTCCCTGTACTTGTCTTTGCGTTCTTTACCCAAAAGTCCTTTAATGACTGCTTTCAATGCGAGCCATGCATTTAATTCTCGCTCTGTCAGAACTTGGTCAAAATCTAAATTTTTTTTTTTATAATTTCTTTTTCAATGTTTCTTCAAAACCAACACTGAAAAAATGAAGAAACATATTATAGATCAAAAAGAAAGAAAAAAGACTTAGTTTTGTGGAAAATATGTTCAAAAAGCATGAAAAAAACTTTCAACATTTTGCTTCATAAGCACTACAAAAATTTTATAAATAAATTTTTTTTTAAATTTTTAATTGTCGCACAAACAAGTCTCCAATAATTTGGCTTTACCAGATTGAAAAAATGTCAATTAGTCGACGAGTTATAGCCAAAAAACCGTACAAGCAATATGCTGAAAATCTGCATTTGACTGCAAAGTTCGAAGGTCGATTAAAAAAAAATTCGAACTAACATAAACAAACGCCGCGATACGGGTCTTCTAATTTAGCCTCTATTTTCACCCATCACTCTCAGAATCGACCTAACTTTTGCTAACCTGAATTTGTTCCACAGTGTAATGGAAAGGTGAAAGCTGCATTCAATCTTCATTGTACATATATCTGGTCGATATCGATACGATTTTATCACATGTAGAGATAAAGCTCTCTAATAACTCTAAAAGAGCTCTTTTACATATATACACTAATATTTCGGAAAAGGCCCATTTGGAAAAAAATTCGTTATATTTATATAGGATTGCCTTTTATTGGGTATAGAACGAGCACATGTAGAATTCCTCGGCAAGGATCCTGATCAGAGAACCGGAAAAGAGAGTTCCAAGCAGAGAAATAATTTAGTTCGGAATTTGAGAGGCTTATTGTGTGAATATTATATAATGTTTTATTTTGTTTTATTGTATTTTCTTTTATTTCATTTCATTTGCTTTTATTTCATTTTATTTTATTTTAATTTATTTTATTTTATTTTATTTTATTTTATTTTATTTTATTTTATTTTATTTTATTTTGTTTTATTTTGTCTTATTTTATTTTGTTTTATTTTATTTTAATTTATTTTATTTTATTTTAGTTTATTTTATTTTATTTTATTTATTTTTTTTCATTTTATTTTATTTTATTTTATTTTATTTTATTTAAAAAAAAAAATTTTCTCCTGCTAATACCCTATTCAGTAAGAACAAACCGCCTATCCATGATAGACAAAACCAGAGGTCAGGCTAAAATTGAGAGTTAGCTTAGGTCTCTGAAATTTTCATAAAACTTCCAAGTTGCACACCTTAATTTCAATAAAGATAGCGGTATAAAATTTTCAGAGCAAATTCTCGCTAGATCATTAAAAAATTCTCAGAGATAATTAATGATCATTTATAGATACAACGATCTAGTGATTATAGATGTCTCGAAGATCTTCTTGCGTGATCAACCCATGACTGCCGATGAATTGATAAGTTTTGTCGACGAGAGCTGTGAAACTATACGAGATGTAAGTAATAATATACAGGGTGGCTGATGAATTTTGCTACATTAAGAAACTCAAATAATTTTTTTTTCAGTGTATGGAATTCATTTTGCTTTTATTCATGTTAAAGCTCATTAAATTTTATTAAATATAGCTTAATTAGTTTTAAAAATAATGGAATTTAAATGCCCCCCCTGCTCGTCGATGCATGTGCGGCATCTTACCAAAAAGTTGTTCATTACTGCTTGGAGAGTTGAGACAGGAATAGCCGCAATTGTTTCTCGAATGGATTGCCTTAGTTCATTCAAATTTGTTTGTTTTGCTTTGAAGACTTCCTGTTTGCAATAACCCCACAAGAAAAAGTCAGGTGCAGTAAGGTCAGGCGACCTGGGTGGCCAACAGAATGTGGAGTTTCTGGATATCAGCTTTTTGGGAAATTTTCGTCGCAATTCTGTCATAACAGGTTGGGCTATATGAGGAGCTGCACCATCTTGCTGAAACCACACAGAGTTGAAAGAAATTCTCATTCGGCGTAATTCTGGATAGAAAAACTCTCTCAACATGCTCAAGTAACGGTCTCCAGTAACCGTAACGGTGTGACCGTTACGGCAAGTCTGCAGCGTTCAATTTGTTGGCCATTTGAATTTTATATGGGAATAAGTCCAAATCTTTGTGCATAATTGACTGTAATGACTATCTGCTTACACCCATTTGAGCAGATAAGCTTCTTGTCTAAACACGTGGATTGTTTTGTATGGCAGCAGCTACTGCAGCGATTTTTTCCTCCGTTCGAACTGAAGGGTTTCGATGGTAAGGTCTTCTGTTGACTGTCCCATGCTCGGCAAAATTGTTTACAAGTCTTATTATGGTCCATCTGCTCGGAGGATTGCCGCCAAACGTGCGCCTATACTCTCTTTGAACCGAAACTACGGACTCCAGTGCGTGATAGCGGCGGACAATCCAAATTCTTGTTTCAGTGTCCCAGTTATCCATTTTTGTTAAATGTAAAAGTCAATCTGCAAAATAAAAAAAAATTAACCATATTCATTAAATAGAAAAAAAGTTATTTAATTTTTTTTGGTAGCGGCTTTCATCAGGCACCCTGTAAGATAATGGTGGATTCCATAATGCGCTCTTAAAACATGCGTAAATACAATTAAAGCTGAGCATCGTTTGAGACTGCAAAACGAAGTCTGAAACCATCAGAAATATTTTTTTAAGATTCTAAAATTATTAATTATGACTACAACATAGCTGCTTCTTAATGATTGGTTACCACGTTGCGCTGATTTAGTCGATGTTATGCGTCGCACATGGAAAGATTTAGTGCCCATGAATCAGAGATTTGGTGGACGCGCAGTTGTTTTATTTAATTGTATACACTCCTTAATGTCTCATCATTTAGAAGGTCTGATAACAAGAAGTATTTCTGTGCTCTACACGAATCTAAAGAGATACGAGGTAAGTAAATGTAAGCAAGCGAATGTAAAACGATTCCCCCCTCACACTCACATTTTATCTCTCTTTTTTCCAGGAAGGCAACGAAATTGAGCACTATCAAATGTTCGATAAGAAACTTCAGCGTCGTCCACTTATGACTTTAATTATTTCGGTAGTCGGTGCTCATTTCGATGATCGCACAGATGGACGAGATGATAATACACCAATTTATACGCATAACGATGAAGACGACGCTAGTCCTTTTTATAGACGTGAAACAGTATTTTATGAAGTGGTGAGTAGAGAGCTGATCTGTCAAAGTTGCTGGTTTTTGACCAAAATAACTGCCCCTCACTCTGTAGAGACGTCCTTAAATAGCATTTTTTGAAATGTCAGCTTTACAAGCTGCGCATTATAATAATCTAAAGTGAGAACTAAAGTTGAACAAAACTACTGTTCAGCGACGACTTTCTAGAGAGGTTAACCTTCTGGTTGGTGGTCACTCTAGAAAGGGAATGAAGCGCAATAATAAAATAATTGATAAGAAATTTTCTTTCCAGCCACCTGTGGAAGTTGAACCTCCGTCCGAGTTTGTTTTGCGAAATGAAGGCAAATTTTTTGGATTTCCATACATAAATGATCTACCAGATATATTCATTGAGGTGTTCAAGAAAATACTGCGTGTAGGATATCAAATACCACGTTTAGAATATGTCATGTCAAAAGGTGAGTCCTAAATACAAGGTGGCGCAAAAGTAAGCTTCCGATGTTCAGCATATCGGTTGTGGCACGTGCAGTGTGTGCTGTTGCACCGTCTTGTTGGAACCACATGTTTTCCAATCCCAATTCATCAAGTTGCGGCAAAAAGAACTCGTTGATCATTGCTCTGTAGCGCTCACCATTCACAGTAACCGTTTGGCCCCGACCGATTATTGGTCATATAAATAGTCAGCAATATTCCGCGTTCTGGAGCAGTGTAGCGTAACATTGTTTATTAACGTGTTTTTCGCATGTGTTTACTACACAAATGTCAAAACAGAACTGACTTTAGGGGCCAATCGCAAAATTTATAGCATTTTCTGATAGGAGGATTACTTTTGCGCCACCCTGTATATGCCCTAGCTTAAAATAGCTGGAAAAGGATTTCAAGACCACTCTGTATGTAAACTTTTACCAGACTCAAATATATCTTTTTATGCTAGATGAAGAAACATTGGGCTATTTGCATGTCGTTCCCGAACAACATTGTGACATGAAACGCTTATACAAAAGCGTATATGGAATAGTGGAAAAGAACTGGGGTGGCCTTCGCGTTTACTTGTATCCCATCTTTAAATACTACTATGCTTTATTTACCAACAAAATGCTGCCTCTAGTCGAAAAAATATTCACACAACATATTATACCCGATTTGTTGGTGAGTATTAAAGAAATAAGTTATCTACTCAAATTCAATAGTCTTAAAAACAACGAGTATGAATTGCCAGCTAATTAGATAGGTTTTGTTTTTTAATGTTAACGGCAAAACTAATTTTAACACCGCTGGCCTAGCTCCGCTTCCGGCAACAGCAAACTTGAAATTAAAAACCATACTATGTATTCCTCAGCTTTGAACACGGCAGTATTCTAAAGAAAGTGGTGCATTAACTTTGGTCCGATGGTGGAACTACCAGAAATATGTATAACGAGAATATCAGAATCACGAGCCCAGTCGATTTAGCTATATCCGTCGTTGTTGATTTCGTAACCGCAAAACACTACCGACTGAAAGATTTCTCTTACCCCCTCAAAGATTCTCGTCTCGGATTTTACGACAGGAATACCTTTACGCGGATATATTTTAAGCCTATATAACATTTGCTTAAATAAAGAGGTCTTGTAGGGAAAAGAATTGAGTCCTTATTTCGAGAGCAAGGACCATTAAGCCTTGTTGGCGATGCGCTAAAAAATCACTTAACGCATTATAATATGTATCTATTAAGTTTATTGAAGTGGTTTTATTTAGAAAAGGTGGCGTGGCAGCTCCCCCACAATATAAAACTTGCTTCCCACTTATATCTAAAAGTCCTCATCATTAAATTTTGTTGCAACCGAATTCTTAACCGATATCGCGCCATCGATTTTTCGATAGGTTTTGGGCTCAGGATAAAGTTCCACTACGCATACCCAAAAAAATAGTCTTCCAGCCTGCGAAATTCCATTTTTTTGACTGTTTTCAACTTTGATTTTTAAGGTTTTTTTATGACCTACTAAAAAAATTTTTATTTGATTTTAGAACTTTCATGTATACCCTGTCCGACCCAAAAATGTCCGCTAAAAACGTTGGCGATAACAGTTTTTTGAAAAAAAAAAATATTTGTTGGGTTTTTGGGAGTGTTTTGGTCAAAGAACTGACCATTTCGCCATTTTTTTTTAAAGATTTTTTCAGCATACATGCAAAAATGTTTTCGATAAAAACGATCTTGTCTCATATTTCCTGTCCCACTTAAAATTATGCGCTAAAAACGTTGGCGATAACAGTTTTTTGAAAAAAAATGTTAGTTTCTGGCTTTGGAAAAGTCGATTTTAGACCAAAACAAGTCCCAAAACCCGAAAATAAGTTTTTTTTTCAAAAAACCGTTATCGCCAACGTTTTTAGCGCATAATTTTTAGTGGGACAGGAAATTTGAGACAAATTCGTTTTCATCGAAAACATTTTTTTTGGGTATGCGTAGTGGAACTTTTTTTTTCCTGAGCCCAAAACCTATAGAAAAGTCGATGGCGCGATATCGGTTAACTTTCGTCCATACAAATCAACCCACCCTAATACGCATGTTTTATCTCTGGAAACGCTCATACTAAATAATTGAAATTTCGTTCACTTTTCTATGGTATAAGTACACAAACTACGACGGTAATTAGGTCTGGGAAAATAAAGGTGGTGCCTTCCAAATATCCTCAAAATATTACTTTCAGAGGCACTTTATATGACTTAGATCTCATCAAAGATATTTTTCATACAACCCTAATTTCGCTAGAACGTTCTCTTTTAGCTGTCTACCTTAATCTTTGTAAAATAAGTCGCGCAGAAATTTATTTTCAAATTGAAATATATCATATTACAACTCCGATTTGGTTCAAACTCGGTATGTAGGTTCTCACTATAAAATAAATTTTTTTTTTTTCATTTTTCTTGGAGATACGATCTGTCAAAGTTTGGGCTTTTTCGTAAACTATTGAAAACATATACTCACTCAAATCATCATACCTCGGTTTATACTAATGGTAATCATCTTGGCACCAATTGAAAGCTATTGAATCAAGCTTCACACCTTCTTGTATATATTTTCTTTCTTGTTCTTTAAATAGATTAATTTTTGAAATAAAAATTTCACAGCGTCACCATCACAATTTTTAATTCTAAATAAGAATATCCGATTCCTTTTTAAATTTTCTACAAAATCAATACATCAATTAGGAAGCTGGAGAAACATACGGACTTTTACAAAAATTATTTTATATAAAAACATATTTTACCCGACAGACGTTAATTTCTCAGTCATACTCTCTCAGGCATCGTATGTCAAAACAAAATACG